>LPNX011071693.1:752129-834733 GCA_001517045.1 Pseudotsuga menziesii
TCCAACAACAGAAGCAGAATATGTGGCTGCAACTGAAGCAATGAAAGAAATAGTATGGCTTAGGAAGATACTTGAAGATTTGCAAGAAAAACATGAAAATTCCACTCCATTATTGGTCGACAATACTTCTGCAATCAAGCTGGCTAAGAATCCTAGATTCCATGATCGAACCAAACACATCAACACAAAGTATCATTTGATTTGACATCATGTAGAGGCCAAGACAGTCCATCTTCGACATTGTTCCACAAATGATCAAGTTGCAGACATCTTCACCAAAGCGCTTGGACGAGAAAAGTTTGAAAGATTCAGAAACATGCTCGGACTTACAAACACCCCTTCAGATTAAGAGGGGGATTGTTAGAATATAATCCATTAGGGATTATAATATTGTAAATAAATAAATAAAGAATAGGAAGCTGAACAGTTGCATAGGAATATGGATAGGCCGGTCGGAATCTCAACCACCGCCTGAAATGTATAAATATATGCATTGGCATTGGAATAACATTGAATCGGGAGTTATTACCTATCAGATTTAAAAACCTTCAAGAGGTCATAAACTTCAAACTTGAGTTTAAGGAAGTAAACCCAATGGTACTTGGAAAATCCATCTATGAAGGTTAAGACATACTTGGCCTGACTCATGGATATATGAGGGAAGGGACTGGAAATTCCACTGTGGATGAGCTCAAGAGTTGTTGAGGTTCGCTCATGACTGACTCTCTCATACTTATGCTTTGGATGTTTTCCTAGAATGCAAACCTGACATACTCCTTTGGAAAAAATTATCTTTGGCAATCCTGAAACCATGTCTTTTTCACACAAATATGAAATATATTTGTAATTTAAATGACCAAACCTCTCATTCCAAAGATTGCTTGCTTCATTGGCATGGGTGAGGAGAGAAGAGGGGTTATAGAAAGGCATGAAGTGTGAGAACCTATATACTTTAGGACTATGATCCACAAAACCTTTGTAATGTCCTTTTTTGAAATTTTATTAAATGACCAAATTTTTCACTTTTTCCCCAATTTTGACCTTAACTAGTTTTGATGTCTAGACCTCCAAATTGGCCCAAATGCTCCCAAATTTTCTACGAAGGTACATGAATGATATTAGAACTTAAATCTGATTTTCATAGCTGTTTAAGGACCCCCCAATTACTTCTGAAAATGGGTTTAATGTTCTGTTCAAAGTAGGATTCTTTACTAGCGAATTGGGGCTCCAATTCCCCTTGGGTAATTGCCGGAAATGGATTCACAAATGATCCCAAAGTCACTCAAATTTATGAATAGAGGATGGGGATGTGTAAGGGACCTTTTCAAAGTCTCATTTTCATCATGGTTTAGTTTATACAGGCTTTTATGACTCTTTCCAAAACAACTCCCAAGTCACAATTTCGACCCTTGGGGGAAAATGCACCAAATCTTCTCCCAATGCAATAAAATTGAGTAAAATAGATTCGAATTCTTAAGTACTTAACATGAGACTTAAAATAAAAATTAATGACAGTCCATCCATCATAAATTTATCAGATATACATTTTTTCATTCAAAATAATAAGCATTACCATGGCATATATAAAAAGAGAGTGGAAATGGTCATTGTTTGCTTATTAAAAGTCATTTGACATACAAATATTGGGAATTTCGAATTGAAATTTTTTGAGAATAAAGAACATATCATATTGAAATGATTACAATCAGAAATGGATGATTAAAGGCTCTCCCAATTCGAAATCATCATCATTACAATGGTTCACAACAAGATAGTGGGGAAATGACACTATTTCTTCATTGTTCAACATTTTTACATGCATTCTTTTGGGTATTTCGACCTGAGAGTCTTCTGAATGTGAAATAAAGAGAATATACATTATAACATAAGATAATGGGCATTATAATATTCCCCAAAGAGATCAATAGCTCACCCAAAGCGCAATCCCTCCATTGGCATGAATATGGTGTGAAAAATGGAAATAGTTGATAGGCAGTGCTGCAATAGAAGAATCCACATTATTTCCTATAGCTTACACCTAAAAATAAGACTCCATTAAATCTCCATAAAATACCTGAGTGGCCTCTCCAAACACCAACTTGGATGGGAATCTTTCACCCTCGAAATTGGCTAAGGCAAGAAAACTAGTCATCCACTAGTTCTCACAATTCACAGATGACAATTTATCGAATGATCAAAAAACCATTCTCTTGGTTGCTTCCTGTATTTTATAAACTTCCTTATCATTATAAGGTTCCCAATCCATCCACAAACTCAATCCAAGTCGAATTAGGGTGTGTGCTCATGAATTGACATGTGTCCCCTCTTTCCTAGCCTTCCACCTTCCCCAAATTTGAGTAGGAGCCCATTGAGCTTACCAAAATCGCATGAGAGATCTCTTGGATGGTATATTTCAACCTGACATGTCATATACATCAGATGTCAGCCTTCAAATCCGACTTATGTCATAAATGTCATAGAATCTCCATCATTGGTGTCATAGATGTCATAACTGTAAGGGGAATCTAGCCAAGTGTCCATAAAACTCTCATTTGGCTCTTCCTCTCCTCATGTAAGTTAAAATTCATCCCAAATTCGACCTATGAATTATATGGACAATTATATTAACCTTATATCCATCCAAAAACATTAGGCTTCCACCCAACCTAGGGAACTAGTAGGATTGATGGAATTGCCCTGCTATGCAATTATTAAAAATGGGGGCATTATAGTCCTCCCCACCCAAGATTGCTTGTCCTCAAGAAATTTAATATTTGTATGCTGCAAGATTATTTCATATTCCCAAGTGTAATCCTCATTTGGTACTCCTTCCTTTGCACCAAGTGCCCTGTTATGGTTATGCTCATTAATTTTTTTTACTACAATTTAGTAATGGAACTCATGTACTGCAATTTTGTGTTACCAAAAGTAAAGAGATGTGGATTGCACATATTGATATATCCTGTAACATCACCACTAATACCAAAATGATTAATCAAATCCATAAAAACCAAATTTCTGCAAATAATCTTTACCTCCATATTTTGGAAACCTTTTCTGAACTTTCACCCCTTATTTGCTTCTGTATAATTCTTTGAACTTGGTCTTGAGTTACCAAACTTTGAATTGCTTAAGATTCCAATAAAATATCAGAGGGAACCACCATTATTGTTGCTGCGCTACTCTGATTACAATCATATTCTCAAGTGGTGAATAAATCTCCAATGTTGCCCCCAAAATTGAAAGCAATGAGACCAAAAATGATCCCAGGGTCCCATATGATCCTGATACATGGATGGTGTGAAATGAATATGATGAGATGCCATGAACACCAATCATGTGAAAATTGAATCCATCTCTCGAAATGTAGTCCACATAGGAAACATGAACACTGCTCTGCAAAGATGAACTCAAACAACTGAAGGTTGGTTTGCTTTCTCAAACCAACAATCGAACTGCTACTCCAAGCGAGATGAAACAAAGAAATTCTAGGATCCCATTGTTGGTATTACACGCTTCCAAAAATCATGAGTACAAAATACAGATCATGAAATTACATTACAACTTCATACAAATGTACATCAAGAAGGTACCTCATCAAAGAATCATGAAAGTGCTTGTACATCCAAGTAAGTAGATCACCATGTGCCAAGTCCATACAAGCTTCAAGTGACCAATCAAATATGCTCCAATGACATAGGTGAGGATACCATGTCCCATAATTATGTTCCAAAAATATATAATGTGCATCAATATAATCAGCCATGTGTTCTTTCATCCAAAAAGTGAATGAAGAACCTCCACCAAAATCTGAACAAAATAAGGAGCAAGGAAAACATGAAGACTTCAAGTTGCTCAAAGATGTCTCATCAATACACTCATGAATATGTATATTATAATGTAATATAAAAGGATGTTGCTTCCAATAATAATGTTCTTCAATCATATAACTCTTCACCCGAGTGTGGGATGAAGTTCATCCAACTTCAAGTAGACTAGGAAAGGAGCAAGGAAAATCATGAGTCTGTAAGTGACTCAAGTGAACATCATAGGTGCACCCATGTAGATGTGTATAATCATAATGTAAACAAGGATGCTGCTGCAAATTTAAATAATATCGTGCTCTAATAATTCCATCATCAAAAGGAGAAATAGAATGTCCATACTGAAAATTTTCAAACCCCAACCCGGTTTCAAGTTCAGATCACTGCATATGGTTTAATGCCCAACCCCAATATGCATGTACATTTAAAAAATTAAAAATTTTCACTGAAAACTTAGAAACACTTGAGATTATTTTAACTTTATAAACTCAGAAAATTTCTAACAGCCAAATTTTCAAATGCAGAAAATTAAATCAGCCACTCATGAAATTTTTAGAGACTCAGATTTTTGACCAAAAATGGTCCAGGAAAAACCCCTAAGGGAAAACCTAATCTTGAGAGAGATATTTTTATTCTTTCAGGAAAACTTTAAATAAAAATACAGCAGTACTTATCTTCACCAAATGCCTTGGTAAACGTGCTAATCAATCCCTGAATAGCCTGCTGAAATTTCAGAATTTATTCTTCTCGAACCACGTGCCAAAAAAATAGCCCAGTAAAAATTCTACACACAATCTGCCTCGAAAAACATGTCATACGGCCAGTTCCGTATAGACTGTACGGACTGTATGGATTCCATACGAATGTACGAACATTTTAAAAAAAAAATCGAATTTTTTTCAGAAATCTGCAGAAATCACATCGAAAAACGTGCTGAAAAAATTTGCCATCAAAACTGCAAATTCTGCCCTGGAAAACATCTTGTTTGCCTTGCTGAAATTGCTAAAATAAAAGAATGATTATTCCTTGGTTTTTGTGCCTCTGAAACCTGTAGAATTCTCCTTCTCTCTCCTTCTCTTTCTCTAAAAATGAAATCACTTCAAACCCTTACCCTCTTCTTCTTCTTGCTCTCTCCTTTCTCAAAAATCTATCTTGTGAAAGTGAACAATAGATTCAATTTGCCTCTCCCCAAGCCCTTTTTGTTCATGGTAACTTCCTCTTTCAATCCAATGGTCTAGATTAGATTAGATTGAGGGTTCACAATAAATGCTCATTAAATAAATAATAAATGACATTTAGTGCAACTCACGTCATTTAATAAAGTGAAGACCCTTCTAATTAATCACTCACTTGACTTTATCATTAAATATGAACTTAGGATAAACCATGACTTAACTTTTAATAAAGTGACTTTAAAAATATAAAGTACTTCTCACTTTATTAATTTAAATGACTAGGGGTCACCTTTTAAAGTGTTCTTGTCCACCCCAAGGAAACACAAGGTGAACAACACTTCCTTGGTAACTTTTCAACACTCCCTCTTACCGAGGAAGTTGTTCTTCACCACTCCCAACTTGTCCCTGAAATGAATATGCTTCCCTCTTCCTAAATACTTCGTGAGAATGTTAGCCACCTGCTCATCAGTAGAAATGTACTGTAACTCAACAGCTCCTCTTTGAACATAATCTCTGATGAAGTGATATCTGATCTCAATATGTTTAGACCTGTCATGAAACACTGGATTCTCAGAAAGCCTGATGCAACTCTGATTGTCACAATGAATGGCTGTAGGCCTCAACTCCTGATCAAACAAGTCTACCATCAACTTGCGAAGCCATAATTCTTCACAACTAGCCTGACTGGCTGCCATATACTCAGCCTCAGCAGAACTCAAAGCAACGGACTTTTGCTTTTGACTGAACCATGACACAACTGCCGAGCCCAAACTGAAACAACAACCGGAAGTGCTCTTCCGATCCGAAACACTGCCTACCCAATCTGAATCTGTGAAACCAACCAAGCCCACTCCATCTGACCTCCTATAGTCCAAACCATAATCTACTGTCCCAGCAAGGTATCTCAAAACATGTTTTGCGGCTATCCAATGCACACTCCTGGGCTCCACATTGAATTGACTGAGAGTGTTCACTGCAAAACTCAAATCTGGCCTGGTGTTGACCAGATACATCAACGATCCAATCAACTGACGATACAATGTAGGATCCACCAACTCTCCCTCAGAAGCATGAAGCTTCTTCCAGTTGGTGATCATGGGTGTGGACATGGGTTTGCAATCCTCCATTCAAAATCTCCTCAGAATATCTGCAGCATATTTTCCTTGCCCCAGGAAAAAATGTCCATCCTCCTGCCAAATCTCCATCCCCAAATAGTAATGCATCAGCCCAAGATCTGTCATCTCAAACTCTAAAGCAAGGTCTTTCTTGCATGCTACAATCAAGTGCTCCTCCCCTATAATAAACAAGTCATCAACATATAGCAAAAGAATGAGCAAATCACCTCCAACTGCAATGAAATATAGGTTGGGATCATCCTCACTCTTCCGAAACCCAATCGAAAGTAGAGAAGAATCAATTCTCGAGTACCAAGCCCGAGGGGCTTGCTTCAGACCATACAAGGATCTCCTGAGCCTGCAAACATGGGACTCTCTCTCATGTATCTCAAATCCCAGCGGTTGCTCCAGATAAACCTCCTCCTGTAGAAGACCATTGAGAAAAGCGGTCTTCACATCCATCTGATGAATCCTCCAACCCATCTGTGCCACAATGGAGATCACTGCTCTGATCAAAGAATATCTAGCAACTGGTGCAAAGGTCTCATCATAATCAACTCCCTCTACCTGTGAGAATCCCCGTGCCACAAACCGAGCTTTGTACTTCTCGTTGCTGCCATCCGCAGCATACTTTATTTTATAGAGCCACTTGGAAGTCACAACTGACTTCCCCTCCGGTCTCGGAACAATCTCCCACACTCCATTCTTCATGATGGAATTGTACTCTTCCATCATGGCATCTCTCCAAACCTGATGTGGGGATGCCTCCTCATAAGTAGAATGCTCGGACTCATGCAAGCTAGTCACCACTGCCATGTAACTGGAAAACCTCTCTGGTGCCTTGCTCTCTCTGACCTACCTCTTAGGTGGCCCCACAGACTCCTCAGCTTCCTTCACAAGCTCCTTAAGCCAACTTGGCTTTCTCTTCTTGGAAGTAGCTTCCTATGGTAGACCCTCCTCCTGTACGTCCTCATCTGATACCTGTCTCCCTGAAGAAGTACCTGTGGCTGAGATCCTATACCTGGTGAACCTGAACTTGTACCATAAGAGCTCGAATCACATGAAGGTGTCACCTGTGAACCTGTGATCCATGAACCTGTCCCTGTACCAAAAGTCCCTATAGATTGAGTCCCTGAAATTGATGAACCTGTAACCTGTGACCCAGTCACCCCTGAAACCTGTGACCCTGTGCCCTGACTCACTGAACTTTGAGATGCTGTAACCTGTGAAGTACTACTCTGTTGTTGCTCCTCCTGTGACTCTAGAGACTTTCTAAAGGCTCACTCCTCCTCAAATCTCACCTCCCTCCTCACCACAACTCTCCTCTATGCAGGAAGGTATATGCTAAAGGATTTAGAAGTCTCATCATAGCCAACAAAGATGCCTTTCTCCCTAGTAGCCTCCAACTTCGTCCTCTTCTCAGAAGGGACATGAGAATATGTAAGGAATCCAAAAATACAGAAGTGGCCTATCTTAGGCTTCTTCCCAGTAAACATCTCCTCAGGATTTTTGCACCCCAAGGCACGGTGCAGACTCCTGTTCTATACATAAATAGTTGTGCTACAGGCCTCTACCCATAGAAAGAAAGGAAGACTCTGATAATGCAGCAAGGCTCTAGCTGCTCCCACTATCGAACGGTTCTTCCTTTCCACTACTCCATTCTGCTGTGGAGTGTAAGGAACTGTCAACTGTCTCTTTATCCCCTCCTGTCTGCAAAACTCATCAAACTCCTTGGAGGTATACTCACCCCCATTGTCTGATCTAAGTACTCGAATCCTCCTCCCTGTTTGGTTCTCCACAAGAGCTTTGAACTCTTGGAACCTCTTCAAGACTTCTTTTGACTTCTTGCTCCTCAGGAAGTAGATCCAGGTCTTCCTGGAGTAGTCATCAATGAAAATGACATAGTACTCATAACCAGTCAAAGAGACAGATGAGATGGGACCACACAGATCTAAATGTATCAAGTCAAGTACTCCCTTTGATCTACTGTCACTGCTAGGAAAAGCAGTCTTGGTGTACTTTCCCAAAGCACACCCTCTGCACACACCACTCTGCTCTATGCTGAAATTTGGAAAACATGTAGTCATGTCTCTCAACATCCTCAAAGCTGAATGATGAAGATGGGCCATCCTCCTATGCCATAACTCACATATCTCACTGCTGCTCTTAGTATTTTCCAATGCATAATGTGGCTGGAAGAGAAGCTTGTACAGTTTCCCGCATCTAACTCCAATCGCATATGAAGTAGATGGTCCCTCTGCTTTGGAAAAAATATACACTTTTCCATCTAGGACATATATGCCAAAGCCTCTGTCCTCAATAGCGGAAACTTAAACAAGATTCTTCTTCAGCCCAGGGACGTACAAGACATCCCTCAGTAACATGGGCTGCATGGACTCCCTGTCAAAACGGATTGTCCCATGCCCAACTGTTCTCACCAATGTATCATCACCCAACACTATCTCCAACTCCAAGCCTGTCTCTGAAATCTCAGTGAACATATCCTGTGCACCTGTCATATGTCTCGAAGCTCCACTGTCAATATACCATGTGGAGGGAGTAGTGGAAGCACTCAGTGAATGCCCAACGTTCAAGGAATGCTCCGTCTGGTCCTCAATGTCCCTGCTGGTGATAGATGATGCTCTCTCTCTACAACCATCGGCAAAGAGAGAAAACTCTCTGTCAAATCTAGCAACGTACTCATCAATCTCTGCTGAAGCTGTTGTCTATTGTTTCTTCTTCTTCTTGTTTGGGCATTGTCCAGTATAATGTCCAAACTTCTGACAAGGAAAGCATTTCACTTTGCTCATGTCCTTCTTCTCACAATCCTGCTACTTGGTTCCACCTTTGGAACCCTTCTTGAACTTCTTCTTCTTGTTCCCCTTTGCTGCCAAAGCCATATTTTCCTCCTCTTCCTTGCTATGAGATGCACTCCCATGTATATACCCTCTCCAGGTCTCCTCCTGAATGAAGTCGTCCCAAAGACGATCCCATGTAGGCATGTGCTCATGAGCAACCACTGACTCCACAAATACAGTCCATGGCTTTGCCACGCCATTCAAAGCTGTACAAACCAACTCAACATCAACCACCTTTTTCCCCCACCGCTCCAGGCTCATCTCAAACCTATGTAATCCTGGTAAGGTAAGGAACCATGTTCTCCCCCTTGTTCATCCGAATACCTTTTAGCTTCTCCCTTAACACCATTTTCTTGTTTTCGTTGGAACTCTGGTATAAGTTGTTTAAAGCTGTCCACATCAGATGAGCATGGCTTTTACCTGAGATGTGTGGAATCACATGATATTTTATCTCATCAAGAAGGATTCTTTTGCCTTTATGTCCTTCTTGTCAAATACAATCTTTGCAGCAACATTTGTAGGAACTGTCATTGGATTTGTAGTAGTGCTGTCAACTATATTCCATAGTTCGTTTTCTTGAAGTATGAGTACAATTCTAGCCTTCCAAGGACTAAAATTCTGTGCTCCATCCAACCTATCTTCTACCCTCAAACCAGTGGCCATCATTGCAAATGAGTTCAAGAACTTGTTTCTTCACAAACTCAGTTTTCCCTTATTTCTCCAAGTCTGAAATTTCTTTTCTGAGTGTAATTTCTAGCCCTTTAACTGTGCTCTAATACCATGAAAATTTTCAAACCCCAACCCGGTTTCAAGTTCAGATCACTGCATATGGTTTAATTCCCAACCCCAATATGCATGTACATTTAAAAAATTAAAAATTTTCACTGAAAACTTAGAAACACTTGAGATTATTTCAACTTTATAAACTCAGAAAATTTCTAACAGCCAAATTTTCAAGTGCAGAAAATTAAATCAGCCACTCATGAAATTTTTAGAGACTCAGATTTTTGACCAAAAATGGTCCAGGAAAAACCCCTAAGGGAAAACCTGATCTTGAGAGAGATATTTTTATTCTTTCAGGCAAACTTTAAATAAAAATACAGCAGTACTTATCTTCACTAAATGCCTTGGTAAACGTGTCAATCAATCCCTGAATGGCCTACTGAAATTTCAGAATTTATTCTTCTCGAACCACGTGCCAGAAAAACAGCCCAGCAAAAATTCTACACACAGTCTGCCTCAAAAAACGTGCCGTACGGTCAGTTCCGTATGGACTGTATGGATCTGTACGGCTGTACGGACAGAAATATATTTTTTTTCAATTTTTTTTCCAGAAATCTGTAGAAATCACCTCGAAAAACGTGCTGAAAAAATCTTCCATCAAAACTGCAAATTCTGCTCTGGAAAACATCCTGTTTGCCTTGCTGAAATTGCTGAAATAAAAGAATGATTCTTCATTGGTTTTTGTGCCTCTGAATCCTGCAGAATTCTCCTTCTCTCTCCTTCTCTTTCTCTGGAAATGAAATCACTTCAAACCCTTGCTCTCTTCTTCTTCTTGCTCTCTCCTTTCTAAAAAATCTCTCTTGTGAAAGTGAACAATAGATTCAGTTAGCCTCTCCCCAAGCCCTTTTTGTTCATGGTAACTTCCTCTTTCAATCCAATGGTCTAGATTAGATTAGATTGAGGGTTCACAATAAATGCTCATTAAATAAATAATAAATGACATTTAGTGCACCTCATGTCATTTAATAAAGTGAAGACCCTTCTAATTAATCACTCACTTGACTTTATGATTAAATATGAACTTAGGATAAACCATGACTTAACTTTTAATAAAGTGACTATAAAAATATAAAGTACTTCTCACTTTATTAATTTAAATGACTAGGGGTCACCTTTTAAAGTGTTTTTGTCCACCCCGAGGCAACACAAGGTGAACAACACTTCCTTGGTAACTTTTCAACACATACTCTTCATGTGGCACCATAAAAAAGAAACCTTTCACCCATACTTCATTAGGATGAATGCTGCAAACTTTAGAAGTGTAGGATGTAGGAGCAAGAACCAACTCACCCAAATGATCAGTTAGTGAAAATTTGTCATGAAGGATCCATAGGGGTAGGATTATGCACATCCCTAAAAAATGCAAAAAATTCCTCATGGGTTGGTTTCATGGTGGTGGAATTATGCAGTTCTTCAAAAAGTGTGTAACCATTTTCAAGAGGCAACTCAAGTTCCTCTTCCACCATTACTAGTGATTGGATCTCATCACTATAATCTTCAAGCACATCAAGAACCTGCAATTTTTCATGTTTCTCATGATCCATCATGTCATGAGAATCCTCCTAGCAATCTACCTTATGAAAATCTGAAACATTGGAGGAAGAACAAGTATCTTGCAACCTCTCAAGGAGTTGTTCATTTTGAATTTTGAGCTTATTAATATATTCATTATTCTTCAAGTAGGATTCATGTAACCATTCACTAAGCTCAATGACATTTTTTTTATCAAAAATCAAAGACATGAAATTACCTTTGATGTTGTACATTTCTCTTTGAATCTTCTCCATGTCTTCAAGGAAGGATGGCTCCTCCAAGGAAGTAGCTCTCCAACAAGAATTTGATACTAATGCTTGAGTGGCATGTAGTATGATAAGGGCCTCTTGGATCTTCTTTTCATTCATGTTTAAGGACCCTTCAAGAAAATGATGTTCTTACAAATGAACCTCCTCATCTTCTTCCTTCTTTCTTGGACCAACTTCATGAAGCTCAAGTGGTGATGGGGAAGTTGATCTTGTTTCTTCTTCAACTGCTACAAGGTATTCATTTTCATGTTTAATGGAAGTTTGTCTTGCAACAACATTTTAAAAAGTGATATCTATGTCACCAACATAGAGGTGTGAGCACCCATTAGTAGGTACTCCTTCATAGTTCAAGCATCCATCATTAGATTCTCTTTGTTTCATTTCGAAGGTAGAATGTGTCTCGAAAATATCTTCAGTATTTTCAATAGAAACTTCTTCATACTCAAGTGATGTATCTTCATATTTTTCAAATTCAATTGGGAGTGAATTTATATCCTCTTCATGTGCTATTTCTTCTACTTCACATATTTCAGAACTAGGTGGTTCATGGGTCTCCTCCTTTTGCTTCTTCAAGCAAGCTGATGCATTTTTCCTCTTGGTTTTCTTAAAATCAATATATTTTTCCCAACTTTGGATAGCCAAAAATTCGAATCCTTTCATAATATTCTTGGTCCTGTATTCAAGGATAGGTTCCATGCTTTTTGTTATCTCCTCACCATCATACGAGGTTCCCTTTTCATCCCTAGTCATAGTTTCCCCAAAAACATTTCTTCTTCTCCTACTTTTGTTTTCCTCTTCAACAAAAGCACTTTTGGTTTCAATCTATAATGGTGGTACCAGAATTATTGTACTAATAAATATCAGACCACGTCAGGTGCCAAGATCATGCTTTGATACCACTGTAATATCCCTTTTTTAAATTTTATTAAATGACCAATTTTTTCACTTTTCCCCAATTTTGACCTTAACTAGTTTTGATGTCTAGACCTCCAAATTGGCCCAAATGCTCTCAAATTTTCTTTGAAGGTACATGAATGATATTATAACTTAAATATTATTTTTAGAGATATTTGAAGACCCCCTAATTACTTCTGAAAACTTTTTTAATGTTCTGTTCAAGTAGGATTCTTTACTAGCAAATTGGGGCTCCAATTCCCCCTGGGTAATTGTCGGAAATGGCTTCACAAATGATCCCAAAGTCACTCGAATTTATGAATAGAGGCTGGGGATTTTCAAGGGACATTTTAAAAGTATCATATGCATAATGGTTCAGTTTACACAGGCTTTTATGACTTTTTCCAAAACAACTCCCAAGTCACAATTTCGACCCTTGGGGAAAATGCACCAAATCTTTTCCCAATGCAATAAAAATGAGTAAAATGGCTTCCAATTCTTAAGTAATGAACATGAGAATTGAAATAGAAATTTAATTACAGTCCATACATCATACATTTATCATAGATACATTCCTCCATTTGAAATAATAAGCATTACCATGGTATATATCAAAATAGAGTGGAAATGGTCATTGTTTTCTCATTAAAAGTCATTTTGACATACAAATATTGGGAATTTAGACTTGAAACTTTATGAGAATAAATAACATAGCATATTTAACTAATTACAATTATAAATGTACAATTAAAGGCTCTCCCAATTCGAAATCATCATCCTTACAATGGTTCACAACAAGATAGTGGGGAAATGACACTATTTCTTCATTGTTCAACATTTTTACATGAATTATTTTGGGTATTTCTACCTGAGAGTCTTCTGAACGTGAAATACATAGAATATACACCATAAAATAATATAATGGGCATTATAATATTCCCCAAATATATAATTATCTCACCCAAAGCGCAATTCCTCCATTGGCATGAATATGGTGTGAAAACTGGAAATAGTTGAGAGAGAGTGCTGCAATAGAAGAATCCACATGATTTCCTGTAGCTTACATATGAAAATAATACTCCATTAAACCTCCATGAAATAACTGAGTGGCCTCTCCAAACACCAACTTGGATGGGAATCTTTCACCCTCGAAATTGGCTAAGGCAAGAAAACTAGTCATCCACTAGCTCTCACAATTCACAAATGATAGTTTCTCAAATGATCAAAAAACAATTCTCTTGGTTGATTCCTTTATTTTATAAAATTCCACATTCTAAGGTTCCCAATCCATCCACAAACTCAATCCAAGTCGAATTAGGGTGTGTGCTCATGAATTGACATGTGTTGCCTCTTTCCTAGCCTTCCACCTTCCCCAAATTTCAGTAGGAGCCCATTGAGCTTCCAAAACTCACATGAGAGCTCTCTTGGATGGTATATTTCAACATGACATGTCATATATGTCAGATTTCAGCCTTCAGATCTGACTTGTATCATAACTGTCATAGAATCTCCATCATTGGTGTCATAGATGTCATAAATGTAAGGGGAATCTAGCCAAGTGTCCATGAAACTCCCATTTGGCTCTTCCTCTCCCCATGTAAGTTAGAATTCATCCCAAATTCTACCTATGAAGTATATGGACAATTATATTAACCTTATAATCCATCCAAAAACATTAGGCTTCCCATAGATTCGATATTGCAAAAGGAGGATTCCATTTAACATAGGAATTCTAGCTTGAGTGGGCCCCATAGTCTCCATGTGTCTCCATTTTCCATAGCCATTTCATTTTTCACTTGAACTAATTTAATTAACTCCATTAAATAAATATTTATTCCTTATAATGTCTAAACACCATTTATTATCTCCCTTATTAACTTTTCAATGTTTCCACACAACCTAGGGAACTAGTAGGATTGATGGAATTGTCTTGCTGTGCAATTATTAAAAATGGGGACATTACAACCTTTAGCAATGGCTCTACCATTCACAAAATCAGATATTTCAACTTCATTGTGAGAGAAAACAACCTTCTTAGGAGACCCAATGTGGGTGACCTATTAGACCTACAAGAGATTAGCAGCAAGACCTACACATACAAGACATTATTGAAGGAACTATGGTCAAAATCAATGCTACCTTTACCCTTGCTTTCATTTTCTAAGTTGTATCCCAGCAAAATATTTGGACCTTTTGAATCATGAAATATGAGAAGGCCTCCTTTGTTGAAACCATGTTCCTAGAAGCTCCAGAATCAATGATAAAGGAAGGATATCGTACATTGCTTGCAACGAGGGCATGAACTCTTTATAGTTGGATCCTCCTTCCTTCTTCTTTGCACCATCGAGAAGGGAAATGTTGTTCTTCTCTAGGATTTGGGTCAACATATTAATATGATTCTTCATGCAATATCTCTCATGATGAAATCCCTTACCATAGTATGTGCACTTGCTACCTTCACCTTTACCTTTCTTCTTTTGAAAGTTCTTCTTCTTGGAGTTTGAGGACTCCTCATGAGACTTGGACTTATATCATTTTTTATATAGAGGCTTCTTAGCCTTCTTCTTACCTTTGGAATCAAGCTTGGAATCTCCAGCAACCAAAGCTTGATCTTTGAAATGTTTGATGCCCATCTAGACCAATTTGTCTTGTTCCTGAGTCAAGGATTCCATGAAATCTGCTAGTGAAGGAATCTTCCAGTTTCGAACTGTTAACTTAGCATGGGAGGTCGAAACAAATACTAAGTATTCAGGTCCAATATTTGAAAGGATGGCTAATACTTGTTGTTCATCTTCTTTGTCAATACCACACTATTTTAGCTGCAAAAATAGTGATTTGAATTTGGAGAAGTAGACTTGCAAGGATTCGAAGCTACTTGGACTCAGTGAAATCATCTCGTTCTCTGGTTGATGACCCCTCATCTTATCTGTCTTCCCAAATAAATTTTGTAGCTTCTCCCATACTAAATTTTGTAGCTTCTCCCATACTTCATTTGGAGATAACAATCCATCAAGATGAAATAGAAGGTCTCTGGAAAAGCTGAGACATAAGAGACCATACGCCTCATCTATCCTATTATGCCATTTGATCTTCTTTGCAGCTGTATTAGGCTCAACTTCAGTTTCCATGGTCACTATGTAGAATCCTTTACTCCTCATCATAATCTCCATCATTTCCTTCCATTTGAAGTAGTTGAATGGAGTTAAGATGATTTGTTGAGATTGATCCATTCTTCAGCAACTGCGCCTTTGAACAGACAGAATGCGCTCCCAGTGAGTGATGTTGACCCTACAAAAGCAAATAGAAGAGGAGAAAAATCGAGCTATGAATACTTTGATACCATGTGGAAATTAATCCCAAGCTTAGATCAATTGAACTCACAAAATTGCTTGAAAACTATGCAAGAAACACTTAAGAGGAGATTGAATATGTTGAATAACACAAACTATTGTTGTTATTAATTTACACCAGCCATTATTAAATAGATGTAGGTTTATCACCATGTAGATAATCCAAGGATTTCAAATCTCAAAGATTTTATTTGAATGAGTACAAAAGCACGCTTACTAAACTAGTCAAAATCCCCCAAAGGTGCATAAAGCACTTTCCAAACCAGTTAAGATGATCGCGAATTTGTTGAATGAGTAGGTATAGCTGATAAGTGATGGAAAGTGGACTTTATCATGCTTTTATATGAGTAAAATAAGGAAGGTGAATTTTTTGCAAAAACAAGGCATTCTACCTTAAAACTAGCTTTAGATTTTACCTTAAAACTATAGAAAAGATGGAAACTCTAGATAAGGTAGGAATTCACACTTACTAAATTGCGCAGTCTGTTAGTTGGAATAATCTTATTCAAAATATTTCCAAAATGCTCCAGGAGGCATTTTTGGCAAGTTTGACCACAGAAATGGAATTGGGTGCAAACTAGCTAGTGTAGGACCTAGGAAATTAACAAAAAAGATTAATTATTTTATCCTGAGTATTGGAATGGGCTTTGATTATTCCAAAAAAGGGTTCCCTATTCATCAAGAATTGGCAACTTAATGTATTCCATGGTGTGCACAAGACCAGATATTGCACATGTAGTGGGAGTTGTGAGTAGGTATATGAACAATCCAGGTAAAGAGCATTGGAGGGAAGTGCGGTGGATTCTCAGGTATTTGAGAGGTACCACTTCTCATGCATTATGTTTTGGAGGTTCATACACTGTTTTATAGGGATAGGTTGACACAGATATGGAAGGTGATAAATATAGAAAGAGGAGCACCATAGGGTATGTTTTTATTGTGGATGGAACAACAATAAGTTCGATTTCAAAACTGAAAAAGGTTGTTGCACTTTCAAAAATGAAGTCATAGTATATTGTTGCTACATAGGCTATTAAAGAGATGATTTGGTTGCAAAGGTTTATGGAGGAATTGGGTAAGAAGCAGGAGAATAATAAGTTGTATAGTGACAGCTAGAGTGCCATTAATCTTGCAAAGAACTCAACCTTCCATTCAAACACTAAACATATACACCTCAATTACCATTTCATACACTAGTACATATGGCTCAAAAGTTCCATGAAATATTGCCACGAATAAGTTAAAATCAAAATTTTCGTGGATAAACTGATTTTTTTTTGAAAAATAATAATTCCGGCCCTCAATAGTCGTCACTATAGCGACAATAGTTCGTCAGAATATCGACGAAATCACAAAGTTCGTCGCTATATCAATGATTATCGAGGGCCGAAACATAAAAGGTCGTCATAGTAATGGTCATTGACTTTTTGTTATTATTGAAATTTGATCATTATGCATTTTTTGTTGGAACCACCGTGATCATTGATCTATAAGTACATGTTCTTAAGACATATTTCAACAAATTATTAGCTATAGTTGAAACCATTTTTCTGTCGATTGTTTGATCTGTGATTTGAAGAGTCAAGTACTAGTTTAACACATCGAATTTTTGATCTCGTTCGGTTTCCAGGTTAGTATTTTTAAATTCTTGGTCTCTTTTAATGTGTAGGGTCATATATAAAGTGAGTTGACTATTCAATATTTTCTCCTCAAGACTAACGCCTATATATATTTGTCGCTTAGAATTTGATAGATACACATTAATATCTATTTTTAAAGACCATGGAGGGACATTTACTAATTAGATTTTTCACTTTCCATGTCACGTCCTTTAATTTCCTGTCTCCTTTAATATATATATATATATACTGTATTCAATTTACTTATATATTGATTGAGTTTTTTGTTCTTATAGGCTGTTAAAATGTCAAATAAATATACTTGGGAAGAAAATAATAATAGGTATGCTAAGTTTAAGGAAATATTAGAGGTGAAGGTTGATGGAAAGTTTTATTGCCCTTGCAATGATTGCAGGGGTTTGCAAACGAGAAGGATTTTAAGAACAATGGTTGAAAAACATTGTAAGGAAAAGGTGCATGCTGAAGGGGGGTATGAATATCGTCCCTTGGTAAGACGTTATTCATTACATAATGTACTTCTTATAATATTACTGATCATGTATTCACAAAATGTTTTATCATTTTAAATATATGTGTTGTATATTATACACTAATGTTATTACATTGTTTGTAAATATAAATACAATGCCCCCTAAATGTCGACCACCAGAGAGCTATTTGCCACATAATAGTAGAAATACTACTTTACAAGGTGAGGAGCATGGAGATCAGAATATTGAAGATTGGATTCTTAATGATCCTATGGATGAAGATGATGTTATTGATACAAATGGTGAATATGGGATAAATAGGTTACCCCAAGACACATTTTCTCCATTGCATCATGAGGACAACCTCTATGATATTCATGATGTTCCCTTACTCGAGAAGTCCCAAGAACCTCTTTATGAAGGCTCAACAACAAATATTCTATCTGCTATATTGTTGTTGGTGAACATGAAGGTTTTGAATGAGTTATCAAACACTTGTTTCACACATATCCTAAGGTATATTGCAAAGTTGACTTTTTCTCTCTATTTTTAGTATTAATTAATTCATAAATTAGGGATATGTAATATTTATGACTTATATTGTTTACATTTCATTTTTTGTCAATGTTGTATATTGTTGGGTGAATTTCTATTAAAACCATTAAATAATTTACCATGCACATGTCGAGAGGTATTCTTGATTATGAAAGAAATTGGAATGGAGTATCAAGCTATTGATGCATATCCTAATGATCATATTATATATTATGGACAATATGCATCAGAAAAATAATTCCCACAATGTGAAATTAGTAGATATTAGACTGATCAAGTAACAAAAAAGGTGCCTCGCAAAGTTCTTCACTATATTCCCATAATTCCACATTTACAACGACTATTCAAGTGCAAAATTATAGCACATGGATTACCATGCAAAGCACAGAAGTGAAGATGGTGTTCTTCAAATGCCTGCAGATGGTTCTGCGTTGAAGAACATCGAAGAAAAATGGCCAATTTTTAAAGATGAACCTCGTAATGTTAGACTTTCATTGGCAGCTGATGGTTCAATCCATTTGGAGAGCTTCATTATACTTACTCAGTGTGGCATGTTTTTGTCATAAACAATAGCCTTCCTCCTTGTATGTTAATAAAGAGAGAGCGCACAATGTTGGCAATGATTATTCCACGTATTTTTTTGCAAGTAATTATATGATTTCATTAATTTATTTGTTTAATTGTTGCATGGGAACACCTTTTATATAGTGGGACACATAACTAAATAGCATTGTATGTTCAATGATCAATTAGGTAAGTACCAAGTTAAAGATACGAATGTATATATTGAGCCTCTTATCGATCAGCTATTGAAGTTATGGGTTGGAAGCACTATGTATGACATCTCCATACCAATAGGGCATAAACAGTTCCAGTTCCATGGAATACTTGCATGGACAATTCATGATGCTCCCGGGTGAACACAATTTTGTGTTAGGTAACTTTATGTTGCACGTTGTTAAAATTATATGTTTGTAAGGTAAATATCACGCATTTTTTAAAATTAATAGTCTTTTGATGCTATAACATTAATACATATATCTTGAAGGTATTCAAACAAAGGGAAAAATTGCATGTCCAGTATGTGGTCCTAGGATAAAATATTGTTGTTCAAGACGTTTAGCAAAGGAGGTGTTTAATGAGTAGAGGTACTTCCTCCCTAGGAACCATAGGTATCGAACTACCAAGAAAACAAAATTCAATGTTAAAGAAGAGAATGGAAAAAGACCATGAAGAATGAAACCTCACCTTTGGAAGTTGGAATATAATAAAAATCGTCGAGGTATGCAAATTGTTTATGTAGCATATATAAACATGTAATACTATGAATTTGTTATTTTTACTGAGTTTTCTATAGTTTGTCGCGTGTAGGATGCACTACATTTATACATTGCAAACAATATTGATTGGATGGAGGAATGGATAGAACGATGTACATAATTCTATGGTACCTTATCATGGCAAGGGGTTAGTAAATTTATTAAAACAGTGCATCAAAATCAAGAAGAATATCTTGGTGAACTCATGCAAAGGGAAATTGATTTAGCATGTGGTTTAAAATATAAAAAGGCAAGCATATATTTTACCATGCTCATTTTTTGTTGTTGTTTCCCATTATATCAATGTATTTCTTCCATTTATTTATTCTTATATATTTATATATTGAGTCGGGCATGATGTAGTTGATGCACCACAAGGCTATGTGGTGCAATTGTCATAAATTTCGCATTAAAAATTTGGATGACAAGAAGAAAACATCTGATTGTGGGATAACTACAGTTTTTCAAGTCACTAATGTTTCCTCTAGAAGTGACACGCATCCATAAGTATATGAAAATAGGTACTATGTTTATTTGGAATATATAATTGAGCGCGACTTTAATTCCTTTAAAATAGTTCTGTTTGAGGTCAAATGGTACAAGCTACGAATGAATGAACGTGATCCCGAAAGAACTGTTATTGAGCATGCCAATGGATTTACCATGGTTAATACAAGGGCACTTGAATCGAGTACATAGCCTTATTTTCTTCCAATTCAATTTGAGCAAGTATTTTACTCATAGGTTCCAAATAAAGCAGGTTGGCCATACATTGTTATATATGATCCAAGAGGAAGATCAGTCAAGTATAATGTGCCATAGGAAGAAGACAATGTTGAAGAAGAAGGTGATGCAGATCAAGATCCGTTGGTCGCTGACATAGATGTGTCATATGAAGAATTCGATCAAGAGGATGATCATCCAAATGATGTAGCAAACAATGACGTAGTTAGTGATGATATTGATGATGAATATATAACCAAAAATGAAATTGATGATGATGTTGATATGAACAATACTTTCAATAATGGAGATTTTGAACTAGATGATGATACATATGTTGAGTTAGATGAAGAATAATATCAATGACATTGTAGCAATGTTGGAATATATGAGCTAGTATGTGCATGATGGGGCATATGATGATTATTCTAGGTAGTTGTTTATGCAACATCTCATTTGTCGTATTTGTTACACATTTTATATATACATTTTTCATTTACTCATAGATATTATTTATATATATATAATGGTTGTAATAATTATGTATTGTATATGTTTGATTCATTTAGGTAAGTACCAAGTTAAATATATGAATGTAATAATTATGTAATATTGTATATATTCATTGTTACCACCATTATCATCATCATCATCATTATCATCATCATCATCATCCTCCTCCTCCTACTCCTCCTTATCGCCAGTATCATCATCATCATCATTATCCTCATCAATGCCATCATCATCATCACCATCATCATCACCTTCATCATCATCATCATCACCATCATCATTACTGTCATCATCACCATCATCATCGTCATCATCATCATCACATCATCATCGTCATCGTCATCGACATCATCATCCTCATTATCCTCATCATCCTCATCATCATGGTCGTCTTCATCATCATCATCATCATCATCATCATCATCGCCATCATCATCATCATCATCATCATCATAGTCATCGTCATCGCCATCATCATCATCATAGTCATCGTCAACATCATCATCATCATCTTCTTCTTCTTCATTGTTATCATCAGTATAATCATCGGCGTCATCATTAGCATTATCGTCATCATCATCATCGTCGTCATCATCATCATCATCATCCTCGGCATTGTCATCATTAGCATCATCATCATCATCATCGCCATCATCATCGTCGTCGTCGTCATCATCGTCGTCGCCATCATCATCATCCTCAACATCATCATCGACCTGTGATCATCACCATCATCAATGTTATCATCATCATCATTTTCATCATGTCCATCATTCTCGTCATCATCCTCATTGTTATCATCGTCATCACCATCATCGTCATCATCGTCATCATCGTCATCATCATCATCATCATCATTGTCGTCGTCATCATCCTCGTTATCCTCATCGACATCATTGTCGTCGTCATCATCATAGCCATCGTCATCGTCATCATCATCATCTTCATTATCATCATCAATATAATCATCAACATCATCATAATTAGCATCATCGTCATCATCATCTTCATTGTTATCATTAGTATAATCATCAGTGTCATCATTAGCATCATCGTCATCATCATCTTCATCCTCCTCCTCATAATCATTAGCATCATCATCGTAATCATTGCCATCATCATCATCATCCTCATCATCATCATTGTCATCATCATCGTCGTCTCCATCATAATCATCCTCATCATCATCATCATCATCATGTCCATCGTCATCGTCATCTTAAATTTGTTTTTAGGTTTTGGGAAAAAATATTTGATTAAAAAATCAGTCATCCCAGTGGAAGATGTGGATTATTCCATACCCTCTCTAGAATTTGCATCTCTCCCATTACCCTCTTTGAGACGTAGGACTTAACACATGCCAACCATCATCATTCCAAAATAATTGGTTCTTGAGGCTATCACTTTTTCGACACAATTTTTGCATAAGCTAGTCACTCTTCGGGCATTACCCAACTCCGTCTTGGCATTGGAAATCCTCCACATGCAATCCTCTTCTAGTGTGGGAAAGTGGGAAACCCTCTTCTAGCATGAATTGACAGGAGAAAATGAGAATAGGAGATGCCCTAAACCCTACAATGTATTTTGGTAAAACACTCACACCTCTGTTGGATTGTGACTTGTACTTGGACCATGTAAATACATGTGTTTGTTGATGCAAGGTAACTTTAATGACTAATTCAATAGAATCGCCATCATCGTCGTCCTCATCATCACCATCGACTTGTGATCATCATCATCATCATCATTGTTATCATCGTCATCATCACCGCCATCATCATCATCATAGTCATCGCCATCGTCACCATCTTCATTGTTATCGATGATGATGGCGATGATGATGATGAGGCTAAGGATCATCATCATCATCATCCTCATCATCATTGACCTGTGATCATCATCATCATCATCATCACTATTATCATCAACATCATCATCATCATCATCATCTTCATTGTTGTCATAAGTATCATCATCAACAGCATCATTAGCATCATTGTCATCATCGTCATCATCATAATCATCATCATCGCCATCGTCATCATCATCATCATCTTCATCATCATCATTAGCATCATCATCATCATCAATATCATCACCATCATCACCACCATCATCATCACCATCACCATCATCATCACCGTCATCATCACCATCATCCTCATCATCATCATCGGCATCCTCCTCCTCCTCCTCCTCCTCCTCCTCATCATCATCGTCATCACCACCATCATCATCATCATAGTCATCATCGTCATCATCATCATCATCTTCATTTTTATCATCAGTATAATCATTAGTGCCATCATTAGTATCATCATCATCCTCCTCATCATCGTCATCTTCATCCTCCTCCTCCTCCTCATTAGCATCATCATCATCATCATCATCGCCATCATCATCATCATCGTCGTCGTCATCGTCATCATCATCGCCATCATCATCATCGTCGTCGTCATCATCACCATCATCACCATCATCATCATCCTCATCATCATCATTGACCTGTGATCATTATCATCATCGTCGTCACCACTGTTATCATCATCACCATCATCATCATCACTGTTATCAACATCACCGTCATCGGGTCCATCATCATCGTCATCATCCTCATTGTCAGCAGCATCATCATCATCATCACTGTTATCAACATCATCATCATCATCACTGTTATCAACATCATCATCATCATCTTCGTCATCACTATATAACATTGAAATTCTTCATTTGAGCCTCACATCACCTCAATGACCTCTAAACAAGGCCAATGTTGAAATTTCCAATATACTAGTTCTTTTCATACCCAAGACATGAATGCTTACACATTGAAGAGAATAATTTGTTCTTTCATACATAATAAGAGCAAGAGTTCAAACCCTAATAGAAGTGTAGCATTGATGCTTCAATTTAACTAGGTAAGAACCCTAAACTATCCTCATGTCATGTGAGTAAAACCCTAACCCCAATTATGGATTCCCCTAGTTTATATATATATAAAATGGGAAAAAACAAAATATTGAAGAGGGGTAAAAGGATTACCTGCCTATATAGTATTCTATGTTTTAATTCATTCATAGATATAATTTGCATTTACTCCTCTTGTAGAACTATCTCCTCTTCCTCATCTCACATTAGAATCGAGGAAATAAAAAAAACCATCAACTTTTCCTCTCTTTAAGAGTTATCTTCAGTTATTTCTTACCTCTTTTAATATATTAAATAAGATACAAGTTATTGTTTGGTGCTTTAGTGTATTAGGAGTAGCAATGTTTCCAATGTACCATAGAGAAGAATTAGCGCTTCCTACAAAAGAGAAGTGTCATTTATTCCATAAATAAGAGCACTAGTACTACACCCATACACCCATACAAATGGAGAGTATTGACTCGCTCTTTGCCAAAAAGTGGAACACCTATTCTCTGAGATAATTGGGGGAATAATGTGCTACTTAGAGAATCTTGATGAAATTGAAAATAAAAAGAGGTGGAAACCTCTCTGGATATGAACCCATGTTACATAAAAAGTACCCTTTTCTTTATCAAACTTTCCCCTCGTTTGCTAGTCATATTTGTTAATGTAGAACGCTAAAAAAAATCCATTATTAAGATGAAAAATACAACATAAATATTCAAACCATTAAAGAAATATATTCTTGAAACCATCAAATAACTTAGAAAGTAAGAAATTAAAAATAAAATAAATAATGAGAAGAATCAAATAATAATAAAAAATAATGAAAAGTTTGCTTCATCATTCCTACATAAATTAATGCCATCAAAATCAAAAGTAAATTTTAATTTATTAACGAAGGACATGATATTTTGAATATTTTGTACACTATATGCTTAACCACACACATATGATCTCCTAGATATGTCATTTTACCCAAACTATGGCTAATTCAAATTATGCAATAAAAAAATCCTAAAATATACAAGGACTAAGTTATTTGAAAAATGAGGATTAGATAAACTATTAACTATTCATGCAACATAAAATAAACTATAAAATCCTAAAATATACAAGGACTAAGTTATTTGAAAAATGAGGATTAGATAAAGTATTAACTATTCATGCAACATAAAATAAACTATAAAAGTAAAATATATGTTGTTCAACCAACAAAAGGTAAATTAGAAAAAATAAAAACTATGTTAGGGAAATAAAAACTATGTCATTCACTTAACTCATTCTCTAAACACGAATATGTGGAGTTTGAGGGATTACCATTTCATTTGACGTTTTGTGACTGAGCTCATTCCATTAGTCATTTTGAAACCAACAAACCAGTCCAAGAAGGGTCACACAGGTAACGACTCAGTCCAAGAAGGGTCACAAAAGTCATAGCATAGTCGAACGAGCATCAATAAGGTCATGAGATAGTCGAAGGAGTGTCATCTAGGTCATGAACTAGGCTTAGCAGCCTCAAAAATTCATTGTTGAAGGTTTTTTACTCGCTAAAACATTGTGTGGTGGGAAACATAACAGTTCAAAGCTTTGATCTAGCCCTCGTTTCATTAAGCTTCAATCATAGGAGACTAAGGAGATTGTGGAGACCATGCCAGTCGTCAATCTGTTGAGCATCGAGTAGAGGAGACAATGTTATGCCCCATTCCTTCGAACATCGAGTAGAGGAGATAATGTTATCCCCCATTCCTTCCAACATCGAATAGAGGAGACAGTTCTAGCAGAGGAGACTGCACTAGCCTCACAATGTTGGGAAATTTGGTAATTTCATTTTTTATTTGTGTAGAATCCATAAGCCTAATTTGGCACATGCGTTTGGCACATTAGTTCAATCAGGTTTGGGATAGGTGATGCAAGGTCCTTTAGATTAAACATGGGGATTGAGCTAGTGCCCTCTCCAAATTTTGCTTAAAATATAGTTTATGTAGCTTGATTTACAGTTCCGCATTTGTATTTTTTTCAAATATTTCAGGTTGCTATTGGTGTTATATGGATCTCTTTAAAATTACAAATTGATGATTACTTTGTAAAATAGAACTACTTAGAACTCCGACATTCTTTTTCTTAAATTTGTTTGTAGGTTTTGGGAAAAAAATATTTGTTTAAAAAATCAGTTGTCCCAGTGGCAGATGTGGATTATTCCATACCCTCTCTAGAATTTGTACCTCTCCCATTACCCTCTGTGACATGTAGGACTTAAACATGCCAACCATAATCATTCCAAAATCATTGGTTCTTGAGGCTATCACTTTTCCGACACAATTTTCACATAAGCTAGTCACTCTTCTGGAATCACCCAACTCCGCCTTGGCATTGGCAATCCTCCAAACACAATCCTCTTCTGGTGTGGGAAAGTGGGAAATCCTCTTCTGGCATGGGAAATTGACAAGAGAAAATGATAATAGGAGATGCCTAAAACCCTACAATGTCTTTTGGTAAGATGCTCACACCTCCGCTAGATTGTGACTTGTACTTGGATCATGTAAATACATGTGTGTGTTGGTGCAAGGTAACTTCCATTTAATGATTTTGCTTGCCACACTTGTAGGTGATTTTTTTCTTTGAAAGGGAAATCTAATGTTGAGGAGTTCAAAAACAAGCCCAAAATTATGTGAATTGATTATTGAAGAGATTTCACATCCAAGAAACTTCCACATGTTTTGCAAAAGGGTATTCAAAGAAAACAACTACTAATTATGAACCTCAACAAAATGACATAATTGATATTGCATTGACAATGCATATTTTTATTATGCTTTAATTATATGTAGGAAGAAGAGTAGATATTTCATTTGAAAAATTAGATATGTACCAAGATGTTTTAGGTTCAAGTTTTGGTGACGGTTGTTTGTTTAAGGTTGAAAAATTGTTTAACTATAAAAAAAACTATTGCATGTTTATAGGTAATCATTGAGAGTTTAATGGGTAACTAAACAATCTAAAGGATAATGGGTTGTCATAGCTAGTATTTTAAACAAAACGAAATGGTGACCACAAAGTTCAACATTTAAATTTTTCTTTAACACCTATTGTTCTAAATATTTTTAAACCTCATACTTTTAATGTAGGAAATTTCAAATATGAGGGAGATTGCACTCCTAAAGGATGATGGAAAATTCCCATATAGCACAAATAGTCACAATTCCATTGAAGCACAAGATTTTGGAGATGGATATTCACAAGTTAAAGCAAACCTCGAGAGCCTGAAAGAGTCCAATATAATAATTAACAAAAAAAATTCCCTAAATGGAAAGTTTTGACAAATTAACAGTTGTAAACTTATCTCCAAAAGAAACATGCCAAAAGATTTCCTAAAATTCCACGTGTAGTGAAAATTAGCATCTACATATCTCACATTTAGGCTGAAGTTTTATGTGTACATTCTCTTCCATCCTATCACAATTGAAAACCTCATATCCTAACATACTCCAATGGTACTAACTTGAAAGACAAATTTGTTGATGGAACTTACATAATTTGGTTCCCCTTCATATAAAAATTGAAAACATTGAACCAAAGTATCTCACCAACAAGGAGGTCATTCAAGAAGAGACTAGTTTGTAATCATTTCAAATCCATATCGTATATGTTTTGTATATTTTTTACACTATTGGATATATAGGGAACCAATGATCCTTTTACCTTGAATTATGTGGGATTGTTAGTAGGCCAAAAAGTACTTCCTTATATGATCTTGGATCTAATTAGTTTGTTTATTTATGATCCCTTGCTACGAACCAACTAAAAACTTATGATATTTCATTCCCTTAAATGACTCGAATAATTCCTTATGGAAAAAATGTCTCGTTCAACATTGGATCATAGATAGTTATAGAGTATTCATATTAAGATGTCATAAGCTTTATTGTAAGGGATCCAACAACAGATGTTGTAAACTAATTAAAATTTTGTATTTAGTCAATGAAGCTTGGTTGGTTTGTAATGTGAGGAATTTATTTACTCATAAGATTGTGTATTTGGTTTTACATGTTTGATGTTAAAAATTAATGTCAACATAATATGTGTAACTTCAACGTCACTACTCACATAGATATTTTAGAAACCATTAATAAAAGGCCATGTGGCATCAATTTTTTGCATCAACAACGTCATGAGTATGCCATGTATGCAGGATATATGAGTAAGATATTGTTAAGATCATTAGATAAATATTATATAAACACATGAAAACTCCACGAATTATATATCACTATGTTTATGTCACTAAGGAAGACCTAGGTGATGCATGAACCAATTAGGATTAGGATTTTTCCACACAACCCTGATGAGGTCAAATTTTATGAAACATAACAAAACTAATAATTGGACAGTAACATACTAAAAGTTTTATTCTTAAATTGTCTAACTATTCAACTAATTATTCATTAATTCTCAATTTCTCTCGTATGAATATAATACTGGGTATAAAACCATTGATATTGTGTGTGAATATGTGTTTTCAAATGCTATGTCTCATGAAGAGGATGAGTAGGATTGTTCGATTACTCGAAGAAATTGGTAACCTTGCATCTTTTTTACTTTGATCTTGAGCCTTGTACTTCTTGGAATTTAAGTTTCTAATTCTTTGAACATGGGATTTCAACGGAATTGCAAATGTTTTTTGTGCTTAAGTTCCACTAATGCAAGGGATTGATCCAAGAAGTAGAAAATATCACCTTTGTTGGGGATTTTGAGCCTAATGTTGCTATGATGTTGATGGAGAGAGGATATACACATTTATTGATCATGTAAGTTGATGCAATAGACATTGAGGAAAACATGACAACATCAAGGAAATTTAATTTTTGGTCAGGCCTAGATGAAAAGGAAAAAATAAAACATAATGTTGAGGTTGGTTTCCATATGATGAATGCAATACCTTTCACCTGACCAAAGAATACTATGAAAGTTCAATGCAATCTAATACATATGATTATGACAATGAACAATAAAATGGTGAATATGAAATGACCTTGGCACAATATAGAATTTTTGTTGATACCTTACAAGATAAATTGCACAAGAAGCATGAACTCAATCAAGACCCCTTGCTTCAAATCAAGATAATTAAACTCCTCCAAAAATACCCTTTATAAATCAACCAAAAAATAATTTCTAGGATCCATATAGTGACCTTAGGTAAAATAAATGACTAGTTAAAGGACAAATCTAGTGAATCTATGATGCATGTTGCCGCAAAAAGAAATGAGAATCCCCAGACTTAAAAGTTGGGAAATGAAAAAAAGGGAGAAAGAAGGACCTAATGTCCCCTTTAACATTGAACATGAGTTGGATAAAGTTAAAATTCATGTACCTTTGATTGAGTTGGATAAAGCCATGTCTATCATAAACCAATCGAGAAAATGATGAGTAACACAATTTCAGCTATACAACAAGATACTTTAAACATCCTAGGATTAACATATCATTTAGATTTGTGCAAATATTGTAACACGTGCCCATACTCTAACAATACCAACAAGAGAAGAATGTCCCCCCACTAAAGAAAATGTAGCCGGATAATATTTATTCATTGAAATTTACTACTCTAGTCCTTGTTAGCCTCGTTACTATTCGCATCTTATTTTGTTGCAACAGCAAGAGCCATAAATGATGTTTTCAGTATTGAAAATTCAACTACAACATGTTGTCTCATTTTAATGATTGTACGTACCACCGAATAGGTACTTTTTTTATCTATCTTCCTTGAGTGAGGAAGATAGACTATAATATTTTGAAAGCGAGACATCTATTACAAGATCTGACAAGTCAAGATCAACTAGAGGTGAAAAGGTAAGGAGAAAATTCCATAGACGCATGGAAATTTTTCTTTCTGAAGGAGGATCATGTGATTATGATAATGAGAGAATAGGTGAAATTGAGTTTCCCTTGAGGTATAGACATATTATCAAACAATGGCTACCCAAGGATCTAGCCGAAGTGGACACGAATTTCTTCCTCAATGGGAGGATTTATCACATTGCTCCATTGTCTTTACATGGATTGGGGTTATTTTCAATGGATGGCATAATGGTCAAATATGGCACTGAAACTGAATTATTGGAGTATGTCGGACCAGGATACAAATACAATTACCGGTTGTTGTTGGTCTGATATACGTGAAGTATGCGGAGATACGGAGTTGCAACAAATTATATACAACTACTAGACAACAATATGAACAAAGAATCTACTATGTATATTGATGGAAGGAGAAAATCTTTTGGAAATATTGCAGGTTTTATAAATAGTACACGACCAAGGACAACACATAAGCTACCCAATCAAATATTTGAGGGGCGTGAAGGAAATAGTGTGTTCGTTTGTGCAACAAAATCATTAGTTGCGGGTGAAGAGTTGTTGATCGATTACAATTTGAATCGAATAGATGCGAGGCTTTCTATTATGGGGGTAGTTATATTATACAACATTTAACTCAACCTTTGATCGATGACTTGTTATTTCCCTCTCGCAACAATTTTAATTATATGTACTTTTCATTATTAATATTTATTGATTCTTGTATTTTGTAGGGTGATACTCAGAACACACCTACAACTTCTCACCAACTTTTGGTCAAGTAAATGTGAGTGTCATATTAACACTAAAGTTTTTCTTCATTAAGCACATTTATTAGACATGGTTCAATTTTTACTTTTCAATATGAATATGTCTTTATTCTTGTGCTGTGGCAGGCTGATCATGGGAAGTCACCAATGGTGTCGCATCAGGTAAATGTTAGCATGATAGTACCTAATAGCATCAATGTGATAGTAACCACAATTCATGATTATATTATAGTTGTTAATGTTTGACCCTTTTTATGCTTATGAGCTCAATATTTCAAGATGATAGCATGCCTATTTTAGTGTGACAGGGGGGTACTCAGAACACACCTGCAGCATCTGGTCAGGTAAACATGGTTGTCATATTAACACTAAGCTTTTCTCCATTAATCATGTTTATTAGACATGGTTCAATTTTTACTTTTTGATATGAATATGTCTTGATTCTTGTATTGTGGCAGGATGACCATTGGAAGTCACCAATGGTGTTGAATCGGGTAAATGATCATAGCGTAATAGTACCTAAAAATGATTAAAGTAATTGGTTTTTCTTATTATATGCATGCTATTTTTTTATGTGAATTTTTGTAATGATAAAAATAAATTAACTACTTTTATTTATTGATGTTTGTAGAGCACACCACATCAAGATGACGAGGTAGTCACTGAGGAAGATATATTTTATTCAACCGGCCCAATGGAAACTGTGAAGAATGCTTTGAAAAATTCCAACCAAGAACTTCTTAGACTGATTGTAACCAAACCCAGGACTGAAGAAACCAAAGCAAAAATTGATGACTTGAGGACAACAATAGAACAGTACGGGGTTAGTGGCATCTTTGAAAGATTTTATGAACTAGGAAATATATTCATTTATGTTATTTTAGTTCCTTTTTTTTATATGATCTAATCAATTGAAGTTTTCTTTTTGTAGGATTTTTTGGAGATAACACCCGTGCATCGAGTACATGTTGTAGAGAGCGGTATTCAATAGTAGTGATGGTTCAACACATCGTTAATCTATTGTACCAACGAGGATATTTGATACTCTTGACCTACAATCCCCTTTAGATGCTACGACCTCACCAAATGTTGGAGATCAACAGGGCCCTTCACCGACTACTACTTCACAGGATGTTAGAGAGGAGAGTAGTATTGAATGTGAAAGTTGATATCCTAGAGCAGTATGTGTGGTTCGCAAGGGATCATTACTCGTTACCTTCTTGGTGGACCATGATTGTGTTCCAATAAAGATACTGAATATTGCAGGTATTATTTAATTAATTCAGTGTTTTTTTCATGTAATTCAAATCCACATACCTCGAATTATTTTTAATTATTGATCATATTGCTTTTGCAGGAAATAATGTTTTTTATAAGAACCTGCATGAGAAGGCGTTGGATATTTTTGGGACCGCCATTTGTACATGGTGGAATGCCCAAAATGACAAATTTAAAGATGATCTGATGAACCACATGGTCAACTTGTTTGGTGATACCTTCAACAAAAAAAATGTCATTGCAGTAGATGGCTTAAATTTGAAATATGCCAGGGAAAATTATAGGGACAATTTGAAAATTAACCCTAAGTATGAGCGCCTTCCGATGGTTCTAGAGAAGGAGTGGAAGGCGCTCATGGATGATGAAAAGGAGAAGGCAGTGAGAAAACAAGGAAAGACTCTATCACTCAGTACATATCATTTTTTCAATGAAAAATTTTCATTTTTTTTACTTTTAAATATATTTAAGTTGCAATATCTAACATATTTGAAACCTTTCATAGGCTCCCCGCCACCTCTAAAGTGACAAAGGAAAGAGTAGAAAAACATGGGCATCACAAACTGGGCCAGGGTGGATATCAGAAACTATAAGAACGAATTGTAAGAATCAAACGATCATTATTTGTAGCCAATTTTTTTCTAAATGTAACGAACAAATAATTGATTTATCACAAGCAATTTTCATGGTGTTATGCATTGCAGGGAAATTATTTTCAAGAGGCAACCACTGAAGAAGACTAGAGGCTCGACTTCAAGTACGGTTTTCAACATGCGCTAGAAAGTCGAAAAAGATTGGGGCAAACCTCAATTTCCCCATTGACGCAAAAAGGGGTAAATAAAACTAATCAAGCCATCATTATAATGTACTTGTGTAATCTATTCATGAATGATTACATCAAAAAATAAATGTGTGTTTTTTTTTCAGGGTAAGAGCAACAAAATCAATAAGGGTAGTGGTACCGAATAGGTACCACATGAAGGTGGGGAGCTTCCTCATGATGGTGGTGAGCAACCTAGCCATTCAAGTATGTATGCTATAAAGCATAAGTATTTAATATGATTTTAAATATACAATTGATGACATGTACTAATAAATTTTCTTCTATGAATGGAGAGCGTGTACCTTCTCATGATCAACTGAAAGAGGAACAAATGATAGAACCAATGAACATTCCAGTTGTATCAACTAGTCATCCAACAGGTAAATACCATTGCAATGATATTGCAAATAATGAAATACGTATCTCAATAATAACTACATATTTATTATATCTATATAAATGACTTGGGTTTTGCAGATGATGCCCCTCTCTAGCAACCTCCACGCCCTGTTAATCAACGTACCAAAAGTCCCCATTGAACTACAACAAGTCACCACAATGAAGATGATGTCTCCATCTTGGAATTTCTTAAAAAAAATGTAGTTGTATGCATCTAATATTTGGATGATGTCACCACAGCAGAAAGAGAGGGAACAACAACTACAATGGGTCACCACAACGAAGATGATGTCCCCGTCTTGAAATTTCTTTTAAAAAAAACCAAAAAAAAATGGTAGTTGTATACATTTAAGATTTGTATTTGGTTGAGTAAATACATGAAATATTTAGAGTTTTGTTACAAGTGTCTTGATTTAGTCGGTGGATGGTGATATTTTAGAATCGAGGTTTATAATGTGAATGTTATTGCTTAGTTCATATTTCTGATTATGTGTGACATCTTTCGAGGACTATGGTTATCCTTAAGGGGCTAGCCACCCCTTCTTGAGTTAACCTGAGGAAGATGAGATTACCATATCGTTTATAATTGATTTAGATCTAATATATTCATGTTATTGTTATTTCAACATTGTTGTCTTTCATTAACAACTTAGATCTGATATATATTGCTAATGTCATTACTGTTTTTCTTTTCAGTACTTTAATGATTATTGCAGCTCTCTGTTTGATAGTACTGTGCTTATTAAAACAATTAATATACCTATATTTTTTTTTTTAAAATTTCTATGTGAAATTCTTGTTCACTTTGTTGCATAACTTATTTTTTAATATGTGTGGCATCTTCTGAAGACTAAGGTTATCCTCAAGGGGCCGGCCACCCCTTGCTGTGTTAACCTAGGGAAGATGAGATAACCACATGAGCTTCCTGATCCAGTGATTATTATTATGAGCTTCCACTCTTTGCATGAGACACATGAGATGTATGTCCACATACATTTGAGAAGTTCGGGTAATGTACCCTCGCGCTGACTTGATGTGCATCATCCTAGTATGATGTCATGTTGCCTTGTTATCTTACATTGAATTGCATGTTTACTTGTATGTGATATTTAGCCTTGTGGTGACTTGTGATTGGCCCTTGCATGGTAATGTTGAGCTATACAACCCTTAAATGTTCATTTACAACTTATTGATGAGTAGCGTGACACCTTAGGATTTCTATCCACCGTTACGTTGACCTTAAGAGCCCTCCTTAGGTGCCATCCACCATATCGCTACCTTATATGACTTTCTTGGAGTACTTTGCTGTCATTTTTTATTGTGAGTTGGTCGTATTGTTGTGCTGCTACTATTTTTTATTTATGAGGGTTGGATTATCTATTTTAGGGTCTTTTCCAGTATTGGGTTCTATTCTTTCACAAGTATGTTGGTTTAGTTGAGTCTCATGCAAGTAACCTAACGTTGAGAGGTTGAAGTCCATTTAGAAGCATTTTTTCCGAGTGTAAGGGAGGTCTTCCCTAATATCTGATGTTGAGTTTATAATTGGTTGAGATCTGATATATATTGCTATTGTTATTATTGTTATTGTTTTTAGTACTTTAATGGTTATTGTAGGTCATTGTTTTCAGGACATTCTAGACATGAAGTATATTGAGGTATGGCTTTTCTTTTCCATAGAAATTGCATAATTTTATTGTACTATAGTGATACATTGTACTGTTTTACATTGAATTGAAGAAATATTTTTTTGCTTGATCCTTGATTTTCACTTTGGCATTGTATTGTAGTGATACATTGTATTGTTTTACATTGAATTGAAGAAATAATTTTTTTCTTGATCCTTGATTTTGGAAAACTTAACTCTTGAACAAAACTCTACTATTTGGGAGTGACACAATCTAATAGCCTCTTTTTTCATAAGGATTAGACTTAGCAACATAGAATGGGCCTCGGCCTTGTGTTGTTAGTTTCTTCTCACAATTATTCCCTAGAAGTATACTATTCATTGCAGTAAGCTCCCACGGGTCATCGAGTTTCATGCAACATGACAAACTGTTAGAAAATATTCTTTGTATTTTATTTGGAAAAGCCTAATTGATATTGTTTTAAAAAAAGCTAAGAACTTATCTATATTTCCCTAGATTGATAGGGAATCGATATTCACAAACCTAGACAAGTGAATACAAAGGAAATCAAGGTGGAGCTTAAGCAAGAACATCTTTAGAGGATAGATCCTTACACTATTCCAAGTCCCTTCAAATGATATCGTCTAGGGTTAGTTCTAGGATTAGTCTTAGGTTTAGTATTAGGTTTAAATTAGGATTAGGTTAGTCCTAGGGCTTATTTTAGGTTAGTTTTAGGGTTAGTACCCTCATTTTCCACCCAAAACAACCCTAGAGGCCAGCGCTACCCTAGCAGTAACCTCTTATACTTCCACTTTCCTTCTCATCCTCCTTCCTAACCCTCGATATATCCTCCTCTACCTTCACTAGGACTGCACACTCCCTTTTATACCCTTTTTACCTTCAAAAAGGAACTAAACTACCCTCGTTTCCACCTCACAACCCTTGCTGATACCTTCGTTGGCCTAATTTACACCCGTATTCATCCTTCTCTGGGATGTTATCATCCTTGCCATACTCCTTTCAGTCTCTTCCATCCTATTTCTCCTTCATTTCCCTCATAACTCTTCCTTATCACCCTCGTTGCTCCTCTCTTGCACACCCACAACTCCCTTTTACCCTTCCTCAACCTCGTGTTTCCCTTTTTGGACAACCCTAGGGATGATATTTCATCTGGTCTACTGCGCTTTGTCATACTTTGTGACATCCCACTCAACCATCGATAGGGCTACCCTTTTTTCATTCTCCTTTGAACCTACGCATCAACAACAAAGGAAAGGTTAATTCATGTTATTTCTCATTTGGGTTTGATATTGAAAAGTGGACTGTTTACACCTTGTATCTTCACACATAAATTTAGCACACAAATTAGCACTTCAAAGTGTGGTCACACTTATATACTAACATTATAATGCTGCTATGAATAATGGTTATGAACGATGACTGATATAAATTGTTGCTGACCGTTAGTGACTGAAACACCACTGTAATGTTGTACTCATATACACATTCAACCTCATATTTGTTAAAATTTGTAATGTTGCTAATGATTGAATATGTATGGTTGTTATACTGATATTTACCATTGATACATACAACACCTTTGCAAATTTCATACCTCTTGTTGGTTGTTACAAAGTGCACGTAGATACACAACTGATATATTGATGTTCATTATTTTTAAAGCGTCCAATGCTGCTATGAGTGGGTGACTGAATGCATGCTACTGTACTCATGAATAAATTATAATAAGTGTTGTTGCTATGTTCTTTTCATGATAATGGATGCCATATGTCTCTTATACTACTGATCAGTGGTGATATATGCCTGTAGTGACCTTTATTAGTTTTCTATATTTCAAATGACATCTTCATGATTATATGTTATGAAATATGTTTTTGTATGGTTATTTATATAGATAATATGTCACGAAGTCTATGGCACATGACATTGGTTATATCATCTCAAGTTCACTCTTAGTAGAGTTCTTCAAAATTCCAATTTTTAGATTAGAAGTTGCTTATGTTGGGATATTTTTTTTGAATACTCAGAAAGCGTCGCTATAGCGATGCAAAGGACTTTGTAATTCAATGACAATGTATCGCTATAGCGATGAAAAACTGTTGCTTGTATAGCATTCTTGCTGGTATGTGTGTGGTGTTCTGTCGCTATAGTGACACTTAACAATCGATATAGAGACAGGCAAACCGTCACTTGCATGGAATCATCGTCGGTAAGTGCATGAAGTGTTGTTTCTCAAGGATGTATCTTCCGTCTCTATAACGACGTATCTTTGTCCCTATAGAGACACATCATCGTCGATATAGCAACAGGTAAGTCGTCACTTTTATGGCATCTTTGTTGGTAAGTGCATGAAGAGTTGTTGCTCAAGGAAGTATTGTTCGTCACTATAGCGACGGATATTTTTTGATATAGCGACGAACACGTCATTTCTATAGCGACGTAAGTTGATTTGCAAGCATCATCCAGGCACGCCAAGTGGCATCTATTTCCTATTTCCATAGCAACGAATGGTTCGAGGTGTGGCTACATTGATGAAAATGTTTCCACGAAAATATGGGGTCAGGTTCATCGCTATAGTGACACAAAAGTGTTGCAATAGAAACGATTTGTTGTGGGAAAAATATGCACATGTGTTAGTGATAAGTTATGTTCTGGGAGATTAATTGTTAAAGTTGAAAAAGATACATACTAGCCAGAATCCTGTAGACATGTTGACAAAGGTAGTAACCAAAGAGAAATTGAGTTCCTGCTTAGTTTTTATTGGCCTTTAAGCATGAAGGTGAATATGAGAAATTTGACAGGTCCAAGGTTTAAAGCATAGTCCAACAAGTGCAACAACGATGGAGTTGTTGTTAAAAGTCTCTCAGTGCGATATTATTGGTTGTGAAGCCCGATATTCCTGATTCAGAGATGTTATTTCAGTTGTGTTTGGATCCTAGCACCTAACGAGGAAGTGTGGGGGGATTCCCCCCCCCCCCCCCCCCCCCCACCACTATAATCGTTAGGGGGGTCCAGGAGACGCAACGACTATTTTGGGATCCCCCTTGACTGGGGTTCAGGGGTAGCACCCCCGTAGCAAAAATTTAGAAAAAATGGCTTGTAAAATATTGTAATTGTAGAGTCATGACTTGGTCAATAATGGGAGATTTACAGGCCCATGGTTTTGGGTAGCCCATGGTATTTTCCCATGGTATTCCCTTTATAAAAGGAATGCATTGTAATACGATTGTGTATTTGTATTTTATTGTAGCATTGTAAAATAATCTCTATAATTGTGTGAGAGAGTGAAGAGGAAGTGAATCGGGGTTGTTGTAGGTTATATCCCTTCATTTTGTTGGATGGTATAATAAAAAAGTACTACCTATTTCTGAGTGGATGTATCCCATCTTGGGTGAACCACGTTATATGTGTGTCTCTCTTGTAGTGTTTTAATATTTGCATATTGTTTATTGTTATTACTCTGCGATCCTGTTTTCTAACAAAATTAATGCATAATTCATCTAGGTTTGATGCTCTATTTTATTGTATTGTTGATTCTCAATTCCTCCACCATACTACAACAAGTTTTAAAAACTTGGAGGCATTGTCTATCTTTCCTTTGTCATTGATATGCTCTATCACCAGTTATTTACCACTTTGATGAATATTCCAGTTTTATGACTCCATTCTCAATGGTATTTTCCTCAATCCTACCAGCCACATTATAAACTCTACCCTTATCTAAAGATCTACCCACTAAGACCAAAATTCATTGAGGGATCCCCCTCTATTTAAAAAGGCCAATTTCCAACCTAAATATTGGTTTGAGGTTACCTTGGGAGTTGTCTTCCACAACCAAATAAAATTTCTGAGTGATAACCACTCCAATGGGGGTATTGGAGTTTGTTCTCCACCCTATTGGTCCAAGTGAATGTTTTAACATATGTCCTCTTTTGGATGTCATAATTCTTTAGATGGATCTCTCCTAGAGGCTATGATAGAGTCTAACATTCCTTAGGATATTTACATCCTCTACAAATATATTATTTCTCAAATCAAATCCAGTCTCGGTTTACCTTTTGAGTCTGATCTCACTATTTGTAGATTCGTGAATGGTGGAATTTTTTAGTATGTGGAATCTACCATTCAACTGCAAGATTGTGTTCCTTATGAGTTTGATTATTTTAGTATATTATTTGACTCCTACGATGATGAGTCTATTGCCCTTGTGAGTTTGATCTTGTTGATTACAAGTCCTTAGGCGATGACGCTCTCAAGTCTTCACTAGTAAACTATGCCTTGGTAATGGATATTTTTGAAGATATTGAAATCGAAAATACCCCTACAAAAGTTACCCTTATTATATTTTTCTTCTCAAATTTTATAGATATGATCATGGTATTGTTGTTTCTTAGATATAGGATTTTAAATTGTATTCATGGCTCTTAGGGATCATTCTTTGCATGTTGCTTGATCCATTTATGTATATTAAAAAACTTTCATATAGGTTTAGGCATCCCCTTTGTTATGACATGTTTGAACCTTTTTCCACCTGAATTTTCCATAGGTTTGAACTTGTTGGATATTGGTGTGTCAACCATCTCTACTTGCATTTTGCATCATCCTGACAACAAACCCTACCTAACATGGGACACCATAATTAGCACCCTCTTTCCATTTTGGTTCCCATGTTGATTTTTTCTCATAGGCTCAAGATCCTTTTTAGTTTTACAATGACTTTGAGAAGAAGTTGCATGCCTCTCTTTCTCATCTATTTCTGGCCATTCTATATAAGGCTCCCATTTTTGTTCATTATGAATTTATCGTTTCTCACATCTACTTGCACAACTATGCCTAATGCTTCACTGCAACATTCATATTGTTATTGCATACATCATGTTTCTCGTCACTTGCATCCGTTGCATTTTCATTTTGGATGGTATCCTTGGAAGAAACATGATGATTAGTGTCCATCTCTTTCCTAGTACCTTTTTTGCATAGGTATGTTCCATGCTCTTGGAACATAGTTGCATGCCTTGCGACACTTGTTTCTTCCAATGTACTATAGAATTATTTTATTCTTTTTCAAGATCCATAATATGAAAAAGACATAAAAAAAAATATTTAAAAAAGAGAGAGGTGGGAAATATCTCAATTTTCTATTGTATGGTGGTAGAAAGTAAGGTCATCCTTGAACAAAGCATCGGTCTTGAGTCTTCTGAACAAATTGGATCTTAGTATGGATTTAGGATTTGAACCATGATCCCAAATTTTTTACTCCTCAATCTTATGGAGAATCTTCCAATGTCTCTTGCATTGCAGATTTATATCCTTGGTCCCTTTGAGTCAAATGTTTCCCAAGTGACCAGTGTGCCATGCTCATTGTTCAAGGATAGTATAAACTTGTGTCAACCATTCTATAATTTCCTTGACCTCATATGTAGGTCATTCTCTGATGTCAAAATGTTCTCAATCATTAAAACTAGTGTTTATACTCATGCCAGTGTGGAATGTGGACGGTCCCGATTGACTTCTCGATGGTGGGTCATGTCTCATCACCGACAACTCATCTGGCCTGAGATATTGACCTATAGTAATATCACCCTAGTGTTATTTACATCATTGGCATTCCACCTTTGACTCAAAGGATGACAAGTAATTATTGGTCATTGATTGAGTGGTTTCCAATAATGTTCAATGTCAAAACATCTATTCACACTTTTGGATTCATGTTGTACCTTGAATTCCATTTTCATCATTGGCGGAAGTCCTCATCCCTGTCAATAGATTTCGTTATTGGTTTTTGCTTAGGGTATATATTTCATGCACTCTTTACATCTTGTGCATGTGAGAGATGTACTCGATGGTTCTTTCTACACAACTTTGTACCAGTCCCTCTTTCCAAGTCAATTCAATCCCTTCTATTTGTTTGTATTATTTGATGGAGTATATTGTAATTCCTCCCTTCAAATTAATCTCTTCCCATCAAATTAAACACATCATGCTCTAGGAACGGGATGTAAAGTCTCGGTGGTACCTTGGGGCTTGGTGTCATCAACGTAAAGTCCCCTCTCTATCAAGTTGTGGGAAGACATCAATGTCTCCTACTTGATGGATTCTACAAGTGTTCAACTCCAATACATCTATCCACGCTTGCTATAATGTACTAGGTACATTGATGCCCATTATCACCATCGATGGGTTTCCTCATGTTTGTCAACAATATACATTAATGACCGGTAATCAAACGGTGTCCTTCCTTCACATGGGTAGGACTCGTACCTTTCAGCGGTTTGGATGGAAGACCTTGGGCCAACAGTAGAATTCTCACATTTGTGTTATTTCTTGAGTTGTGTAACAATGTACCATACATCATATGACATTATTACCTTTGAGATCCAATATCACTCACCTCAACTACAGTTAGTTCTCTTGATACATGTTGAGACATAGATCCACTATGTATCTTTTTGTGGCTACGATCTCCTAATTGACATGGATCCATTGTGTATCATCTTCAAGGCCATGATACAATTTCATATATATCACACGGATCCATTGTGTACTCTTTTCATGGCCATATTTACTACATCCTCTATATGTCATGGATCTGCAGTGTATACAATTAGGCAGCCATGTTTTATCACACTATGAACATGATATGCCCATCTCATGGAAATGTATGTTTGGCACTTTTTTTCTTTGTTTCATGTACCTTTTTGAGTTAATTTTCAGGAACCTTGGCCTTGATAACACCACATCCTACACCATAATATATTATATTTATTTTGGCCATTAGGTCCCTTTCTGACCTCATACAATAGGGGGCATTTTTTATAGCTCAAATCGACAATTCTATGTCCATGATGATAGTTCAAAAGAAGACACTTGGATGTCACTAATTGTTCACAAAAAAGGACTTTAAAAGATGGAATATCCTATGATTGGACTCCTTGTGATGGCCCTAATCCCTAAAGAAAGATCCCAGTTCATACTCCCTTGATTCCATGAAGTTGCAACCAAAAATACGATCACACTCACTTTTTGAACAAGCAACAAGAAAGCCATGAATGTTTCCCTTGAGCAAGATGTGAGTGCCTCAAAAAATCATGAAAAAATATAAAATTTTGAAAATTCGATAAGTTATGGTAGTTTTAGATAGTGTGGAGATTGGTTGTAATGCTCTAAACCAATTTGTAATCATATGCAACTATCCCCATTAGTCATAAAAGGAGATGAGATGGGCCAAGAAAGAGACACCCATATTGCATCATTACGCTAGAGTAATCTTGCATCACATTACATCCATCCCTTGTTCACCATCTCCAAGTGACTTATCCCTTATACATTCAGAAGAGTGTAAGTGGGGGCATTGGTGTATAAGAGAAAATGAACTTAAGTCTTTGATTCGAAAGGTGTTGAGCAATGGAAGAGATAATTGTATTGTATCATTCCATTGCTAAAAAGATTTGATGTCTTTCCCTCCCCCAAACTAAAGTGTTATATATTTGGTTGATTAGCATTGAAACTATTTTAATTGTCAAAGAAGCATGTTTAAAGTTGTATGATCAATTTTTGTACAACATCAATAAACAAACACAATGGGTCAAGTGGTTACCTTTGGCATAAAAATAGTACAACATGTCCTTCCATTCTTTATAAAAAATGTCCCCATGTATGACAATTTATGGCTATCATCCATCGTGTCATCCTTGAAAGAGAAAACTAAGGTTCAAGTAGTGAAGGATCACATAGAACACCAATAAGAGTTTCTCCAACTATTGAAAGAAAATTTGGATATAGCACAAAATATGATGAAACAACAAGAACATAAACATCATAGTGAGAGGTCCCTAGATGCGGGTGTCCTAAATGTATAAATAACAGGTTATTGGGAGGCACGCTGTGGAGACTTGGTGGTGTGTGTCTAACATGGCGATTCATCATTCTTGCGAATGGGGTAGTATTACAATATCATGGAAAGGATCTGGAGGCAGATCATGTGATGGTTTCTTTGTATGTTGGACATGCTAATATTTAATGTCTCAATTCTAGCCAATCTGGTTGGTGTGTATGATGAAAGGGAATTGAGGTAATCTTGGAGCATGATTTGTTTGGAATATGGGATAATAATCATATGACGAGGATGGAATGTGTAGCCATTATCACAGGCTCTGGAGAGGACATCCTTCGGGAAATGTTGCGATATAAATCTTTGGACTCGACAGTTTGGAGGTTACAATATTTGGGGAACACATCTGGTAAGGTGGAATCTTGGTGGTTGAAGGAAGTTATTGCTTCGAGCGGTGAGGTTTTGATGGAGGTAAACGAGGAAGCCAAGGGAGGGACTAGTAGGAAGTAGTTTAATCATGAGTATCTTCGAGTGGCTCACATGACCTAGATGTATAAGGATATTGTCCCACATACACTTTGTGAGGAGATCAAGGCAGTTGAGTAGGAACTATGGGCGAACCTAGAGATGGATAAACCTATGGAGGAATTATCGGCCTTAGAATCATGGTTTGTGACCATGGTTCTTCTCGGGTGTGCCTATCATTGTATGATATGTATGTTGCTCTGTTTTGGGTCACCAAGGGCTTGTTGGGGCATATTTTGGCTAAGCATGAAGTTATGCATCAAGGTGATGAGGTGCCTATATCCTTATGGAAAGAGCAATGGGCTAATTCACATTTGATGTACAAGAAAATTGATGTCATCGCCCATCATCTCGTCATTCCTTTCATGCCATGTTTGTTCCCTAAGAATGTTGTGGGTGTTGTTTTGATTCATGAGTGATGAGGTGAGGCTTATCGATAATTTGGTGGTGTTGTGGGAGATGCTTCAGCTCTTGAGTGCCAAACTGATGTTGTGTGGTTTCTTGGTGGCGCATATGTCCTATCTATTGAGCGTCAAGTTCATTAATTTTTTTGGTTTTTTCTTTTCTCAGGTTTTTCTTGTTAAAATGGTTGATCAACAATATTTTGCATGTAGTGGGGTTTATATATCTCAATTTTGGATTTCGAGCACCAATTTTATTCTTTATAAATGAGAAACTATTATGTAACTTTGGGTAGGGTGATGGGATGGGTATAGTGGTCTCGATTTATGGTTGAGAGTATACTTCTCTCTATATTATCTCAAAGGAGGGATGGTTGTGTCTCCTGGTTTTTTATCTGTAAGGGTAGTTGGTATGGGTTTTTTAAAATATGGTTGGAGAAGTATCTTTCTATATATGTTATCACGGAAACTACATGTAATTATCCTTTTGGTCTCTAATACAAGGTTCTTCTTACAAAAAAAAACATCTTAGTGAGAGGAAATTCAAAGTGTGGGATTGGGAATTTTTTATGCTACAATCATACAAACATATTCCCCTCAAACCACAAAAGAAGGACAATAAATCAACACCCAAGTACTATGGTCCCTATAAGGTGTTGTAGAGGATTGGAACTATGGCTTACAAATTGGATTTGTCTCCATCTTCAAGTGTACATCAAGTCTTCCATGTTTCTTGAATAAATTTTTTTATTCGTGACAAGATACCAATTCAGACCATTTTACTAGAGATTGATGAAGAAGGGGAAATCATACTAGAACCTAAAACAATCATTGAAACATGAATCACGAAACTATGAAATCGAGTAATTGTTGAGTACCCAATCAAGTGGAAGAACTTGCTAACGGAAGAGGTGACAAGGGAAGATGAGTTCTTCATGCAGAAACATCTATGGTCAATCAAGTTGGGAAAACACTTGTTTGAAGTGGGGGGCATGTTAATCCCTATATATTGTGGCATTACATTTCTATTATTATATTAGTATTGTATTTATTGGTCAGTTGGGACGTTAATTGTAGTTGTACCATTTATATCTTATATATACCAAAGAGACATAGTTTTAGAGATCATCCATATTATGCATTTGATACATATTAAAAGGAGGCTCCTCCTTGAATAGGTTTCCTATTCATCTATTTACTTCATTGTCAAGGTGTTGGATTTTACTCTTTCTTTCAATTTTTTTGTTATTTTGGGAATTTGGTCGATAACAAAAGGGGACCATAATTATTATTAGTGTGAGAACAATACGGGTTGTATGGTTATTTGGGTTATAAGAATTGTTAGCATAGATATTATATGGATTAACATAAAAAAAAACAATGATTGTTATCATAGGGACCATGGGGATTATTAACACAAAAACACAATTGTTATTATCATAGGGAACATGGTTGTTGTTGTAGTTATGGGTTATACTAACATTAGGATCATAGAGTTTATAAGGTTTATAGTAGTTACTAGCACAAATATCATAATCATGGTTAGAAGAAGGATTACAAGGGATATTAACACATGCACCATAAGAGTTATAAGGATTATTAGCATAGGAACACTGTGTGATATTGGCATAAGGACCAAAGGGCTACTAAGATGGGTTATTAGAAAAATGATCATAATAATTATTAACGTGAGGAGTAAAAGGGTTAATATGTTTATTAAGATAAAGATCGTGGGGCTTTAAAGGGTTATTAACACAAGGGTTATTCGCATGGGGATCATATAACATTTAGGGGTTAAAAGCATTATTAGAAAAAATATGATATGTGTTATTATCATAATGCTTATAGTGTTACAGGAATTAGTAGCATGAGGACCATAGAGGTTATTACCATGAGCATTATAAGATTTAAAGGTTTTAGGAAAACCCCCTTCCCTGTTCCATTTTTTAATGGTAGTAATGATTTTTGGATGTACCAATGGAGGTGGACTAAATGCATTGTTCACTTCAACAAAATTCATTATTTGCCTATTAACCTTTAGATTTGTAAATGTGTGTGTGTAGATCAACCAAATGTATTTTTTAAGTGTCTATCCTTTTCAATGTTTATTTGCACATAATAGCATCCAATCTATGGACAATACAATAGGTGTTAGTATGGATTTCAAACTAGACATCATACTATCCAAATATTGGATTTCATTATAGATGTTCTAATGACAATTGATCAATCAAACTAACAATTGAGGCTCACACAAACAACCTGATTTGATCATATTAATGGGAGAGATGCATTTGGATGTTTAATGCCCTAAATTCCTAAAATGTTGTAATGTTATATTATTATCTAAATTGTATGTATCATCAATTGATACATGTTAGATAAGGAAATTCTCGATGATGCTTTCTTGAAACTTTGACTACCAATTAACATTCACCATTAATCAATAAGTGGAATATCATGTTTCCCAGATGCAGGTGATCTTGTGGACATATGGCCACAAGGTAGAGAAGGTGAGGCACAAAACAAAGGAAGGCACACACGTGAGGTGATACCTTGAGTACAGGATCGGGAGGGGGGATTTAATGCCAAATTTAGCAAAGGACAAGACTGGTTTTTCAAGTTTTGGGGGAGGAGATCCAAGCATTTAAAAATTCAAGAAAATCAAAGGATCGAGGTAAGGGATAGTACAACTGAGCAACGACCTGAAGCAATGACCTATACCACCTTTCTTTATGATGATTATCTCTCACATGAAGATATAATGGAAACCGGAAGCAGAAGGTGTGTCCCATGACAATTTTCTGATGAGAATCTTAAATTCTTTTTCGAAAGCATTTATGGGAAAATAGATATGGTGACAACAAACCTTGTACCTTGGTTTGGTTGTCCAAAATGGACCAATGAATGTAAAGGAAGAGTCAACTTGAAATGGAAGGATACTTCAACAATAAAGAAAAGAGTGGGGATATCAGTTGTAACTCTAGTAAATGACAAAATGAGGAGCAGAAGTGTACATATGCCCCACTGCCAGTGAATGAGGATTTGTTGTGAGGGAGGCGAGAGGAGTGAAAGAGCTCCCAACATTGTTGATTGGGGCAAGAGTACATGGAGAATATTCCTCCCAATGTCAAGGAATTCATCTTTGATATGGAGGAAGAGGAAATGTGGGTGAAAAGGGAGAAGCATGGACTAGAGGAGAAAATCATCCCCTTCTAGATTCTCCACATGTTGCTCTCCGAGGTTATAATGGAACTAGGCAGCTTGGGCAACATGGTGATTCAAATGCTCAACAAAATCAAGACTAATCTGCTGAGGGGGGTCATCGATATAGATGAAGTTCTAGAGGCTACAAAGATTCATGTTCGCAGTCATCCTGGAGGAGTAGTGGCTCCCGCGACTACATCAACTCGAACAAATCCGGCAAATGTTTCTAAGTAAGTAGATTTTGATGCAGCTCAATCAGAAGAATTGGTATGTTTTGGCTTTTTTTGCTTTTGTTTTATGTTGGTATGGTGGTTGAGATCTTTAGCTCAGATTTTGTAAAGGTCGTGGGACATAGTTTTTAAGAAAGAATGGTTGTTTTGTTGGGAAGGGATGGGGGCGCTTAGGCTTATATCCCCCAACCTTGTCTAGTCGATGGATTCCTTTTGTTAAAAAGGGGGAAAAGGAGGTAGACTACTCTCAAAATGACGATAGGTAAGGGGATCTTCTCGTCCTACCATCTATGTATGGATGGAACTGATTTTGTAACAGTATGTATATATTTCTCAGTTGTAAAGTTATAGGAGGATAAGCTTATCTTGCTAAAAAAAACATCATGTTGTAATTCTAGCATGTGACCTTCCAATCCAAATTCATAATCATAATGGATTCTATTTAACAAAAGTGTTAAGAATACACCAATCAATGAAAAACAAACATATTACTTTGAAAAATCAAACCTTAATAAGACAAATATCAATACTTTTTTATAAGATAAACAATCCCATAACAATACATACTAGATAAAATAAAATTATTTGTATATTACTATTATAAATTGTAAAAAAGAATAAAAGAAACATCCCTAACTAAAAATACTTAGTAATTTATTATCAAACATAAATTTGTTTTTTTATGGTGTACTAATGATTCCAAATGTTGAGAGACATGTGACCCTTTGTAATAATTTAAGTTGTTTAGGGTCTTTGTCTTGCTATAGTACATGTCCTTGATTTCTCATCTCCTCTTGGTTAAATAGTCTTATCATAACTAAAGTCCAATGATAAATAATTGAGGTGTAACAACTCAGTCATTAGAATTTAAGTTCTAGATTTAATTATAGATTTTATGTATAGTTTTAAATCTTAGAATTAATTATAGATTCAATGTATAGTCTTAAGTCCTAGAATTAATTGTAGATTCTATGTATAGTTTTTAATAACAAAAGCTCTTTAGGTTTAAAAATTATTATTATATTAAAATATTAATTTTAATATTATTTAAAAAAAAACACTTATTATATTAAATATTAATTTTTTTAACATAATTTTACTTTAAAAAATCTAACAATTTTAAATATATTTAAGTTGTTTTCCATGTAATTTCAAATATTAAATTTTTGTTATCTAATATTAATTTTAAATAAAATTTAGATTGCTTTCCATGTAATTTCAAATACTAAAATGATAGCCACTCGAATGTTAGGTGTCCATGAGAAATGAATCCAAAATGTTATAATCTAAATATCCCCTATGTTGATATTTCAACATATTTTACTAAACAAGGATAGATTTTGTTTTGATAAATAAAATTATTAAAGATTAATTCATCATTGAATTTGATGTTCTATTTGACTTTATTATTTCAAATGTGAGGCCATTTTTTTAACTCTTTCTCAATTTAAAATTTAAAATATTTTTTTTTTACTCAACCAAAAAAGTGTTGTATATGATGACTTGTCCATGCAGGTAATGATAGATAGAATAAAAGTTTTTTAAGGTGAAAAATGTACTTGTAATTATATGATAGGAGGGCATATGTTATCATGTCACTGTCAATTCCATTTAGTTATTCTCAAATTCTTGTGTGTTTAGTTAGGACAATGAGATCCCCAAGAAATGTGGAGTTCTGAACATTGACATCTGACAAATGTGTACATTATTTCATTCCAATACAATAACCAATAATAATAAAAATTAAAGAGTAAAAAATAACCTAGCTTAACTTAGGGTGGTTACAAGATATCATTGCAAGATTTGAATAAAAAATTACAAATCTTTTGATAAACTTACAATTTAAGTGTTTTTAATTTGGACTTAAATATTTCGATATTCTTCATCAAGAATTAAAGAATTTTTCTTTAATTTTGGGTTATATATTAGTTGTATAACATGGTATATAATAAGATTTGAAAGTGTGATAAGTAAAGTAACATTTTTATCAACCACTTAATCTACACTCAATTGACTTAGTAAGTTTTAGTTAAATATAAACGGAGGAGTAATTTTGCGTATGAGATTTCAAGGCATTTAAGCTCTATAAATTCTCTCGCCGGATGATTAGTTACTTCAAGGTCATATCATTTTATCATATTCTTAGACATTTTAATCAGGAAGCATGTCTTCTTTCCAAGAAGGCTCTCAATGTGGTAGAAGGCTACATTTTTTTTATGAAAAATGGAATGGTGTTGTCTTCTCTTCCGAGAACATCATTCAGATCTATTTTCCATAATTTTGGCTCTTTGTTTCTAGGCTCCTTTCTGCTGTTCTTTTTATTTTTCAAGTCCATCTGGAAAATTGAGTCTATTGGCTTCTTGTTGGAGCTAAGTTACTTTCTTTTGTGTCTATATCCTTGGACTATCTGGATTTTTTTGGGTCTATGTCTTTGTTTTGGATCTTGGACCAGATCTACTTCGTTCTTTTGTAAATCATACATTTACTTTTAACACAAGTATAGCTTTTTTCTTTTTTGAAAAAAAAATCCATGGCATTTTACACTTTGCAATGGTGGTTTTTGAGTTTTTTTCTTTTCTTTTGGGAGTTTTGTGTTGATGGCCACTTGACTCTTAAAAAATAAATAAAATATAATAAAAACAAATTACATATTGCTTGATTGTCAACTAAAAAAACACATATATATCACATCGATGTCAAACCTTTTCTTAGTGTGTAAAAGTGGAGGACGGGTTTTCACATCGATTGATCCCTATCTGCTCATGGTAGATCTAGATAAGATGGATTTAAGTTGGTTTTAAGAATTGAAACATTTTTCTTAAATATAGTTTTATTGAATAAGGGTTTTGAAAAATTAAATAGATTAAGATATTTAATTTTGAAAATTATTTTTATAACAAATGTCTAAACATGTTATGATGTGGATTTTTAGGCCATATTTTTTACAATTATATTTTGTTTCAAATCTAGTAAAAACTTCAAGGAATTGCTAGAATTGCAAATATCAATTAATGAGATTGCACAATCCAGGTGCATTAGGTGCATTTGAAGGTGCTAGTTCCATTTATGCATTCAAAAAATACAATTTAGCCAAAGATTGTATAGTTGGGTTCTGATGATGATAACAAGAAAAAGTCCAAATCATATAACTTTTAGACTACTTCGAAAAAAACTAATTAAATAAAACTATAATTCCAAAATACTATTCTATAATACCATGATCCTTATGTCAATGGGGGTAGTCACAAGCTAGTGGTGTCTCCTACTAACATAATGTTTGATTGGTTGCGATGTGAATATGTTTGTTTTTCGACCTTCCCACCTCTTTGTGTGCAAAAATACAAATAAATGGAAAAAAATATCTCATTGGCAATACTACATGGTACCCATTTGACATGCCCTACTAAAAAATGTCCCTTATTAAGTCAAATACGCCTAAAATATGTATGTCCTAGAATTATTTTTATGACATAAATATGTCTCCATGTAAAAAATTAATGCCACATTGGTTGAGAGATGTAACGCACAACAACATATAAGCTCCAATATACCATAATCTTTATACCAATAAGGGAAATCGTAAAAAAGTGGTAGATCCTAGTAACATAATAGTAATTTAGTTGCAGTATAAATATTCTTAATGGAGAGTTTGGAACCTGTGTGGAGTTTTTTATCTCGACGTGTTTCAAACTTTAGAGTTGAGTCCGTCTTCGGGAGAGACATCCTTCTCCTGAAGACATACTCAACTCTGAAGTCCGAAATGCGTCAAGATAAAAAAAACTCCACACAAGTTCCAAACTCTTCATTAATGACTACCACCTGTGAAAGCCTAAATACAACCATAAATATTCTTATTGTTTTATCTTTCCCTCTCCTTATATGTGTGTGTGTGTGTGTGTGTTCCACGAAAAAAAATTGTAATTCATTCATTATCATGAACCACATTGTACAAAAAGGTTGTAGTCAGTTAAAGATAACACATCACAGGGTGCCCCCTAATAGAGCTCATACAAAAATATCAAAAGGCTAAAAGTTGTCATGAAAGATATTTCATCAAAATACCTTCAAGAACAAAATGCAAAAGAGAAGTGCTAGTATTCAAAAACTCAGCCCGGTTGATCTTGGAGATCAAAATCAGCCTCAATGCCCCCTTGGTCAACCTAGGTTCTTCGTCTATTCTTTTCCACATGAATTCCCAGTTTTGAGAAAATCAGTTGTCATGTTTCTTTCTCTATAAACATGACAAAAAGAAATAACTTGAAACAATCCCATATAACATATAATATCTTCAAAAACAGGCTTAAGGATGATATTTTTTGGCGGCTTCTTTAATTTGAACCAGTCAATCACTAAGTGAATCGCCAAAAATCTGTAAGTGATTAATTCTCTTTGAAAGTGTCGACTGAAGCATAAGTATGAGGGCATTCATCTACGCAAGATTGTTAGTTGCTCTACCAATCCCAACTGCAAATTTATACCAATGATCCTCAGAGAAATATAAAATACCACCAACACCTCCCATCGTAGGTGAGCCTTGTAATGTGCCATAAAAAAAATCACCAGTTGTAGATTTATCAATAACTTCCTCTTTAATGGTTCTTTATCTGATAAACCCTAAGACTTGTGAGATAATGTCTATAATTACCACACTCTTAGAAGCATAAACCATAGTTGAGACACTAATATCCTGAAAAACAACTTTGTTCCGAACCAACCATACTCCCCAACTCATGATGAGTATCAAGGCTTTGAATTCTTAAGAATTAGTATTGTTAGAACATGAGAGAAAAATATTTTTTTAATGGTCAATGAACCTAAATACTTCCCTCTCTCTTACTTTAAATCCACGTGGAAACTAATGACAGTGATATTGTTTTTTCCATAAGTAAAAACCAACGACAGTGATATTTTAAAAAATGTCAAATCACTTGATAGGCTTGAACCAACATGAAAAACTACACTCACTTGTGAGCATTAAACATTTGAAAGTATCTTAATTTAATGCCAGATAAGACATTTCAAATATATAATGCACCGACACTTGAGTGAACACGAAATTTAGCCATATTATATAGTTAATCGACTAAACTATAGTTCCATGTGCTATGCAAAATTTGTTGGGTATTAACTCATAGATCCCAAGATAGGTGACTTTTTGCGGATTTATACTATGGTTTTTCCTTGTTAGAGATATTGATTTAATAATTGGAGGGACTATGGACAATGACATCCCACCAATTGAATAAGAAATTCCACTGGCCAACCTGACCTACAAATTGACTGAATCATACGGAGATTTAAAAAAATATGTGATCCCATGTCATCACATGGGAAGTGATGAAACCTTTTCTAATGCCACATCATTATCATAACGTTTTTTTGTAACTTGGCACTTCTTGTTTAGACAAGTACACTGAGGCATCATGTTATAGTATTTGCTGGCATGGTTTTGGATCACTTCCCAAATTAGAGAAAACATTAAGAACTTTGCAAGTTTGCAACATGTAACCAACGATTCCAAGAGTTTCTGATTTGACCACATGCTGTGTGTGTTCCATTATTCTATTTGAATATTAGCCAGTGAGGTTGTAAGTTGCTAATACTGAGAAGCTTTTGATTTGACCACATGTTCTTGCTAATACTAAGGAACTTTGGTTTGATCACATGTTGTGTATGTTCCATTATTTTTGTAAATTATTGCACTGGTTGATATGCAAACTAGGGAGGTGGTGAGGTACTAAGTAATGGGCCATTATTTTTGGAAAATATTGCACTAGGTGATATGCAAACAAGGGAGGCGGTGAGGTACTAAGTAATGGGCCAGGTTAACAAATTGATGTGGGAATGCCTATGACAAGTTTAGGTAATGTAAATGAGATATGATTGATTGGTTAAAATGGGTGTTGTGTTCCAACATAGAAATATATTTAACTATCTTATAAAAGAGTCTTGACTAATATAACCATGTTGGGTATGAGTAATACGTAAAGATCTTAGTTTTTAGTGATGCTGGATTTTTGTTTTAAAAAAAATGTTGTTGTTTGGTTGACATCAAAATAAAAAGTGTTTGAGGAGAAAACAAACAACATAAATGGAGATAGTGTGTAATAAGAGATGATGAATATGATAACTCAATGAAAGTTGAGTGGTCAAGAGTTGTGAATAGTAAACATGAAGTCTCGGAGTTAATACCATGGGTTGACTTCCTTTGTATATGTGTCTCACTAGATGTCTAAACTTATTCAATGTACAATAGTCTACACTACCCACTTTCCACTAAGTACCATCCTTAGAATGAGGAAAAGTGCCTAGGGTTTCATAGGGTTGTATTTTCAAGGAAAAAAATAAAAGATAAAGTGGAGGATAGATGTCTACACTTATTCAATGTACAATAGTCTACACTACCCACTTTACACTGAGTGCCATCCTTAAAATGAAGGAAAGTGCCTAGGGTTTCATAGGGTTGTATTTTCAAGGTTAAAAATAAACGATAAAGTGGAGGATAAAGAACAACATAAATGGATTAGCATGGGTAGGTCATGATGCTTATGTTGGGTATAACATGATACGGCATGTAGTTTTTACATAGGAGGGTAGCATGCAACAGTTGAGGATGGAGCACGTGGATGATGTCAACAATGAATGTGACAAAGACAATTAATTGAGGCAAAGCAAAATGTCATGATGCAAATAATGTGGTTGAAGAGTTGAATAGGAAAATAAAGATCCAAAGAGGAAGTTAAGATCCAAGCAGATAAATAACAACATAAATGGCAATAGTGTGAGATAAGAGATGATGAAGAGAATATCCTAGTGGGTTAGATCAAGTGGTTGAGAGTTGTGACTAGCAAGAAAGAGGTCTCATGGTCAAGTCCTTGGGATGGATTCCTCTATGTATGTGGGTCTCACTCAATTTCCCTATCAGTTCAACATACAAAATTCTGTGTGGTTCGCTTTACATTGGATACCATCTTCAAAGTGATGAGAGGTGCTTGAGGGTTTCATGGGGATGAATTTCCCAAGGAAACAAAAAGATGATGAAGTAGAGGATAAAGAACAATGCAAATGGATTAGTGTGGATGGGACATGATGTTTATGTTGGGCATAATTACATGATACAACGGTAACTTTTTCATAGCGGATGAAGCATGCAACAATTGAGGATGGAGCATGTAGATGATGTCTACAGTGAATGAGACAAAGACAACTAATTGAGGGATGACAAAAGGTTTTGGTGCAAAGAATGTGGTTGAAGAATTGAATATGCAAATGAAGATCCAAAGAGAAATATAAGGAGTTAACGATGAAGATAAATGGCATGATAGGTCTGAATAGATGGGTTAGCCAACTTAGCTTATTAGGTTGTAGATCTAACTAGGGTTGAGTATATAGATGATGTCTAAGAGCCAAGAAGGAGAGTGTTAACAACTCCAAGCTTGTGTTTTGTAATCTAAGTATTATAAACATTAATATATAAATAATCATTACTTGACATTGACTACAACTTAAATTTATGATATGTCCTACAAACATAGGAGTATCCATGAAAAGTCCACATAAAAGTAGAGATGGTGTGCGATAGGGTATTTTTTAAAGATTAAAATATTATACCTATGTATAGTGTTCTAGGTGATTATTTGGATTGAAAAATTGTACATGTAGATATGTAGGTGAACATTCAATTAAAAAACATACAATATACTATTAAAAATTGTGACTTTTTGGCAAATTTAGCAATTTAATCATATCTTATGTAAAAATAGGTGAATTTTTAAGCTAAATGGCTATTATACTTTTTTTAAATGTCCAAAAAATGGCCAATTGGAGAAATTTCACCTTTAAAAAATACCCTAGTGTGCAGTTGAATATTCTGAAGCAAACGATGAAGGAAAGCATGTATGTATTAGTTTGGTGTGTGCAACAATATGTTAATGCATATGCATGGTAGGATACAATGTGCAATTTTTGTGTAGGGGAAGATAGGAAAGATACCACAAATGATGTCAATGATGAACATAATCAAGGTGAGATAGTGTGATGGGGAGAACATGGAATATTATGAAATGAACATGTAACATGATAGGAAAAGAACAATGCAACAATACTAACATGACAAATTGAGGGATGGTGAAAAGTTGTGATGTAGAAGATGAGGTTGATGAAGAGTTGAAGATGTAGAAGAAACGTCATAGAGGAATTTGAGGAATGAACCATGTGAGTAAATAAAATTAAAGTTGGGTTAGATAGTTTATCTTATCATATTATAGAGCTAAGTCTAGAGTTGAGTAGATAGAAAACTCAAAACTAAAAGAGAGAGTAGAGAACTTGAAGTATATGGTTTGTAATTTATATAGTATGAACGTTAATATATTATTACATTAGCTCTTCAATATAATATGGTTTTATCACTGAATGTATGTTGTATTATGTTAGCGAGTTCTATGTGGCCATCAAATTGGACAATACTTCACAACAAAAATAAAATTGAGACACTATTTTGGATTCTTTTTCTAACTCTCTTCAAGCAATATAAATACATTTATAAGTCATCTTAGCATCAGACTAAAGGACGAGGAAGATATTTTGTTCCGGTCATGGAATACAAAAAAAGGTCTCGTTACTATAAAAGATGCTTATGAAGCCATCATTGTTTCAAGCATTTCAATTGAAGATAAATGGTGGTAAAAGAAGCTAGGGAGATGGAACTTTCCATTAAAATTAAAGTGTTTCTCTTGGATTTATTTGGAGAATCATATCCTAACTTGGCATAATTTGAATAAAAGAGGCATTGTTGGTCCAAATATTTGTTACTTATGCAAATCTATTGAAGAAACTATTGATCATATATTTGTGAATTGTGTTTTTTCAAAAAGTGTTCGATCAAAGGTTCGAGTTGGATTTCAGAGAAATAGAAGATGGCCATTTCCAACTTTAGAATGAAATTTGATTGAATGGATAAAAGTTTGTCCTCAAATTAAAATTTTGCCATTTTTTGTAATATGGGGAATATGGAAAGCTAGGAGTGATTTGGTGGTTGAAACAATTATATAAAATGGCTTGGTGGTGGGATTAAAATTTTTGGGATATTTCAAGGAATTCTTCAAGAAACAGGTACCTAAATTAACTAGGATACTACATGGACCAAAAAATGTAGATGGGATTCCATGTGGCTATTTCGATGCGACGTCAACCAATGAAGGCTATGGTGGTGGCATGGTTACTAAACTCACATAAGATAATTATTTCCTGCTATGAATGGGATGTGGATCAGGATGCAACTCTAGAGCTGAGTTATTAACTCTTTGGGATTATTAAAGTTCACTTTTGACATAGGATATAGGTCCCTACACGTTTTTGGAGACTCCATGGTTGTTGTGGATTGGGTCATTGGTAAAGGCACTTTACATGTTGCTTTATTGGATCAATGAAGCGACAAGATTCAAAATTTAATTGATTCTTTATATAGGATCTCCTTTCTTCATGTTTTAAGAGAACTCAATAATTTGTATGATAGTCTATCCAAAAAAGGTTGTCAGTTCAGCTGAAGGAATCATATATTTTGAATAATTCAAGGACTTCTCCTTGATCGATTTAGGTCATTACTCTATTTACTAGTAGAAGTCGGAAACTTGGTCTTGGCACTAGTATTCGAAAACAACGCTCTTTTAAAATTGTTGGACTGTTACTATTCTGAAATTTCTTTATGTATTTGATATCTTAGTTTTGGTGATAGGATCTGCAAATATTTATATGCTTTGTGTTAGATGACACTATTGCTAAAGAGATATGAACATCTATGAGCATACATGATTGTAATGGGTGTTATAACTTTGAGTCCTCTTTGAATATCAAGTTCTAAGATTTTTTCTATTGAAAAAAAAATTCAATTAAACTTCTAAACCAATTTTAAGAAAGTTTAAATGTTAAGTTCTTTTCCTTGGAAAATAGATCTCTAGGAAACCTTTGGGCACTTCCCTTCATTCCAAGGATGATACCCAATGCAAGGCAATTAGCGTGGACTTAGTGTGTTTGACCCAACAGGGACATGAGTGAGCCAACAAATGTCAAGTACATCTTAGAGGCAATCAACCTAGGGACTTTGACTCTATGATCTCCTACTTGTAATTCAAAGCACTCAAACACTCAAACTAACTCACTAGAAAAGAAATTAAGTACCAAGTTGTGTCACTCTAATTTTGTTTGTTTGTGTGTGTAACTCAAGTGGTTGTGGGATAGAGTGTTATCGTCCCCACCTAAAATATTCTTATAAATAACATGTAAAGCTCATAATAATAATATTACTTAATTTTAATTATAAAAATAAAAATGATTTATTTTTAAGATCATAAATGATTCAAATGTATAAACCTATTTCACACAACTATTTAACTTTACCTCTCGAATTTAAACCTATACACCAAGTGATTTGAAATCACTTACTTATAAAGTATATGATATGAATTTTTAACATTAGTGTGAGATGATAAAGGACATGAATTCCCCCCTTAAACATACCACTTGTGTGGGACTTTACCAAAATACGTTTAAGGGAAGTTCTTTTTTCGTTAAAATAAATCCCCTTTACCTTTAACATATTAAAGGGAAGTTCAATTTTTTCATTAATCTAAGACAAAGGAGGAACTAAAGCTCCCAAATGGGACATATTGTAATGATGACAGGTCCCATAAGGTGTATGTGACACTGAAACCAAATAGGATCATTCTGTTATGGTGATAGATTATACTAGGTGTACGTTACATTGTAAATATTTATCTTAATTTTATAGATATGAAGTATACATAATTTATTTTATTTTAAAAAATTTGAATTAAGATAAATTTAAGTTTAAAAATCTTAATTTTATTTTTTTAATGATATAAAAGAGTGGGTGTTAATCTTTTTTTATTTCAATTGCTACACAAATTATTGATTATGGTACAACTTGAGTGAGTCTAACAGTTAAGAACATGTGTTTCCTTTTAGGAGGTTATAGGTTTAAATTCGACTAGGGGTAGGGTATGTACACCTTTGCAAACTTTAGCAGTTACATTGCTACACAGAGGGGGGTCCTTGTCCCACAAACAAGGGCATCTCATACACCAAATTGGTGTCTATCTTGGTTGCGACCTTAAAATATAATATTATTTTATTATTATTATTAAAAATCCACCTCTCAAGCAGATCAATTTCTAAGAGGCAATATGAATTAACCCTCCACAATATGCCTCTTGCCACAAGTTTGTCAAGAGGATCTACTCACCACCAGATATGTGTATACCACGACAACCAATCCTATACATCTTTCGGGCATCCATGCTTAAGCACAACAACCAAACAAAAATGTTTCCAAGATTAATACACGATTGACATTGGCATTGGTAGCCTATATTCATAAAAAGTGAGGACATGTGTTTCCTCCTAAGAGGTCATAGGTTCAAGTCTAAAGGGGTTAGGGTATGTACACATTTTTAGAATTTATCAATTACATCGTTGCACAGAAGGGGGTCCCTTGTCCCACAAACAAGGGTTCTCATACACCAAATTGGTGTCTGGCTTAGCTGCGAGCTTAAAAATATATTATCATTACTATTATTAGACCTATCTCCTTATTCATTTGGTACCCTTTAAATTACATTGTAAAGTGCATTCCACTTCTTTTAATATAATTAATAATATTACATGTATCTAACAAATTCAATTTAATTGCTAATACATGTTTGATTTATTTTACTTAGTAACTTTCTTTGTAATCTCGATAGAGAGTTGGGAGTTGTTTTCTAGTCATTGTATTTGTATATATTTGGTTATAGAGGAGGGACTAGTAAAGAAGTTGGGGCATATAAATTCATTCTAGTTAATGAACATTATTCATCATCACATGTAACATGTCTCAATCAAACTAAGTTGTAAAGTGCATTCCACTTCTTTCAACACAATTAGTGCCATTGCACATATCTACCAAATTCAATTTAATTACTAATGCAAGTTCGATTTGTAACCCCTCTTTTTGTAAGCTCTCTAGGGAGCTAGGACTTATTTTTTTGTCATTGTATTTGTATCTAGTTGGTTACATAAGAGGGACTAGTAAAAATGTTGGGTTATCCAAGTTCTTTCTAATTTATGGATGGTAGTCATCATCACATGCGACACATCTTAGTCATCATCACATGCGACACATCTCTTTCAAACTAGGCTATAAAGTTCATTACACTTTTTTCAATACAATCAATAACATTTTTTTTGTAAAGCTACAACAAATAATTATATTAAAAGTACAAAAAATATTACAAGGGAAAATGCTAGCCTTGGCGGTCTATGTTGTCGGAACCACCCACCCAGACGCTAAAAAATGCTAGGCATAGAAGTAGCATAGGGAAACCAGCTAGTCCCAAGGAGTTAGACGCCATTGAAAAACTTACAGTTTTTACCATAAACTATGACCGAACAAGAAAACACACAGTTTAACAAAAAAAGGAGAAACATTTGATGATAGGCGAGGGAGATAGGGACGATCATCTGGCGCAAGAGCTTCTTCCTTTCGGTGGCTAGGTTTGTCTTCAACTATGGGGCATTTACTGAAGAAGTCGTCATCCCACCCCTATGGAGGGAGCTTAGGCATTAGGGGCTTAGTTTTTCTGCAGAGAGAAGCGACCCCAGTGGAAGTGCAAACCCACTTAAAGTGCAACAATTCTATGGTAGTGGGTACAGGAAAGGTGATGAGCAGAGAAGGCAGGCTGGAGGAAGCGCTCGAGTCATGAAGAACCAGTCTCGAGGTGGTGGCCAACAAGGCCTCATAGCTCCCTGTAACCCTTACTGACATTTCCCCCGGAATCGACGGAGCCGGAAGCGCAGAGGATGACCCTCCTGGGTGAGTAGCTGCCAGGCCATCCAAGTTGGCCCTCATGGTGGTGGGTTCTGTTGAAGTGGAGTGCTTGTGCAAATTGGAGCACCACTCTAGAGAATACTTTCCACTGGGCAGGAAAGCATCGAGGCTTGCCGATTTTGCATCCAAATGCACTAGAAGAGCCCCGATATCCATAATGGAGGTGGTTGCAGAGGTCCAATTTTCCAATACTTCTTCTACTAGGTTCCCAAGCATATTTTTAACCAACCAGAAGAAATTGATTTGGTTACCATAATTGCATGTAGCGAGAAAAACTGCCACCTGACTAGATTCTCAGTCGTCGATGAGCGCTCAAACCGGGGTCGAGACTTTGTTGTCATAGCCAATGTTAACCACCTTGCCTTTCCTAGGAGACCCAACTTCTCTGCCAGCTCCATGCCCAGCGCCACGATGAGAGGTACCTCTTGGTCGGGTCATGGTGAGTAAGAGAAGCTCCCAAACACAAAGAGATGAACAATCCACGAAGCTGAACATAACAATGCAATGCCACATAGAGAGTGTCGAGGGAGGGCGAATGAAGGAGGAGCAAGGCGTGAAGACCATTTCATGCATCGACGGAGCGGGTGACAGGTAAGGCACACAAGGGAGCTACAACATACAGCTATCGACGTTAATGCTAGGGGACGACCTCCGTCGCATCAGGTTTCCGTTCAGTAACCTTGCATTGGAGAGCACTTAAACATATGCCTTCTAAATGACCACCCTTAAATGGTGTCCTATCTACATGGTTGGAGGATGTCTAAAGTCGTGTGCTGGAGCCAAATGGCAATATCGAGCCACTAGGTGGAGCATGATCGAGGAGAGCGGCCCACCTTCGTGGTTGTGTGGTCTCGTGTGTCATTTAAGTGTGACTCATTTGCGTGGCTGGAGGTGGATTGATGCCTCCTATCGGAGCCAGCGGGTGGTAGTGAGCCACCAAGTGGAGAATGGTCGGGGAAAGCACCTGCATCTGGGGAATACAATCAATACCATTACACATATCTAATGAATTCTATTTAATTGCTAATGCATGTTTAATTTATATATCCTAGCCCCTCTCTTTTTAAATTCTTTAGGCAGCTAGGACTTGTTTTTTTGTCATTGTATTTGTATATAATTGGTTACATAGGAAGGTCTAGTAAAGAAGTCAGCTTATACAAATTCATTCTAATTTATGAACATTAGTCATCGTCACATGCGACACATCTCATTCAAACTAAGTTGTAAAGTGGATTCCACCTCTTTGAGTACTTATAGTGCCATTATACATATCTAACGATTTTGATTTAATTGCTAATACAAGTTCGATTTATCTTCCTAAGCCTTATCTTTGTAAACTCTCTAGGGAGACATGACTTGTTTATTGGTCATTCTATTTGTATCTATCCGGTTACATAGGAGGGAGTAGTAAAAAGTTCATTATAATTTATGAACATTATTTTTTTTCAAGCAAAATTTATGAACATTATTTATTAGCACGTGCGACACATCTCATTCAAACTAGGTTGGATAGTGCATTCCACTTCTTTCCATACAATTAGTGTTATTATGTACATATCTAACAAATTTGATTTGATGCTAATGAAAGTTCATTTTATCTTACCTAATCCTTCTCTTTGTAACCCTTCTAACATGCTAGGATTTGTTGTTTTTGTCTTTGTGTTTGTATTTAGTTAATTGTGAAGAAAAACTTAGTAAAAAAATTGTGATATACAAAGGTCCAATGGTATTTTTTTTCTTTCATTTTCATTAATTTCCCTCATATTCTAAATATCATAAAAACTACTCAAACGAATATTATCTAAGTTATATTTTTTCTTAAAATAAATATAACCATATTAAATTTTTTATATCAATTAAATTTCCCCACAAACACCCATTAAAATCAATGTTGTTAAGGGCAAACCTTAAAAAAAGAGAGTTAAAATTCCATATATATATATATATATATATATTTTATAATAAAAAATCCTCTCAACCTCACACTCTAACTCATGGCAACGTATTAATGGTATTGGAAAATTTTGGCCAATTTGTTTAACTTTCCATGGCCCCAAGCCAGGAAAAGCAAGAATGTCATAAGTTAACATGGCCCTTTCTTGGTATACCAAACACAAAAAAACTAAAGTGAGTTTCAAGATTACTTTCAACATGGAAAGTGTACTTCAATATCTAAGCTTTATATCCATAATTGATGTGAGTTTCTATAGAATTTTAAAGGGTTGATAAACTTGGTGGTACTCAATGAATTTCTTTCCCATGGTAACCATTCAACATACATTGGTTTGATGGGCCCTACTCATTAGAACTCTTATGTCGTTTCACAACTAGAAAACATATAGATACCTTCAAATAAAGGACCAAATAAATATTCCCTACCTAAGAGGGTGAAATACTCATTGCTAAGTCCACATCATGTCCACCAAATGTGGGTATGTGCTATTTTCTGTTATAAAGATGAATGGGGTTGATACTCTCTTGTAAGCCTAGGGATATTCAATTTACACTTTGCCTTCCTTTGTCATACTATCTAATACCTTGGTACTTTATTCAATTTATTCTTTTTAGACTTGAGAACCTTTTGACCTTGGGTAAGGGTTGGAGAAAATACATGAATGCTCCCTCTTTCCATGTAACAATGCCCTTAAAACAATTTTAAGTTTAAAAAAATTTAGATGGGTTGAGAAGGGTGACTATCAACTAACTACGTGGAACCCATGATGTGCCAACTAGACAACTAATTGTTGCCCACACCCACATAGCTTAGTTGGATTCAATCCCAAGCGTGGGATATCCAAGGAGTGAAGTAGAAGCAAAACAAAAGAAACAACAGCAGTAGAAAAGTACAGGACCATATAATATTTTATTTTACTTGTGACAGCCCAAAAATGTAATCAATACTCTTCTTTATCTTTTCTTCACACTACCCTATTTTAACTTTTTCTTGGATTCTTGCATTATTATTCATTAGGCTCACCCTTTACTTGGCAGTTAAATGATTATATATTTAATAATATAAAACCATTTAATATAAATATAATTATAATTATTTATATAAATTATAACATAATATATATAGTATTGTTATAAGTTTAATATTTTAATTATAAGAATTGATTTTCAATGAAAAAGATGTCATATTTATGTATTTTCTATTTATTAAGTCAGATTACATAATCCACTCATTTTTTACGAAGAGGTTCAACTAGAGCAAACATATTATTGAGAAGAATTGAAACTGGGTGGAGAGGGTGACAATCATTCTTCCCAACCATCCAGGCTACAATTAATAAACCTAATAGCTTTGTTTTTAATTATCTAAATTGAATTGAATAAAACCAATTTTTTTTATCATTTATATAAAATTTATAATATATGTTTAATAAATTAATAAAAAACTTAGTGATTGGGTGTACCCTAACCTATTTTTTGGGTTAGAAACTGGATAAATAGGAACCTATAAAAAAAATTAATAAATATTTAATGTTATTTCATAAATAATTAAGATAAATATATGGAAAATATTTGTGAATATACAAAGTGAAGTTATGACTTAATATAAACAAAACTATATAGGTGTTAATTAATGGATTAATAGATTTTTACCATTTGTCTCTATTTTAACCATATTTTGTGGGATTTGTTTTGGAGGACAATGAATTTGTGAATGTTTTATGTTTTATACGATACTTTTTATCTATTGTTTGGTAAATAGGTAATTTGGGACTAATAAATTAATATGTTTTTACCATTTATCTTTTTTTTTACCAACTTTGTGGAAGAGCATGACGTCAACACTTACCTCTTTTTGACCAACTTTGTGGATTTTTTATGGAATTGTTTCGGAAAGAGTGATTCCAGTGTTTTACACAATGCTTACAGTCCATAAGAGCATGACTTCAACACTTAACCATATTTTGTGGAATTTTTTTTTCCACATAATGAATTTGTGAATGTTTCATGTTTTATACAATGCTTATTATCTACTCTTTGGTAAAGAGTTAATGTGGGTCTAATAGATTAATATGTTCTTACCATTTATCATTCTTTGACCAACTTTGTGGAATTTTTTTCGAAAGAGTGATTTCAATGTTTTATAGAATGCTTACAGTGCAGTCCAGAAGAGCATGACGTCAACACTTACCTCTTTTGACCAACTTTGTGGATTTTTTTGTGGAGTTGTTTGGGAAAGAGTGGTTCCAGTGTTTGGCACAATGCTTACCGTCCATAAAAGCATGACTTCAACGCTTACCCCTTTTGACAAACTCTGTGGATTTTTTTGACAAAAATAATTTTAACAATGCTTCAATTTACAAAGATTGTGACGATTGAAAATGGTCAACAATCAATATGGATGGATAAAATGAATTAATAAACTTTTACCATTTATCTTTTTTTTAACAATTTTATGGAATTGTTTTGAGAAGAATGATTTCAAGAATACTCCAACTTACAATGATTATGACGATTGAAAATGGTCTTGGATTTTTTTTGAAATTGTTTTGGAAAGAGTGGTTCCAGTGTTTTACACAAGGCTTATAGTCCATAAAAGCATGACTTCAACACTTACCCCCTTTGACCAACTTTGTAGATTTTTTTGAAAAAAATAATTTCAATAATGCTTCAATTTACAAAGATTGTGAGCATTGAAAATGGTCAACAATAAGATGGATAAAATATATTAATAAACTTTTACCATTTATCTTTCTTTTAACAATTTTATGGAATTGTTTTGAGAAGAATGATTTCAAGAATACTCCAACTTACAATGATTATGACGATTGAGAATGGTCAACAATGATTATGACGATTGAAAATGGTCAACAATCAATGTGGATGGATTATATACTTTCTGTTTTTTTTACCAGCTTATCAAATTTTTTAGAAAAATTTAATTTTAAAAAATTCTTAAAATTACAAAAACCATAAATATATGGTAATCTAAATAACTAATATAACTCATAATGATCGTAAAAACCTCTTAAAATAGTTCAACTAGTCCAAGGAGCATTATCACCTACACCACCTAGATACCAAACTCACGAACCAAAATCAACCTAAATGTTGAACAGGACGTCAATATAAACTTATATCTTTTATTATTGACTTTATATTCAACCAATTTAACCTTTTTACCAAAACAAAAACAAATAAACACCCATATTAATGAATATTCAATGCAAAATCCCCCCAAAAAGGGGCCAAGCCTCTGGGTGTCGGTTCAACATAGAGCTCCCTGTTCGTCATGTCAAAGTCAAAAACGTTTTAAGTCATTTCTCTGCAATTTCCCAAATGCAAGTTTCCAAAGATCCATGCAGCAAAAACACATGGAAGCAAGTGGGTACTGATAGAAATATGCTGGCTTGTCTGTTACAGGGCAGCAAAGAACATGAATACATGTTATTATTATGGAGTATAGTTTTTTCTAACTAAGGAACAGCTGCCATGGTAAAGGCAGTTATCTATGCCACAATAAATGATGCAATGATCTTTGCTCTATCCAATGCAAGTTAGTTGTACATGTTTCTGTCTCACCCTCTGTCCACACAGAGGTGAGAGGGTTGGGTACTCAATTGAATCATATACACCATATATATAATATAAAAATATATATATATTCCAGGTTTTAAGCATGTGAATTTGTATATATTCACTTTGGAAAAACCCAAAACCATATACTTTCAACCTTTGGTCTTTGCTTCCCCTCCCTTCCAGTACAAATTTCACTGTAAAACTCCGCGTGCACACGTTTATACTTCACCATCAAGCCAGTTGTTAGCACAGCTAGCTGAGCTTCCTCGCCCCCTTACTGCCCACCAACCCAAATAACTACTGATCACTTAAAATTTTTATTTTTCCTCTTTGTCAGATGTCAAGAAAATTGTTCCACAATGCCAATATCTTTGCGTGAGATACCATAGCACTAGTTTATGGGTCATGTGCGCTCGTGGATTTCTGTTGCTTTCTTTATGAGGCACTTGTCTCAGGTTCATATTTTAAGTGGCAAGATACTTCCCTGCATGCAGTGCTACTGACACTGTTTGCTTCTTTGCAAAGCTGTTTATTGCCTTCATTCCCAGGGTTGCTCTTGCAATTCATTACTGAGGTGCCCACAAAAAGTTCTCAAGGTATTTTGTTGTATCCATGGTCTGATTGGTGGATTGCCCTGGTCTTTTTCATTAACTTTCTGTATTGGGGTATTGTGCATTAAGTGCTTTTGATTGTTTTTTCAATCCTGCTTATTGGGTTTTCAGTTAATTAATCAGTTTTAAGGATTGGGTTTCTTGAAAGTAGGATACAGTTTTTTCCAATTCATTCTTGCATTTGCGTGGTTGTTTCAGAGCTTTTGTGGTCTGCAACATTGCACCAAGAGTCAGCGGTATTGACCCAGAACATGAATATTGTTATTGTATTGAATTGTGCTTGGGATAGCCAAAGCAGGTGAAGGCTTAGCCTTCAATCTTGCAGCTTCTGGTTCAGTCTATTGTGATGGGAACCCTTGAAAATGGTGCCCAGCCTGTTTGTTGCATTCATAATGTAGCTTCAGTTGGTTCCTCGTGCCTTCTTCAGCTGACTGTATTCCTTAAGACTGCATTCATATTGTGGCTTTGGGTGTTCAGAAGACTCAATACTGAAACTTTAGCTGTGAATGCAAATAAACCAGTTCTCTGTAGTCCCTCTGTAATCATGGGCTGCTTGACATTTGCTCTAATGTTCGAAACAGTACCATGTATTTCACTCTGAAATTCAACACACGCACCTGGGCATTGCCATATTGTTCTATAAACATATAAATTCCATCTGATTGGACCTCTTGAGGTCCGCTGCTTGCTTCAACACTCATTTTGTGTTTTGGGGATGTTCAAATTTTGCTTTGAAACATGAACTGTCTTCATACGGTTTCAATGTACATTCCAAATGAAGCAGTTAAGACATGCTTATGTAATGAATTTCCAACTCATAGGAGCTTGTGAGACCTCCTGCTTGCTTAAAAGCTTATTTTGCTTTTTCATTAGTCTGTTATAAATTCAAGCCTCTAACATTTCATCTGCAGTCTTAGACAAAGTCTAGGGCATGACCATAGAGTGATAAAACACATTGAATATAACATTTCATTTGCAATCCAGAATAGGCAGTCAAGCTTGTTTGTTTGTATAATGGTTGACACAGAATGCGTGTCTCATAGGAGCTTCTGTTGTCCATATAATGATATACACATTGAAATTACATTTAACAGGGCTTTGTTAGGTTTTTTTAGCTTGCAATTGAAATTGAAGTTGTTGTGGTCATTGTGTTCAGGAAAGAACGGAGGGAGATTTCAGTTTTAATTCAAATAAAGAAGTTATGGGTATGGAAGCTGGTTCAGGCAAATCATTCTTTTCAACAGATAGAGTGAAGTTGGAGGCAGTGACCAAGCTCGAAACATGTCTTACAGGGGACTTTTTCGACCATATTGAAGACTTGCTGGACTTTTCCAATGAAGAAATTGGAGCACCCATTGGAGAAAGCAGTATCAACTGTCCCAACAATGCCATTTTAGGAGGCGGCTCCATGGCAGAAGGTGTGAGTTCCAATTTCAGAGTAGACGATAACTACTCTGGCAATCTGTGTGTTCCTGTGAGTGGTTCACCTTTCCCTCTGTTTTGTTTATACATGATGAAATAGTTTGCTTTTTATGGTGTACTTGTTGAAATTTTTGAGAGGGGTACTAAGTTTTCTAAGGGCTGAATGAATTTTGAGACGGGGCTTCTGTTTTTTTACAAGGAGAATTCATGAATGGGTTATTATCCAAGTATTCTTTTGCCTATTGAGTCCTTGCCCGAAAGAAATTTAGGGGTAGCTTGCTTAGGAATCAGGATGGTTTAGATGATTGAAAATCTTGTTTCTAAAATCGGTTGGTGTTTCTTTTGTTTGCCAGTGCGATGATTTGGCAGACCTCGAATGGCTTCCAAGCTTTCCAGAGGACTGCTTGCTAGAAACTGGACCAAAATCTCTTTATACTCCTGAGTTTGGAGTTGGACTGAAGGACAAATATGAAGAAGAGAAGAATTCTGATAAGTTCAGAAGCTCAAGTCCTACATCGGTTCTGGTGCAGAATTCGGATAAGTCCAGAAGCCTGGTGCAGAATTCTGATAAGTCCAGAAGCCCGAGTCCTACGTCCGTACTGGAACGCAACTCTAGGAAATTTTCTTTTTTTAGTCCAGAAATCACTGTACCGGGAAAAGCAAGAAGCAAGAGGACTAGAGCCCCGGTTTGCAATTGGGCTTCTAGGATTATTTCCCCTGCCTCCTCAGACGGGTTATTGGAGCATAGCCCAATCTCTTTCAGCAATGATTCAGGATACTTCTTTACCGAGCTAGTGGAATCTGAACCCCTGAAGAAAATCATCAAGGTAAACCAGGGGGGTAAGAAGAAGGGTCATGATACAGTGCAGGTCAGGAAATGCTCACACTGTGGAATACAAAAAACCCCACAGTGGAGGGCTGGACCCAAGGGTCCTAAGACACTGTGCAATGCCTGTGGTGTAAGATACAAATCTGGCAGGCTTCTGCCTGAATACAGACCTGCTGCAAGTCCTACATTTTCAGCCGTGAAACACTCAAATTCCCACAGGAAGGTCCTTGAAATGAGGCGTCAAAGGGAGCTGATGATGCAACAACAGGCCTCCCAAGCAAAACGAGCATATTTGGGTTCTGGAGATGATGGCTTGGTAAACATTAGTAAAGATTACAGGCTTTCTGATCTGTAACCAGAACGGGGCAAAATGCAATATTGCATACTGTAGATGCTGAAATCCTATTGGAGGCATATCCACAGGTTGGTCCCACGTCCTTCACAGCTAGACAGTCTGCATATTGATTTCACAGTCTAGAGTTCATGATTCCAGTGGATGAGTTACAATACATTGCCTCTGTTTTATATACAAACAGTATGCAAGGGACACCATGGTTGTTTATGATAGACAGAGAACATGCAATCTGTATTGAGGGGAGGGCTTGAGTGTTGAACTTATCTGTATTGAGGGGAGGGAATGAGTGTTGAAGTTAATAGTCATTGGATGAATTCTTTTTGTAGGATTAGCTTATTTGTTGCATCTGTGAAGTTGGGAATGGTTACCTGAGGAAAAAGGTCCAATTCCCAATTGAGAGGACAAAATTATTTGTTGCCATTTAAAAAGTTGCAGTGAGGATGATCAGGTGTCATGTTGAGGAGGTTAGGATTGCAGTGGGGATGATCTGGCAAATCCATCACAACTGTGTTGGATGACCTATTATTTTGTTTCATTGGCATTGTTAATTCTACATTTTTTGCCACAGAAGTCATGTTGTGTTTTTCAAGACTGTTCTTGTCTGATTCAGAAAGCAATCTTTGAGTGTTTTTTTAGAGTTTTGAATAGGTTGCAGAATTTGGGACTGGAGGAAATAATAAGAATGTAGAATGTGGTTACTAGTCATGGAGTGTTTTTCAAGGCTGTTTTTGTCAATTCAGAAAGTAGTATTTTTTTAGTGTTTTTTTTGGAGTTTTGAATAGGTTGCAGGATTTGGGACCTGAGAGGAAATAATGAGAATTTAGAATTTGGTTTGTTGGTGTTGTTCTTGATGCAAGTTTTGCATCATCTTTATAGTATGGCTTTGGCCTTTATGGTATGGTTTTGGCCTTCATTGAACTGGATGATGATGCATTTAGAATTTATAATGTGGTTGATTGGTTCTTAATGTTGTGTTTGATGCAAGTTTTGTATTTGAAATGGATGATGATGTTTTTAAAATTTAGAATGTGGGTGATTGGTTGTTAATGTTGTGTTTGATGCAAGTTTTGTATTTGAAATGGATGATGATGTTTTTAAAATTTAGAATGTGGTTGATTGGTTGTTAGTATTGTTCTTGTTGCAAGTATTTTCTATTTGAAATGGATGATGATGTTTTTAAAATTTAGAATGTGGTTGATTGGTTGTTAGTATTGTTCTTGTTGCAAGTATTGCATCCAGCTTTGGCTTTAAAAAATGGTAATGATGATCAGAAGGTACACATTGTTTAATGGATGGGAATGATGACCAGAAGGTATAATTTGTTATGATTGATCATGATTTATTTAGTTTTAAGTGATGATGAGAGTCAAAAGTTAACAAGGCTACATGTTTTATAAACATAATAAGGATTGATTATTGTTTTTTTTCTATCTGTGAATTGTCAATTTCTGAATTTCTTCTTGTTGCTTGCAATTTTGTGTTCAAATTTTACATATTATGAGCATCAATGACAATTTTTACATATTATGAGCTTCAATGACAATTTTAGCTATCAAAATTTCTCTAGTTTAATAACAATTTTCAATTTTAGTTTTCAAATTTGATCAAATCTAATAACAAATTATTCTTGGATTTCAAATTTGATCAAACTAGAGTATTCTTGGATTTCAATGATGAAACTCAGGAAAAATATTACATAAGCTGAAAAAAACAAGTGTGTTGTTTATGTAACTCTCTCTTTTGTTTTTAAAATAAATAAAATTTATTACTATAATTTGTTTGGAATGATGTATTTTTTTTAAAAGTTTTGTTTAATTATTTTTTATATATATATATATTTTAGACTTTAAGTCCTAATACTAAAGTGTCATATATATATATATATATATATATATATATATATATTAATTTGTCCAATCTTCTAAAGAGTCTTTTGTTCCACTACGAAAGTGTCATATATATTAATTTGTCCAATTTTCTAAGGGGTCTTTTGTTTCACCATGAAAGGGTCGCATATAAAGTGTTGCATATATTAATTAGTCCAATTTTCTAAGGGGTCATTTGTCTTACCACGAAAGGGTTAATTTGTCCAATCTTCTAAGGAGTCTTTTGTCCCACCACGAAAGTGTCATATATATTAATTTGTCCAATTTTCTAAGGGGTCTTTTGTTTCACCACGAAAGGGTCACATATAAAGTGTCGCATATATTAATTTGTCCAATTTGCAAAGGGATCTTTTGTCTCACCACGAAAGGGTCACATATATTAATTTGATGTATTTTTTTGAAAGTTGTTTAATTATTTGATATCAATATATATTACATTTTTTAGACTTTAAGAGTTACTCCAATCTTCTAAGGGGTCTTTTGTCCCACCACTAAAGTGTCATATATATTAATTTTTCCTATCTTAAAAGGGTCTTTTGTCCCACCACTAAAGTGTCACATATATTAATTTGTCAAATTTTCTAAGGGGTCTTTTGTCTAACCACTAAATGGTCACATACATTAATTTGTCCAATTTTTTAAGGGGTCTTTTGTCTCACCACGAAAGGGTCATATATATTAATTTGTTTGTTGCTGAACTTAACCATAACTTTAAAACTAGATTATTATAATTATTATTATTTTATTAACTTCAATATCATTACACAAAAAACTAAAAAATTATTACTAACCCAATAAAATAAACATTAATAAACTACAAAAATAAGTGTCATAAACAAATTATCTATTATTATTCTTTGTGTAGTTGTAATTTCTCTATGTATAGTTGTAATTCTCTATGCTTTAACTATTAAACTAAGTAAGTTTTTTAATTTTTATGGTCTGTAAAGGATAATAAACCATAAATTAAGTACCATAAACAAGTTATTTATTACTTATTTTATGTAGACAATATACACCTATAAATGTATATATAAATATCCATTAACAAAATTCAAAAAAAATACACAATAAATAAATATTTTACTTTATTATTAAATTTATATTAAAATATAGTTTTTTATAAATGATTAAAAACTAAACTTCATTTTTTATCACTTAACAGTACATATAAATATGATTATTTAGTATTTCTTTCCGTTCTCATTTCCGTAAAATCATGTGATGTGACAAGGAATGTTATGAAGATTTTTTCTTCGAGGGGGATTTTAAAGTGTATCCTAGGTCCTTAGGATGATTTTATATTTTAAAATTTTTTTTAAGTGAATTATTATAATAATTTTAATTTTTTTAATTTTATAAAAAAATAAAATAAGAGTTATTAAAAGTAAGTTTTTTTTATTTTAATAATTTATATTTATAAGAAAATTTAACTTTGATAATAATAATTTTTTTAAATTTAATTTTAAATTTTTATTTAAATATTTTTAATTAAAAAACTAAATTTTAAATTAAAAAATTAATTATTTAGTTCCAACTTTTTCTTTGTCATTGAGTTAAAACTTTTTTAAGGAAAATTTCATACTTAAATATAAATAAATAAGTTACTTAGTTACAAATTTTCATTAAATTGAAACTTTATTTTTTCAATGAGAAAATGTCATACTTAAATATATTATTAGTCCAAATAAGTTAGTTTATTACAACCTTTTATTAATTAAAAATTTATTTTTTGGGAGAAAATATATTACTCCTCCCTATCAAAAATAACTTTCAAATTGAAGATGAGTTAATTTTTTTAGGAGAAAATATAGTACTGGTCCATATTAAAATAACTTTCAAATTGAAGTATATATAAGATAGTGATTGAAAATTTATGTAAAATATTTTTTATTTAATTTTTTTTATAAAAAATTAAATTTTGGAAAAAATTAGTTATACTTTTTTATTAAGTTAAAACTTTATTTATTTTTATCTCAAAACTTTATACTTAAATATATTATTGGTACGTTTCAAAAATAACTTTCAAATTGCAGTATATAATATGTGAAGGGTGATGGACACTATGATTATTGGATCCATGTAAAATGTAAAAAGTATTGATTTAGTATATAATATGTGAAGGGGGATGGACACTATGATTATTGGATCCATGTAAAATGTAAAAAGTATTGATTTAGTATATAATATGTGAAGGGTGATGGACACTATGATTATTGAATCCATGTAAAATGTAAAAAGTATTGATTTGGTAAAATAAATGTGATAAAGTGAGATTTTAATTTTAAGAAATTATATATATATATGTTAATGTGGTAAAATTTATAATAATTTAATTATCATATTTGTAATGAGGATATTCATTATTGGTTGTTACAAATTAATGTTAGTTGACTTATCACTATTGTTTAAATAAAAAAATATTAAAATAACTTATTGGTGCTTCTTAGGGGAGAAGACTTCCATTCCTATCATATGTCTTTGAGTTTTTGGTCATTAATTTATTTTTTTACATTCGAGGAAAGTGATCTCTTAACCAATCATAAGTAGTTTGAGGTCTTTACTAGAAAACTTATAAGAGCGCTTTCAAAGCATTTTTATAAACATTATAAGAACACCTTTTTATTTTAAACAAAATTAGATAAAATCACACTTTCCATGTTTTTTTAAGGAACACAATACTTTTATTTAATTAGATTGTTTTAACAAATACTTACTTTGATATCAAATCACCCAACATCCAATAGTTTATTCATGCCTAACAACCACTATCATTGTGAATAGATTGTATAGTTTGAAATATAATTATTAATAAAAGTGAGAATGTTGAAATATTAAAATGTGCATCTTGTTATATCTATGGGTGTTTATATTTTAGAATTTTGGGTGAACTAGCAAGTATGTTTTTCATAGATTTCAAGAGGACTAGGCAAGTATATTGTCTAGATTGATTTTATGGTTGTTACTCTAACTTTGAAATAAACAAATATATAACTTGTTTATGGCACTTAACTTCTTGTAGATTATTTCTTATTCACAGACCACAAGTTAAGTGATTGTGCTAGTATAATAAATAAAAAGGTTTATTTAATTTGTTATGTTTGATATTTTTTATCTTCTAAAACAATGTAATGGTAAAAATGTTTGAGAATGTTGAGAAAGGTGTTATAGTTTTTTACTCTCCCAATTGTCAATTTTTTGTTTGTTATTATTTTAACTATAATTTATTTGAGAAACCTTTGGAACTCTATTTAGTATAATTAATTGAAATTGTTTTTTTAATCCTTTCAAGGTAGGTCACATATAATAATTACGTAATAATGAAAGCTATAAAAACACAACAAAAAATACTTATGTATATCGTGTTACAAAAGTCCTCTTCTTAGTGCAAACTATGTCTTTTGTAAACCAAATAAAAAGTTGGTAGGAAACAAACATTTATGGGTGCTTTTCCTCCCAATCAATTGTATAGTGAGATAGGATTAGAGTACCCCTTATGTAGGGTCTCGAGTTCAAGAATTAGAAAAAAAAATGTTAAGTCTTATGAGACGTCTTTTGCTACAAATCGTGTTTTGTATTTCTAAGTCCATTTGTTGTTATTTTTGTTCAATAAATCCATTTGCATTGAATAAGTTTTTTACTAAGAGGTAGGTGAACCAATTCCAAAGTTTGGGTTTTTTATTAGAGACTCATGCTTCTCATCCACAACAACATCTCAATAGGGATTTCCTGCATGTAGCTTCTTTAAAAGATTGTGGATCTCTTGCAATGACCATGTAATAGTGGATAGACATAGAGAGCTTTGTAGTAGTGAGTGCTTGAAGAGAACCTTGAAATTATAAGTGATTCCTCTATGGAGTCTGTGGTATTTCCAATTAGATCACCTGCAACATGAAGAGTTTGCTTTGCCCAAAGTGGTTTGTCTATCAGATATGCAACAACATTTTTTTTCAATGTCAACAAGTTCATTTTCTTCATTTGGATTGGAAATATCAACTAAGGAAATCAAAGAGGCATTGATGAGATCTACATCAACAAGAATTAGATTTGCAGTACGTTCTTCCTCAGCTACATGAAAGGGGATCTCTTCAAATTTGGCATTCCTTTCAATGAAAATATTTCCAGCTAAAGGATTTAGTAGTATATACCCCTTAACACCATCAAGATATCCCCCAAATATGCACTCTTGACTTTGGGGTTCCAAATACCTCCTTTTCTTTGAAGGAATGTGTGTCCATACATGAGATCCAAACACTTTAAAGTGCTTGAATTTGGTTTTTTATCATTCAAAGCTTTGAATGGAGTGACTCCCTTCAATTCTTTGCGAGGAACTTGGTTCTCTATGTAGGAAACATAATTGATAGCTTTTACATCGGACCTCAATGATGGTAGGGTTGGTGCATGGATTTATATAAGTAAATATTTCCTCTCATGATTCCATATGGTTTCAATATCTTGAATCAATGACCCATGAAGATGACGAGGAAGAGACAACAAAAAGGGAATGAGTTGTTTCCTTGGATTTTCCCTTATTATCTTGAGGCCTTTTAGATCTTTTAATTGATTTTTTCTTCTTGGTAATTTGATCCGAGTCAATTGATTTGTTCTTCTTATTATCAGGTACTTTGATATTGCTCAAATATATACCAATTGCTCAATCTGCTTCCTCATGCAATCATGTTCACCATGGTTTGGTTTCTTACAGTAAGCGCATGCCACCTTCTCCTTCTTGGTCTTCCCAAATTTAAAGTTGCAGGTATCTTAAGTAGGTATTGAATTCTTCTCCTTCTTATGATCTTGGTCCTTCTTTTCTCTACATTGTTGTTTCTCTATGTTGTTGTTCTTATTTCCTTGATATGCAGCCAATGCATTTTCCTTTGTTGTCTTCAAGGAACCCATTTGAATAAGTTTGTCTCGCTCACAAGTGAGATCAACAGCAAATTCATTTAGTGAAGCCTTCTTCCAAACAGTTTTGAGTGCGAACATTGTTGTAAGGAAGGTATAACCAAAGATGAGTATTCAAGACTCAATTTGGCTAGATTTGAGAGAATGAGTTTGCTCATCCTTCTTGTCTACACCACATAACTTGAGTTGAAATAATAGTTATTTAAATTTGGTGAATAAATATAGCATAGTTTTGAAGCTACTCAAGCTTAAAGTCAAGATCTCATTCTCTAAATGATGTCCTCTCATATCACCTAATTATGAAAGAGTTCTTCCATCTTGGTCCAGACTTCATTGGGTGTTTTTGCAAATTTGATGTGATATAATTAGAGATCAGGAGAAATAGAGAGACATGTCACTCCAAGTGATTCATCCATCTGATTAAAGCATTTTTCCTTTCCAATAGCTGAATTTGGTTCAGTCTTAGTCCCCATAGTGATTATGTACAAGCCATTACTCGACAAGAGAATCACCACTTTTGTTAGGATCCTACCTTAACCCCCATACTTTATCAATGCACAAGGCCATTAGTCCCATTAGATAGTTATTGATAGTGTCTTAATGTGAAAGGGCCTTATTTATTAAATAAAGACTGACAAATGGTTGACATTAGTATTTGGATCTTTTCTCTTGGAGGTTGTCCCCTTGAAGATGTAAGTGAACATAACTCTCTATTTTGAGTATATTTCATACAAGAGACATTTATCTGATTTTGTGTATTCTCTCTTGTGTTTTTATTCCTTTGTTTTGACTTTCTAGGTTTAAATATAATACAAGTGGTATAAGATATCATTCTTAGGCCAAAGAGGAAGAGTTTTTAATCCTAGGTTTTGGTTCCTTCAAATGATCCATCTTTGCATTTTCACTCTGAATATTTCCCTATGAAGTTTCGAGGTTGTAAATTTTCAAATTATAGTGAGGACATACAGAAGTAACAAATATTGAAATTTCAAATTTTGGGTCGCTACACTTTTGAAGATATACTTTGTGTAAGCTATGGTTTTATATTAGTGTAAAAGGTTTGGATCCTTCACACAATTCATCTTGGAATTATCACTCCAACAATAATTTCCATTAAGTTTCATGGTATGGGATTTTCAGGTTGCAACAAGGACATAAGGAGCTAACTTGTGTCAAAATTTCACCTTTTGAGGCTCTATATCCTTCGAAAAGAAATATCAAGTGTTTGCTAAATTTAAATAATTCAAGGTTCTTGTAGATAATCAGACATAAAAGAAAATAAAGGTGTTAAGGATAGATAATGGTAGGGAGTTCTACATGAATGAGTTTGAGGAATTATGTAAGAAGTTTGGAATAGAAAGGCATAAGACTACACCATACACACCTCAACAGAATGGGGTTGTAGAAAGAATGAATAGGACGTTGATGGAGAAGGAAAGAACCATGCTCAATGATGTCGAAATAGGACAAGAATTCTAGTTAGAGCCAATGGACATAATATGCTACTTGATAAATCGATCATGCACATCAACATAAGTAAAAAAGAAGTAAGCTAAATATTATATCTCATTGGTTATAAATACGGTGTAAAAGGATTTAAACTTTGGAACCTGATAACCAAGAAGATCGTTTACATTCGACATGTTGTTCTTAGAGATGTTAAATATGTTCTCAAACCATAATTCACTCCAATGGAAAAGGAACCAAAGAAAATAGAGTTTGAGTTGTAGGATGAAGAATTTGACACAACAGAAGGCGTTGAATAAGAAGAAGAAGAACCACATACCATAGTTTTGAGGAGATTGTCATGACAAAGAAGGAGACCAAAAAGGTACTCCCCTCCTTATTTTCAATTTTTTTTTGCTTTATCTATTACTAATGATGATCCTAGAAATGTGAAGGAAGCAGTTGATTCATAGGATGGTGTTCTTTGGAGGAAGACCATGGTTGAAGAAATGCATTCCTTGGATAAAAATGAAGCTTGGGATCTTGTTGAGTTGCTAGCTAGAAGAAAAATAATTGGTAAAAACTTTTTGTTTAGAAAGAAGTTGAATGCAAAAGGTAAAGTGAAGAAGTAAAAATCATGCTTAGTAGCAAAGGGATATTCCTAGGTAGAGGGATTTGATTTTGGATAAAACAATTCTCCACTTGCTAAACTAATTTCTATCAAAATCCTTTTTTCTATTGGTGTTGCTTCTACATTAAACAAATAGAAGGTTTTACAGTAAAATAAAGGATAGAGTTGGCCAGTAAGATATATAAGTCCCTTTATGGTCTAAATCAATCTCCAAGGATGTGGTACGAAAAGTTCGACACATACATACTTGGATAGGGGTTTGTGAGAAGCAAAGATGATCACTGTGTATATTCCCAGTAGGTCCATGATCACTTCATTAATATAGTATTGTATGTTGATGACATGTTGCTAATTGGAAACAACATGATTGTCATAAGGGAGTTGAAATCACAACTATCCTCCAAATTTAACATGAAGGATCTTGGTGCTACAAAATTCTTTTTGGGAATGGAGACTAAAAGAGATCATGCAAATAGGAAACTCTAGTTGAATAAGAGAAAATATGTTGAGATGATACTACAGAGGTTTAACATGCAAGAATAAGTTGGTCAAGGTCCCTATTCCTATAGGTGTAAAGTTATCTGTAGATTAATGTCCCAATACACCTGAAGAGGAAGAAGACATTTCATGAGTTCCTTATGCTTGTGTTGTTGGTAGTTTGATGTATATAATGGTATGTACAAGACTAGACATTGCTCATGCAGTGGGATTTTTGAGCAGATATATGTTAAAACTAGTGAAGGACCATTGAACAATTATGAAGAGGGTCTTCAAATATTTGTGTGGCACCACAAATTATACAATATGTTACCAAGGAAGACCTGGACTAGGTAGAGTAATCGATGTATAGGGATTTGTTAATACGGACAAGTTTGGAGATATTAATTGCAAAATATAGTACAAGTGGTTATGTGTGTTAACCTATTTGGAGGAGCTATCAGTTATATGAGCAAGAAACAGTTTGTAGTTTCACTATCAACTATAGAAGTTTAAGACATTGCAACCACACATGCAAGTAAAGAAGTTGTATGGTTGTAGATATTGTGTTCAGGTATTGGGTTTGTACATAAAACTATAAGGTTAGATTGCGATAGTTAGAGTGAAATATTTCTAGAAAAGAACCATGTTTATCATGATAAAACAAAGCATATTGATGTGCAATATCACTTTGTGAGAGATATCATTGAAGACAAGAAGGTGTTGCTGGAAAAGGTTGACACCTTGAAGAATATTTCAAACTCATTAACAAAGTCTGTTAGTACTGAGAAGTTATATTGGTGTAGAGAATCTATGGGCATTATTTCCTTGAACTCCTGACTCTATTAGTATGTGTTCGATTGTTATGCAAAGAAAACAACATGTGGGAGAATGTTGGGTATGTGTGTGGGGTGCCTATTCCTAGGTGTTTTCTAAAAGTACGTAATTTAATCATGGTTAAGGGATTGGGGTCTATATCTAATATGGGAAATTGGATTAGGGTTTTGGATGCTATGGAATACCTAAATATTGTATTGTGAATGGTTAATTAACACACCTAGAAGAATAGGGTTGTGACTCTAAGTTTTGTTGGTTTTTTCCCTTTAATGGTTTCCAAGGTAAATCTCTGTGTATTTTGTGTGTGCCATTACTTAATATCTACTTTGATTAAGAATATGTATGCATTGCTTCTCTTCATGGGTTTAAAAATTACAACACTTCCTCATCTTCAAGAGCTTGTAAACCTTACTCTCCCCTAATCATACCAAGATTAATGTTCCTCCTCCCTATAGACCACCTTGCAATACCATGGGAAACATGAACAACCACTCTAATGCCATGTATATTGACATCTTGGAAGAATACCACAAAAAAATTTAGGCAAACCAGGACAATGATGATTGATAAACATGAGAGATTCACCAACTTTGAGAGGAAGTAAGCATCCTAGAATATAAATTGGATAAGAATTTGGTAGGTATAAATGTAGATCTATATTAGCTGATAACTCATGGAATATCATAATAAAACCCTTGGAATACATAGCACAATGAGCTACACCATGAAGAAACATTTCACTCGAGACTATTTAGCCACCAACAATCCCCTTTAGGTCCTTACAACAATAAACCACCCTCTGTAATATCCCAAACTAATATTTTCCTGTTTATGTGTATATTGTAGATGGCTAATAGAATTACTCCTTAATCAAATAGGAAAGCAAACCCCAAACTTTGCATGCATGCAGTTCCATGCAAATATGTGCCCTAGAAAAATACTAAGATGCTATAAAATAGGAGAAATCAATGCATGTACACACCAGTATATAGATCAGTTGATGGTGAAGAGACTAGTCCCAGCATGCAAGGATTATGTCGGAGGAATAAGGAGATACACCAAATCATCCTCCACAGGTGAATGTGCCCTTCTCTCAAACTATATAATCTCCAGAATAATAAATAAGCTGTTGATGGAAGCCTGGATGATGTGCACTAGGGTTATAATACCCCTCTGATGATGATGGAAGCAGCATGCAGAAGTGTTGAACCCTGTAGGTAGGAAAACGAATTGCTTTGTCTCTAATCACGGTGACACGGTGCGACGGTGAAACCCTCTGGCTGGATGAATAATCAACCTCCCGGAATAACTGCTGAATGTAACCTGATGATGAACTAGTGTTGAACCTAGATGATCCAACCTGATGATGAACTAGGGCAGATAGATTTCGCTGCCGAAATACACCAGTTAGCTGAGCATGCGCTCAACCCGAACTTAGCTCTCCGAGCTCTCCAATTCGACTCCACAAATCAATTATCACATAAGTGACTTCTCCATTCACTTTATCTTTCTTTTATAACTCTCAACTGTGAAAATCCTAACTTTTGACCTAATTAGGTCACTTTATCTTCTAATTTGCAGTTGACTTGCATGCATGCACTTGGAGACTTAATCGGGTGCATGCATCATTAAATAATGCTCAGATGTCATGCATGCAGGTGGCCTTTGGCTCTAGTGTCCCTCTTCGACCCTATGGTGATATAATATTGACGCCCTAGATCTTCTATATATGGCATCAGTCTTCGGCTGATTCCTTGACTATCAGTACCCGCTCGAACCTATAGGAACCACATAGGTTAGCAGGTTGGTCTTCAATGCCTAAGCAGAAGAGGACATTATAGTCCTCCTCGCTCAAATATGCTTGTCCTCAAGCAATTGTAAAGCTGGGTGTTGTAATACCTGTTCTGCCTCCCAAGTAGCCTCCTCTATAGCTAGATCTTTCCACTGAACCAGGTAATCTCTGATGATTTTGTTCCTCAGTTTCCACTCTCGCACCTCTAGGATGCGCTCCAAAATTAGAACCAATTGCCCCTTGTCATCAAGGGGAGGCAGCTCGCAAGATGTAACAATCTGTTGACCAACCACCTTCTTGAGATTGGAGACATGAAATACATTGTGAATCTTACTCTCTGGGGGTAGTTCTAGCTCATATGCTACCTCTCCGACCTTCTGAATTATCTTGTATGGACCATAGAAACGAGGTTGGAGTTTTTCTACTCCTTTATTTTTAAGAGATGACTATTGGTAAGGATGGAGGCGTAAATAAACGAAGTCTCCCACCTCAAAACTGCACTCAACTCTGTGCCTATCTGCATATGTCTTCTGTTGATTCTGAGCAGCCTATATGTTCTCCGTGAGTATCTTGAGGATATCTTGACCCTCCTGAATCCACTCCTTGGCCTTGGGGGCCCTGGTATCGCCAAATATCCAGTCTGCAAAAGTGGAAGCATCATACCCATACATGTCTTGGAAAGGGATCATCCTAATGGTCATATGGTAGGTGGTGTTGTAACAATGTTCACCCAAGTGTAACCATTTGATCCATGTCCTCTGTTGACCTGATACATAATTTCTCAAGTATCCCTCAATCCATTTATTAACAATCTCTGTCTGCCCGTCACTCTGCAGATGATAACTTGTGCTCATGGCTAACTCGGTCCCCACTAACTAGAAAAGCTCTTGCCAAAAGGCTCTGGTGAATTTGTTGTCCCTGTCACTGACAATAGTCTTGGGTAACCCATGAAGTCTAAATACCTCTCTGAAAAATAGTTATGCCACATGTGTTGCTGAATAATCTGATGATATGGCAAATAAGTGAGCAAACTTATTCAATCTGTCCACTACTACGTACAAGCAGTCTTTGCCTTGGACCTTGGGCAGCCCAATAATGAATTCCATAGAAATGCTCTCCCATTTCTGCTCGAGAATAGGTAAGGGATGTAGTAAACCAGTCGGGTGGATGTGCTCTATTTTGTTTTGTTGGCACAAGCTGCACTCCCTCACATGTTGTATCACATCTTTCTTGAGGCCCTTCCATGAGAAAACCTTTCTCTAATCTGTATGTAGGTCTTGAGAAACCCCTGATGCCCTGCTAATGGTGAATCGTGCAATGCCTATAAGATTTTCTTCTTGAGGGGAGACTCTGGAACCAAAAAGATTCTATTTTTGTAGTATATGATATCATCAATGACCCTGTACCTATCATCTTGAATCTATTCATCCAATAGCTCGCAAGCAAACTTATCTTTGAAATACTCAACCAAAAGATGAGACCTCCAATCTGATGAGATGCTCATAAGGGATAAAGTAGCTGGTCATCCAGAAATTGCATCGGACACTACATTGCTCTTCCCCTTTACGTACTCAATCTCGAAGTCATAAGCCTGAATTTTACTTACCCATTTATGTTGTCTCTCGTTTAGCTCTTTCTGCTCTAGGAAGTATTTCAGGCTGTTGTGATATGTCTTAACCTTGAACCTGGCAAGTGAAACATAATGTTTTTCTTTTAAGGTCCTGTTGAGGCCTGGAAATTCGCAGGCGACAACAGAAAGGGATTCTCCCCAATCAACGTTCCCAACTAGCCCGTTGACTGTTTGGAATAGGGAATCTGTCTGGGTCACGGTCCGGCTACTGTGAGTCAAGTAACAAAAAACAAAGTTTTACCGGTTGCGGCCCGGTCCACCGAGTTTTTGTATTTTAACTTAAGATATGAAATGCACATGCCTAACTAAGTGCAAGGTGATTAGGCTGCGAGGGGCGGTCACGATGTGATGCGCAGGTTCTTACCTCTCGTTTTAGACCCGCAGGCAACCAAATCATATACAATGAGAAACAAACTAATTATCTAATCTATCCCTATGGAGCAAGCCATCAATTTTAAGCGAGTAATTCAT
>LPNX011071693.1:842840-969837 GCA_001517045.1 Pseudotsuga menziesii
CCACAATTCCTGCCTTCTGGGTTGCCCTCAGCGTGTGACCTTTCAGCGTCCTTGACGATTCAGTTTCTTCTCTGGTCGTTGCGTTCTCCCAATCATTTTCCATAGGCGTTTACCTTCTGACCGTAACTGCTGAAACTGCCTCCTCGTTGTCTCTATCATTTGTTTGTTTTATCCTTTTCCTCGCTCTGAATTGCTTAAGCGATCTATGGAATTCTCCCTGCAGACAACATTGGTGTATTATCCACTAAACTAAGATATTGGGCATTGAAAATTTCTAACCATAATAATAAATTCACAAGGGGCTAGCCTGGTTCATCCGGGCGAGAACTCGCGGCAACACTAAATTGGCAGTCGGGTGATACTTGGATTGGGCGGGAACAGACTTCTGCATCGGATGGGGAAAGGCTTCAGGAGCCGCAACGGCGGAGGAGCATAAGAACCAGGTAAGTGACAACACGGGCGATAAAGGCAACCGGACGCCGGAGAGGAGGGTATCGGAGGCTAGATTTCTCTACCACCTGCAACGGCGGATGATGCAAAGGCTGAGTGACGCGGATGGGAGAAAAGAGCAGTGAGTCGGACATCGGGTGAAACTCTAATCGGGAGCTGACTCTATCCTCCTGGCCGCAACGGCGGGCAATCAGAAACTTAGGAGCAAGCGATCGAAACAAACGAATCGGGCGTCGGATGTAACTCCAATCGGGCGGAAGTTTGATCTGGGAGCCGCAACGGCGGGTGAGTTGAGGTTCAGCATCTTCCGAAAGAGGTCCGATCCAAAGTGAAAACCAACAGCGTTAAGGATCAATTACAGCCAAAAACATTTTTTCTTTGCTAAGGCAACATTTTCATGTTCTATGAGTATTAAACAGACCACACGACCCAAACTAAACTGAACGAGGCAGACAAAATAGCGGGTATTCAACTTCAAGACGAACAGATATGTTCGAGGGGCCAAGCCTTTAACAATCAATCCAAGCAAAATGATGAGGAGGGGTCCCAGAGTTTAAGTGAAAAAACGGGGAGGAAAAGTTGCGGCAGCAACAGGTCATGTCGGGTATCATTGTCCATCCATTCTTTCTTGGGCCATGGTTTCCTTTCTTTATCTTTAATAGGAACATTGGTCCTGGGAGGAAACCTATTTTTGGGCACTGCATCCTGCAAGTCTCTAGTCCATCTGATGGCATATACTAGGATGGTGGGCCTATAAGACTTGACCCATCCCCGTAAGGGTTCAGTGAGAGCCTCAGTGAACAACATAATCAACCTACTCTCTGATATATCTATGACCATGACTGCTATCCTCTAAAACTCAGAAATAAAAGCATCTGCACTCCCTATCTGCTTGAGCTGTGCCAGTTCCCTAAAGTGTACCTCGGGATCCTTTCGATCAAACCGCTCAATGAGCCTCTATGTAAAATATGTGTATGAGGTGATGGTGTTGTGACCCAGTGTCACTAACCCATGGTACCACCACTCATGTGCTTCTCTGTCCAAATGCAAAGTAGCCAATTTAATGGCATCTGTCTCAATCATGGGGTTGAGCTGGAAGTATGTATCCAACTTTTGCACCCAATTCCTAGCTGGGCTACCCCGAGTGCCCTCAAAGGTAGGGATAGTCAGTTTCCATATGGTGCGCTGTAACTCATAGTTCTGGGTGAATGGCCTATTGTAAGCTTTGGGTTTTTTCTTACTTTTAATTCATAGAATTCAGTGAAGGTCATGGTTGAATGGAAGTCCTCTCCTAAAGCCCTATATTCTCTCAGATAGGCACTCATGGATTCTTCTGGTTCTGCTTGTGCTATAGGCACTGCAGCTGGACTATCTAAGAATTAAGGCATGGTAGGTTGGAAAGGCTTGTATATATGGGGATGGCTCTGCATGTTGGTATGTAAGTGCTCCTTACTACTGTTGGTGGATACCCTATCACTGTTGGGAAATAAGGGACTGTGTGGGGTGGGCCCATTCTTCTCAGTCATTTTCCTAAAGGTGCTCATCATTTCTTTTTGCCCAATGGTGAGTTCTTTTATGGTTGATATCAGACTATTGAAAGTTATTTTATCATCATTGGCCATTTTTTCTTTGCCTTTTTCAAACTGATACTCTCTGTTCCCCAAATCTATGTCCTCTAACTCCTCTTCTATGTCTCCTATGAGTAATGTTGTATGGGTCTCCTGGATTCATTTATAATTTTTGCATGCCGACAGCTGGCAAGGAAAATAGATCTGATACCAATGTAATATCCCAAACTGATATTTTCCTGTTTATGTGTATATTGTAGATGGCTAATATACTTACTCCTTAATCAAATAGGAAAGCAAACCCCGAACTTTGCATGCATGCAAATATGTGCCCTAGAAAAATACTGAGATGCTATAAAATAGGAGAAATCAATGCATGTACATACCAGTATGTAGATCAGCTGATGGTGAAGAGACTAGTATCAGCATGCAAGGATTCTGCTGGAGGAATAAGGAGATACACCAAATCGTCCTCCACATGTGAATGCGCCCTCCTCTCAAACTATATAAGCTCCAGAATAATAAATATGCTGCTGTTGGAAGCCCGGATGATGTGCACTAGGGTTATAATACCCCTCTGATGATGATGGAAGAAGCAAGCAGAATTTCTGAACCCTGTAGGTAGGAAAACGAATTGCTTTGTCTCTAATCACGGTGACATGGTGTGACGGTGAAACCCTCTGGCTGGATGAATAATCAACCTCCCATAATAACTGCTGAATGTAACCTAATGATGAACTAGGGAAGATAAATTTCACTGCCGAAATACACCAGTTAGCTGAGCATGCGCTCAACCCCAACTTAGCTCGCCGAGCTCTCCAATTCGACTCCACAAATCAATTATCACATAAGTGACTTCTCCATTCACTTTATCTTTCTTTTATAACTCTCAACTACGAAAACCCTAACCTTTGACCTAATTAGGTCACTTTATCTTCTAATTTGCATTTGACTTGCATGCATGCGTATGGAGACTTAATCCGGTGCATGCATCATTAAATAATGCCTGGATGTCATGCATGCAGGTGGCCTTTGGCTCTAGTGGCCATCTTTGACCCAATGGTGATATAATATTGATGCCCTAGATCTTCTATATATGGCATCAGTCTTCAGCTGATTCCTTGACTGTCAGTACCCGCTCGAACCTATAGGAATCACATAGGTTAGCGGGTTGGTCCTCAATGCCTAAGCAGAAGAGGTCATTACACCCTCCATGGATAATAACACCTGGAACCATTTTCTTGAAGTGGACATAAACTAGTTTGATGGTTCTAAGACATCATAATGGGTCACCCATATGGAACATTACTTTTCCCTTCATATCATTATGGATGCCATGATGAAACTTAGGGTGGGGGTGTTGAATTTGGATTATAAACAATAGGAATGGTGGGAGTGGCATAAAAAAGGATTTGGGAACCACATCACATAAAGTCTATTTGTTAAACATCTTCATGTTTGTTACAAGCATAAAAAGAATATTTGGGGAAACTTACCAAGTTAAACCCAACACGCTTAGTCATAAACTTTATCTCAGGCTTTGATTAGAAATTAGTCATCCGCACATAGAACTTAACATATTCTTTCTATAAAAGAAGTTTTATTAGTGGCCTCAAGGAAGCAATTAAAGCATAGGTTAGAATGCAACATCATGCTACCTAGTTGGAGGCATCTTAGAGGGATATAGAAGCATATACAATGATCAACGCACAAACTCACAAACACTCTTTGATTTCTAGCTGCAACCCTGCACAAATCAATTCCTCAATTCCAATTCTCTCTACCCCCTTAAAAGTACAAAGGTTGTCTCCAACATAAATGGAAGATCAAAAAATACATGGAATATCTTATAATTGTGACATTCAACCATAATCTTTTGTCATCATTATTATTCATCATTATTCTGACATTCAACCATCATCTTCTATCATCATTGATCTATCATCCTATACCATAGTATATAATTGCACTTGAGATACTCGGTGTTGGGAAATCAAGTATCTTGTGAGATAACTTGTCCTGCACCTGAGTTCCTTGGATCCATAACATAGAGAGTCCTTGAAAAACCCATGATAGAGCCTTGGAAATGAATTCGGGAAAGAGCCTCAGGGACTGTTAACTCAGAGAACGAAACTCGAGGTATTGTTAAATCAGAGAAGCGAACCCATCCTTGAGTTGTGGAGGTTTATGGGGGAGTAGTGCTGGTGGATTGGGATAATTGTAGAGGGGGTTCGACGCCTTCTTGTGGATTGATAGCCCCATCTTTGGGGTGGCCTTTGTTATAGAGAGAACCAATGTAATAGAGTGCCTACAACTAGGAGGAACTCCCTTACTCTGTAGTTAGTTGGAGGATATTTAAGATAAGTTTATATCTATGTATAAAATGTTATGTATTTTGGCTTAATTAATGTTATGCGAATATTTGAATGCATGGAATTCTTGACAATGTATGAATTCATTCATGCTAGAATTTATCTGTACGTTTTAGTATTTACATATGTTTAATTTGAGTGACTACACATAGTTGATTTCATTGTATTCTTGATAATTAATTTATGAAAAATGAAATTTGAATACCAAGGGAGATTTTGATAATTTATTTGAGTATCATGTGTCCCAATGGCATGGTGTGGTCACCAAGTATGTGACACATTGGTATTAGAGCCCCGGATTGCAGCATTGGGACTATATGGGGTGAAATTGAATGCTAGAGGCATAATTACAGGTTTCACATGAAGTGTTTGTTGAAATGCATCAAAGAAATAATAATGGGGAAACCATGTTTAATTCCTCCATTGTTAAATTCAGATACAATTTGTGGTAAAATCTATGAATTTGGGCAAAACTGCATGTTAAATTCAAAAGTTTTTCGTTATGTTAACTAACAGGGATTTACCAATAAGAGGAAAAGGCCAAGAGTGCATGGTTTTGTTTGTTAGTAAAATAATTTATAGTCTTGGGGATGGGCAAGTGTAAATTCAGGTGGGCCACTTGTTTATGGAAAAATTCCAAGTGTAACTTTCTTAGAGCCACCTACTTGAAAATTCAAATTTTTGGAATTTTCAAAAATTTCATGTGGACCCCCACAAGTGCCATGTGGACAGTGTGACATGGAGGGTCCATGTGGATCTAATATGATGTTGAACAACCACACTGGTCAAGTGTTATTTTTACAAGGTAGGTGTTAAAAGTTCTAGCACCCAAGCATTAGAACCCGATCCAACAAATTATAATTTTTTAGCACCTGAGTGCTAATCCCAACAAACCCTATGACCAAAGGCTAGAAACTTAAGACTAAGAAAAAAGGGATAAACATAATTGATGAGAATATGCGTAGAGGTGGATTTGGAAAAATGCCTCCCATCAGCAATTAATCTCTCATCGAAGGATGGAACCATCAACAGACTATAGCTTATGCACAAATCCCTTTCAATTGCAAGGTTTTCCAAGAATATGGTCATTTCGCAAAGTCCTTCCTCAAAAGAACTTAACAAGCATATGAGGATCCCCCCAAAGAAGATTGGAATGAAGTTAATAGGAGAAATCCTGGAGCAAGGAGAACGTAAATCAAGATAACTCTCCAACAAAAAAGAAATTTTCAAAAAATAGATTCCAAGTTCTTTCCTCACAGGAAAATGAAGAAAAGGACACAATAGAACTGGAAGAAAAGATAAACCCCGGGAAAAGCCCAAAAGTTGAACCAATAATAATGGAAATAGGGAAGGAAGACAACTATGTACCAATGATACCTAGCCAAGCATGTGTAGAAATCAAACCTAAATCTTCTTTAAACTCATGAGGTTTAGTTATGAGATCAAGAGCCAAGGCACATATGGAGGGCAAATATGAAAGTAAAGAGGAGGATATCGAGCCGCAAGCAAAAAAAGGTAGAAAACCGAACAAGTTCCTTCGAGAATTTGAAATAACCCGAGAAAAACAGTAGGGAAACAGTTTAGTCTAGACCATTTGGTAAGAATCTATTCGATAGAAAAACAGGTTGGAGAATCAGCAGAAGGAAAGAAGGATAGAGCTCCACCTCAAACCCATAAAAAAAATAAACTCATCTCTTGGAATTGTAGAGGGTTGGGAGGAAATCAAAAGATAGAAGCAATAAAAAGATTCAAACACAGTGAAGCAATATCATTCCTTTCCATCCAAGAGACTAAAATGCAAGAATAAGAATGTATCAAATTTATGAATAAAATCTAGGAGAAAGGAGAAGGGAAAGCAGTTAGCGCTACGCGAGCCTCTAGGGACATCCTAACTTGGTGGGACACAAATCATTTCAAACTCCTCTCTTCTACGGAAAATTTCCACTGTATTTTTGTGGAACTTGAGGATCCTCATAGCTAATAATTCATTTGGATAGGGAATGTGTATGGCCCGACGAATCAAGGAAGGAAAGAAGACTTCTGGACACAGTTGGAAAATAAAAAATATGGGAAGATGCAGCACCCATGTATCATCGCCGGAGAATTCAACGTTGCCATTTCTATGGAAGAAAGAAGAGGAGCTATCAAAGTCAGGGATCGATTTAGAGAAAGATTGGAGGACATAATGACCACATGGAGGCTAAGTGACATAAACAAAAAACGGGGTAAATATACTTGGAGCAACAAACGGATAGGTTTGGGTCATATAGATGCTAGATTGGACCGATTTCTGGTAAGCTCATATCTCTTTAATAAACCCTTCATTCCAGAATCCAAACTTCTTACTTCTGTAGCTTCAGAGCATCAAACCAATTTCTTTTTTACTTGCTCCAATTGGGGATATGGAGCTGCTACCTTTAGATTCTCCTCTACATGGTTGGAGGTGGAAGGTTTCTTTGATGTAGTCCAAAAATATTGGAGCATTTTCATCCAGGGCTCTCCAAGCTTCATTTGGGAACAAAAGCTCAAGAATGTCAAAAAATATCTCAAAACTTGGCTTGCACAAAGTGCGTACAATCCTGGAAAAGAGAAAGACACCTACATCAAAACTTTGGAATCTCTTCACGAAAAAATGGAGCAGGGAAACATCACCAGAGAATTATTGATCCAAGAAAAAGATATTGACAGGGAGATAAAACACCATGCTCAAAGAGAAGAATAATACTGGCGCTTGAGATCAAGAATCCTTTGGTTGAAAGGGGGAGACATGAATAGCAAGTTCTTTCACATTCAGTGTAAGGAACACTATAATGGAGTTATACAAGGATAATGGGGATAAGATTACCGACCTCGAGGATATTGAAAAAGAGATTAGAAGTCACTTTCAGGAACTATACACAATATAAGAAGAGGTCACCCAGGAAGAAATGGAAGCCATGAGCAATGAGATCCCCTACCTAATAGAAAAAGACAATGATTTATTGAACTATCCAGTCTCTGAAGAAGAAGCTCGAAAGGCTGTTTGGTTCCTCCATCTAGACAAATCCCTTGGGCCTGATGGGTTTTTTATTAGCTTCTATCAAAGATGATGACATGTCATCAAAAGGAATTATTAAAAATGCTAATTTGGACCCAATCCATGGACAAGATTAGAGGTGCAACAAACTCCACCTTTTTATCCCTCATCCCTAAGGAAAATAATCCTACCTCCATCAAGTGCTTCAGGCCACCTATTTCTCTATGTAACTCTTCCTATAAAATTCTTGCAAATATCATATCGAACAAGATTAAAAATATCATCCCCCAACTCATCTCTACAAATCAAGGTGGATTCATTGTTGTTCGTCAAATATATGATAATATTCTTTAGGTTCAAGAAGCCATCCACTCAAGCCAGAAACAATAAGAAGCAGGAAATGCAATAAAACTGGACCTTGCAAATGGTTTTTGACAAAATAAGGCACGATTATATCTACAAGGTTCTGGAAAGGTATGGGTTCTCCTAAAACTTCATAAGGTGGATCAAAGCATGTATAAATGGTCCCTGGATAGCTCCTCTTGTGAATGGGTGGCCAACACCCTTATTTTAAGCTAGAATAGGGATTCACCAAGAATTCCCTATGTGCCCTTTTCTTTATATATTAGTTGCAAATTCTTTCAGCAAAAGACTTAACAGGCTTAAAGATGAAGGGAACATCCTTGGAATATATTTTGTCAAGGGGATTCAATCAATCAACCATGCCCAGTTTTCTTATGATACCATTCTTTTGGGAATCGCCTTGACTCATATTGCGAGAATACTCAAATATTCTCTTGAGCTTTTCCTTGAAGCGCTCAGCAGTCGACTTAATCCACCCAAGCCTTGGTTATATGGTTGGAAAAACAATTCTAGAATCCTTAGAGAGATATATCTAATCATGGGAATTAAGGTCAGCTATGATTGGACCTCTTTTAGCTATCTGGGAATACCTATATCCAATCACAGTACTAACCCTGCAGCTTGGAAACTAGTAGTGCAATCTTGGGGGATGAGGTGGCTCAACTTTGCCGAAAAAAATAGTTCTAATCAAGTCTATCATTGGCTCCTTCCATATTTATACCAGTTCCATGTATCTTGCGTCTAAGGCTGTCATTAATAGCTTGAGCATAGAACTCAGAAAATTCCTCTAGCAAGGTGGGAAAACCCAAGGGAAAAAATTCCACCTTGTGAATTGGGTTAAGATTATGGAAGATAAAGAAAAAGGTGGGATTGGGATAAGAGACCCAGGATTAATGAACAAAGCATTGGGAGCCAAATTATTCTGGAGGATGATATCTGGGAGGAAGGAATGGTGGAAAGAGGTAATAAGGAAAAACTATACAAAGAAATTGAGAAAAGATGTCTGGACAATGATTGGAAAGGTAAAGGCACACTCATCTGAAGCCTTTGCAAAAATTCTACTGGTCTAATTAAATACAACCTTCATTGGATCCCAGGGAATGCACAGAGGATAAACATTTGGGCAGATAAAATCCTGGGGCACCCCCCTTTGGCTTCAGTGTTAAACCTTAACAATCTTCATCGCTGGATGCAAGAGAATAGTCTCATGACTTTACATGATATTTATGAATGCTTAAGATCGGGTGACTGGATAAGGTGGAATAATTTAAACCCCCCCATCTTTTGTAGAAGGACTACTCTCTCTTCAACTCCCATTTGCACGGCATAGCTTCTTCACATATCAGGAACCGAGATCTAGGAGGATGGGGACATCATGGCTGCTACACAGATAAAGAAGGATACAAGATCCTAAAGAGAAATGGTGATTGAACCCAATCAAATTTATGGGTAAAGGTATGGAATACATAATGCATACCCAAAGTCAATACCTTTTTTGGATTCTAATACAATACAAACTATTGACACCAAACAATCTTAGAAAAAGATGAATTCAAGGCCCCTCTAGCTGCCCTCTGTGCAATTCCTATGAAGAATCCATCTCTCACCTCTTTCTAAATTGTGAATTCACCATTCAAGATTGGGGCCATGTCATTGGGAGTCTCAAGGAAAGGTTTAAACTACTAGCGCGCACTCATGAGTTGGTAATCAATTGGAAAACTTATTATCCAGGAAAGCTTTGAAAAAAACCCTCCCTCCTCGGAATTTGGAACATAATACCAAAAAACATCTACTGGTATATTTTTCTTGCTAGAAACATACTCATTTTTTAGGACAAGAAAGTTGATGCTCTCGGGGTAGCTTTCAAAGTTATCAATATGATGCATGAAAAGATGGCATCCAAACATATCTAGCTCTTCGGTTTTGAAAATCTCATTGCAAAGGAAGTTAGCTGGTGCCGCAAATTTGTATCCCAGAGCTCTCCTCAAACCAGAAGTACCTTAAATCTACAGTCTTTGGAGATAAGAAAAATAAAAGTCGAATTTCATCAATGGAGGAAGAAGCAACAATGATTTACTCTTTTCTTTGATGGCGCCTCGACTTATAATTTGAGTCATTATCATTAATATTAATTTTATCATAATTCTATTAATCTCTCTTAATTAAAAGTGAATTACTCATAATCTTGGGATTAGTTGGGAAAAAGGTGAACTTCCCATGTGTTCCACTTGTCTAGTTCTCATGACCCCTGCATGTCACTTACATAGTTCACAAAATGGATAAAACATTATTGATAACTAGTTCATTCATCATTATTCTATCACGCATCCATAATCTTTTGTCATCACTGAGCTACCATCCCATACCATAGCCTGGAATTGTACTTGAGATAATGGCCTTGGGAAAATTGAGTATTTCTCATGAGATAACTTGTCCTGTAGCTAAGTTCTTTGGAGTCCCGACAGGGAGAGTCCTTATATGAATTTTGTTCGAGCCTTGGAAGGGGATTGGGGAAATAACCGAAAGGATTGTTCACCTAGATAAGGGAAATCTCATTCCTTGGGTTGTGTAGGTTGATGGGGGGTGACTGTTAATGGATTGGGATGGTTGTAGGGAGCTTTGACACCTTCTTGTGGATTGATATCCCTAGCTCACGGGTGGCCTTTGTTATGGAGTGAATAGTATAACAAGTTCCTATATATGGGAGGAATGTCCTTAGTCTACAGATAGTTGGAGGATTTTTAAGATAACTTTCTATATATGTATAAAATGTTATGTATTTATCTATATTATGTGTTTTGATTAATTATTGTTATGTGGATATTTGTATGCATGGAATTCCTAGAAATGTATGAATGCATTCATGCTAGAATTTATCTTTCCATTTTTGTATTTACATATGTTTAATTTGGGAGACTACATATATTTAATTCCATTGTAATCTTGATAATTAATTTATGAAAATTGAAATTTAGATATTAGTGGAGATTCTAATAATGTATTTGAGTGTCCATTGGCCCAACGACATGGTGTGTTCATTGGATATGTGACACCTTTTCTAGTGACAAAGCAATTGATAATTGATTTTTATTGGAAAAATAAATGGGGCCTTATCCCAAACTAAGAACATATCCTGAAGTGGATTTGCGATCAATGTTATCCCAACCCAATCTGAATCGATGTAGCCAATGAGATCCACTAGTATACAACCTAGTACATAATGAATCACATAGCTAGTAGTTCCTTTGGAATATATGAGGATGCATTTGGTATCTCTCCAGTGTAGCTCATGCGGTTCCTGCATGTATATGGAAACTGTCCCCACTACATAGAGATATATGGATGGGAGTGAGTGATATATATGAGACTCCCTAGTAAATTATTATACTTGGTGCAATCGAGCAATGGTGTATCCTCACCATCCTCGACTTTTACTCTAGATAAGAAAGGTGTGGCTATTGGCTTGCAGTCATTCATGTGAAATCTAACCTATATATCTCATGCATACTTTCATTGAGCCATCTTGATCCCTCAATCAACCTAGATGATTTCAAGACCAATAAAGAAGTGTAATAGACCCATTTCTATACTGGAGAACCAGTAATGCAAATATGTTTTGAGTACAACAATGGCTTTGATTGTACTATCTATGATTAGTAGATCATCTACATAGAGCACTATAATCAACAGAGAGTTAGAATTTATTAGCATATAAACATTTAGATCAAATGTAAATAAGATGATATTTTGAGGGAGTAAGAATCTATTTTAGCAGACCATGATATAGGTGCTTGCTTGAGGACATAGAGTGATGTATTGAGTTTGCAAACTAGTGATGAATTATGTACATACCCTCACGACTACTCCATGTAGATTTCCTTTTCAAGATCATTGTGAATAAATGAATTCTTCACATTCATATGGTGAACTTTCTAGCTTCTTGCTACTACAATGGAAAGATCTAACCAAATGGAAGCCATTTTGGCCACTAGAGAAAATGTTTCGTTCTAATTTATCCCATGAACTTGTCGAAAGCCTTTGGGAACCAAACTTGATTTATATCTTCTCACAACTCCATTTTCTAATTTCTTAGTCTTGTAGACCCACTTGCATCTGACAAGATTGTGATTTGATAGAAGAGGAATCAAGTCCCATGTCTGGTTCTTGATGAGGGAGTTGTATTCCTCATTCATGGTTGCTTCCAAGGTAAAGATTCCCTTCATCCTTTGCATACGGACTAAGGGACTGATGATATAACCATGTAGCAATGCATGGGAATTATAAGTTATGTATCTATGAGTACATGAGGAGCTTCCTCAAATTGGGATCATGTCCTCCTCTGATCCGCGTGATCACCTACAAGATCATCTACTTCCTATAGGGTGGATAGTGCTTATTTGTGTCTTGGATATAGACCTTCACATGCATTCTCATCATATTTTGAATCAAAATCAGAAATTCATATCTAAAATATGATATGAGTGATAGGATGCATCATCTCTGAGATATGCTACAAGAGGAAGCACAAAAGTTTGTGCATGTTGTTCTAAGCTACATGCAAAAAAAAATCATTAAATTGGACATTCCTTTCAATTAATAGCTTGTTTGTTGAAATATCTATTGATATGTATCCCTTTACATCTTCAAGATAACCCATAAACATGCATTCTAAGATTTGAGGCTCCAAATCTTTCCTATTTTATGAAGGTATGATGGCCCATGCACGTGATCCAAAAATGTGGAAGTCTGTGACTTTCAGCTCTATGTCACTCCATGCTTTAAAAGGTGTTTTCTTTCATAGATTTGTGAGGAGATATATTTTGTATTATGTGGCATAGTTTATTGCTTCGTCCCAAAAAACAAAGGTCAGGGATCTTGCATGCAACATGCAAATTTCCATCTCTTTTAGAGACTTGTTCCTCCTCTTATCTACCCCATTATGTTGTGGGATGTATGGAATTGTGTGTTGCAAATGAATACCCATTTCACTATAAAGGTTTTGTGCATTATTGTGTATGTACTCCCCCCATTATCTATGTGGAGAATCTTGATCATCTTCCCAAACCTCTTCTCTGCAAGTGCTTTGAAGTTTGAAATATTTGAGATGTTCAAATACTTCATCTTTTATCCTAAGAAAGTACACACATGTGTGCTTTGTGTAATCATCAATAAAAGACAATACATATGTTTCATTGTTTATGGAAGGATGTGGGAAGGGATCCATTAGATCATTATGAGCAAGCTCCAAGGGAGAGGAGGCCATCCATTCCTTCCCTTTCTCAGATCTCACTTTTGGATGCTTTCCAAGAACACATCCTTGACAAGCTCTTTCAGAGAATTGTATGTCAGGTATACCATTAACAATCCCTTGTTTGCTAAGATGTTGCATGTACCTGAAATTAAGTGGCCAAATAATTTGTGTCAAAGTCTACTATCATCATTGGCACAAGTTAGTAAAAATGTGAAATCAGATTTAGCAATAAATTTAGAGAATGTGTACAATATAGGTTAATTATTTACCTCACCAACAACAATTGAGAGTTATCTTCCATGTCAAATATGGTCACCTAATCCGAGGTGAATTCAACCCTCTTCCCCTTAAATGCATGTGTGATTTTGTAAAAAACTACTAGATTTATGGAGAGTTTTATAATGTGCATGACCCAGATTTATGTGAGAATCAAATGAAAAGAAAATATATATGTTCACATGCACAGATATATTGCAATTAAAACAATGATACAATAAACTTAGATTCTGTTAAAGTGAATGAAACATAACAAACTTTAAAATAAAAGCAACTAGAATGGTGGTAATTATATCTCTTAGAAGAGATGTGGCCGCTACGCCCATTCGTGACAAGGTGAATACAAAAGGAGGCCGAAGGGACCTATTTATCATTGTTGGGATTAAGAATCATCCCTTTGGATAAATCAGCCTAATTTACCACTTATCCTAAGTATTTGAATAAAAAATGTGCTTACATCATCAGCATGTCATCAACTTCAGTGATATGGACCTCCTCTTTCAATCGGGGAGCCTAACTGAGCCTCCTCCTTCAATCAAGGAGTGAATGTGGGTTGATTTTCTTGATTTATGCACCCCATTTAGTCAACTGGAAGCTATTTCACCTACTTTTCAGTTAATTGGAGTCTTAAAGGCGCCCTTCTCTTGATTTGACCTCATTTGAGCTAAATTCAGTTAAACTAGAGTGTTAAAGGCACCCTCACCTAATTTTGGTGACTCAGTTCAGTGTATCTTAGCTAACCTAAGTATAATAGGTTCCTCTACCTACTTTTTGGCATGCATTTGAGTTCTAGGTTAGTTAGAGTCAATTATGTTGCAGTTTAGTGGTTAACTGATGTGTAGAGTGGTGATTAACTGACAAGTAAGCCACACTCATGCATTCAATTTGAATTACCTCTCTAGGATTCAATTGCTTGGCTATTAATGTCATTATATCATATTGTAATATATATTATGATTAATGATTAAGAAATATACAGCTGCAATCCTTTTGCATTGTTTCTAGAATTCATTGAGTAAATTGATTTGTATCAATCTGTAGTAACTTTTGTCTTGATTCTAATATTGTTGTGCCTCAATTTTATATGGTATCAGATCCATGGTAGGACAAGGAAATTATTATACAGAGGCTTTGATGGATCTTTGATGAAGATCATGCAAAATTGCTCAAAAATATTCCAACACTGCATCATAAGCGGAGAGTTTTCCACATAAGTCCTGGAAATATAACCTTGCTCCCTTTGGATTTTTTCCAGAGAAGTATTGTTACGGAGAGAAATTCCTATGGCTTGGGGTACCACAATAGACAACTTGACTCCAGAAATTAATCCTTTCCAATATGCAATAGAAATTAAATGTCTAACACTAAAGGATCAGACCTCGTACCTTATTCCAGACGGTTGAAGTAGATCCCTGTTGAGCTTTCCAACTTCAGCTTGAATTGATAGATTACTTCCTCAACAACAAGTAAACAATACAAGCATACTATATATCATGGTGTTAGATCTATTCTAGCATATATAATCAATAATGTATAAGCATTTGAAAACATCCCATGGATAAAATATTCATTCAAACACACATTATTGGATAGGAAAAGATATTTCTATTAATATAAATCAGAGATTACAATGAATACAACCTCTGTCGGAACGTCTGCAAATCAAAGAAACTGAATCCCCCACTTGGGCCTCCACCACCTCAATCCTCCATCTCTCGATAGCAAGCTCACAAGAAAAATGCAAGCTTGGGAAGAACACAAAAGTGCTCCATGGGACAAAGGGATGCAGACTCAAGCATAAGTTCCAACAACAATGGACTATAGTTTCTTTGCTCTCAATTCTCTCATATGCCTTCAATGTACCATAGAGTTCCTTATATAGCTTTTCAAAGGGGTAATGAAAGGTCGAATTCGAGCAATCTCAAGGCATAGGGAAGGCCAGGAGTCAAGTGAGTCAGATCCATATCAAGGAAAACTCCAAAAGGATTTGGATTTTGTACACATTCCGATGTACGCGGTTTTAGTGGTCAAACCCGCGTATATACACGATTAAGGATTTAAAAGTCGTGTGTATCATTTTTCACATGTTTTTAGGGATGGTCAAGGAAACATCAAAGGACAAAAAATGGTCCAATGGGTCTAAGGAGTCTGCAAAGGGACAAGGGGAAGGCCATACAAGTGTGATTCACCTGGAGTGGTAAAATCAGCTATAAAAAGTATATACATGTGTGAAACAACTCCAAAAGTGCAAGTTGTTCGACCTTATTTTGTTTGTTTTGTGTAGCTACAGGTATCTCAAAACTCCATTTGCAATCGCTACAACTGGAAAATGGACTCTTCCTCTTGCAATATTCTCACTTCTTTAAAATATCATCACTGGAAAGAGGACATAGAGATAACATTGCGATCCAAGGGAATCTTTAGAGTCACCATGGGCACAGAGCTAGATCCAAATGCAGCAGTAGAGAATTCCAAATATTGGAACAAACTTGATGAAGCTTATGGTTTCCTATGCCTCTCCATTTCAAGGGATATTCTTTTCCATCTCAACAGATTGAAGACTCCCAAAGAAGTGTCGGAACAACTTGCCAAACTCTTTGGTAAGAAATATTATATGAGAGCATATCAGTTGGAAAATGAACTAATCTCTCTCAATCCTGGCAATTTCGAGACCATAAATGAAGTATTCATAAAGTTCAAACATCTTGTGCTTCAATTGAAGCAATGCGGAGTAGAGAAGAAATATGACCTAATTATTTCTATCCTTTCGAAGCTTTGATCATAATACTATGTGTTTGTCTCTACCTTCTATACCTAAAATCACACAATTCCGAATTGGAAGATGCCTACCTTAAATGCATTCATTGAGTCCCTAACCAATGAGCATGACAAACTTGTTCAGATGGGATCCATGAGATCCTCCAAAGATCAAGCTTTGTTTGCTAGAGGAATCAAGGTTATGAATACAAAAGGAAAGAAAAAGAAAGAGAAGACCAATTTTTATCCTCCTAAGCAGAAGGAGCAGTTAAATGAGCCCTCAGGTTCGAGGAAAGACAAGCAAAAGGGAAAAGAGAAAACAAAATGCTCCTACTGTATGAAAGGCTTGCATCTAGAAAGCTCATGTATGAAGAGGAAAATTGATCATATATCCTTTATCTTGGAGAAAAGCAACATCACTATTCCAGCTGGCACAAGGAATACTGACTATGGAGAAAAGACTAAAGATCATGATGAGATATGCCATGCACTGAAGGCTAGTTGTTCAAAAACACATGCTTTCCTCATTGATTCATGAGCTTCCAATCTTATGGTTTCATCCAAAGATTCATTCTCTTCATTACAATATATTGATGGTTCGAGCATTCACATGGGTGATGACACTCAACTTCGAGCTAAAGGAAAGGGTTCTATCAAGCTAAAACATGGAAAGTTCAATGATGTACTCTATGTTCCCTCCTTAGCTGCAATTTTTTTATCTGTATATCAGATGACACATACTGGCCCACCAAAGCGAGTGGTATTTGGTCCTGACTTGATTGAGATATCAGATATCTCAATTGGGAATATTATAGCGAAGGGTGTTGTAAACCATGCCTCCAAGGAATATGAATTCTCACACTTTATACCATACTCAGATCTAGTACAGTCTCAGCTGTCATTTGAAAGGGGAGGTAAAAACTGTATATCTATTCCTTTTACATATGATAATGTTTCCATTAGTGTTTCGGAGAGGTGCAACAAAATCCCAGTGAGATGCTACGTGATGGTAATGACTGATCAAGTATCCTTCTCACAGAAGAACAAAGTGGATCATGTCACTCTTCCTCCAGAAAGAAGAGACAAAGGAAACATTCCTTCTTCTATCTATCATCGGAATGGAAGAAGATGGAAAAGTTCACATGCACGGCCCCAGGATACTAATGCACACAAGAACAAGCATTCTAGCTCACTACACCACATAGATGTAGGTTGCAGCAATATTTTCACAAGTTTCTTATTCAATAAGATATTTTCTCTTGATATGAAAGCTTGATCCTAATTCTACCTTCTTATTTTGAGGGGGGGTGTTTTTTCCATGAGGTTTTTCCCCATTTCCTTGGTTGTATTAAGTAGTTATTATTATTTTTTGCATTTAGGTTGTATGGGTAACCATTGGCCTTAGTTGTCAGGGCCCAAGTTGTCCAAAGTCAATATTAAAGGGGGGTGTTGGGATTAATAATCATCCCTTTGGCTAAATAATCCAAATTTACAACTTATCCTGAGTATTTGACTCAAACATGTGCTTACATCATTAGCATTTCATCAACTTCAGTGATATGGACCTCCTCCTTCAATTGGGGATCCTAACTGAGCCTCTTCCTTCAATCAGGGAGAAAATATGGGTACATTTGCTTGATTTATGTGCCCCACTCAGTCAACTGGAAGTTATTTCACATACTTTTCAGTTAACTAGAGTGTTAAAAGCACCCTTCTCTTGATTTGACCTAATTTGAGCTAAATTCAGTTAAATAAGAGTATTAAAGGCGCCCTCACCTAATTTTGGTGAATCAGTTCAGTGTATCTTAGCTAACTGGAGTTTGATAGGATCCTCTATTTACTTGTTGGCATGTTGTTGAGTTCAAAGTTAGTTATAGTCAATTATGTTGCAGTTTAGTGGTTAATTGATGTGTAGAGTGGTGATTAGCTGACAAGTAAGCCACTCTCATGCATTCAATTCTAATTAGATCTATAGGATTCAAATTTCTTGGTTATTAATGCCATTATAACATATTTTAATATATCTTCTTATTAATGATTAAGAAATATACAGCTGCAAGCCTTTTGCATTGTTTTTGGCATTCATTAAGTAAATTGATCTGTATCAATCTGTAGTAAATTTTGTCTTGATTCTAAGATTGTTGTGCCTCAATTTTATAATCATAAGTATGATGTAAATAACTCTAAACATCCAAAAACCTAACCCTAAAAGATGAATTGTCATAAAGTTTGCATCCCCAAGGTGGTTAATTGAACAATCAACTTCATGTGGTTATAAGTTTTGCATACGATCTCTGTTTAGGGCGCTTGATAGTCCATTGGAAAGATCTATCTAAGGAGTACAATATTGGATCAGGTCTAGACAATAGTAGATTAATTTAATATGGGCCATTATGGGCCCCATAAAACATCATTTAGGGCCTCAAAACAGCCCCAGAAGTTTAGGACCCAAAAAACAATAGAAAATTACTAGAAAATTGCCAACATGGGAAATTGTTTTGAGCCAATGGAATAGGTGGGTGGCCACGTATATCCATCTAGATAAGTCTCCCCCATTAGGAAGAAAAGGTCTCCATTTCATTGATTTCCCCCATTAAATGAGGAAACTTCTATTAAACTTGACTCCTAGTGAGTGTAATATCCCAAATCCTGATATTTTCTATTTCTATGCAATTTTACTGAAATAGTCGGGCATGCAAACTGCCATGCAAAATTTCCCTATTTTATAGCTGAAATTAGGGTTAGTGTTTTTCAGGATAGAATGAACACTTACCACTGATAAGCCGGCTGAAAATGCTCCAGAGAGAATACGCATGTAAGATGAGCTGAGCTGATGAAGAAATGACCTAGTTTTCTGTTGCAATACCCCAGTTGGTTGAATCAATTAAGTGTGACATTTTTGCTGAAGGGATGGTCAGTTTCAGCTGGAAATAAGTCAGAAGGAAGGTGTTCCCGTGCCGGAGAGGATGACCGGAGCATGCAATATTTTTGACCTCTCCATATGCCTTAGCGAATTGATCTCCCAGTCTGCTGCTCACACCCCCACAACCTTGTAAACTGCTGCTAGCTACCCCGGATGGACAATTTGATAGCTGATAATCACCCAATGCAGTAGAGTGATCCTATCAGTGAGGATGCAGGCTGCATGTGAAAGAAATATGGTGATCCAGAGTCCTGCTGAATGACTTAGGGTTTCCCAGCTAAATGCCCCTAGTTGTACGGATGAATCTGCAATAACCTTCAGACTTATACTGGAATACTGGATAACGATGAATGCAATAGATATGGTGACAAACTTGGATGGTTTATCCTGAAGGATACTAGGGCAGATGTCTCACTGTCGAAATCTTGTTAGCTGAAGATGCTGTCTCTAACCCCAACTGATGTGGCTGCACGCTGTGCTGCTTCTCAAGAGGTCCAAAATAATAATAATCCAAAAGTAAAGTCTCCATTCACTTTATCTTTCTTTATAACTTTCAACTACAAAAACCCTAACTTTTGACCTAATTAGGTCACTTTAACTTCTAATTTGCAGTTGACTTGCATGCATGCGCATGGAGACTTAATTGAGTGCATGCATCATTAAATAATGCTTAGATGTCATGCATTGTCACTTTCAGGGTTTGCATGTCACTTTTAGGGTTTGCATGCATATCACTTTTAGGGTTTGCATCCATGTCATTTTTAGGGTTTTCATGCATCTCACTTTTAGGGTTTGCATGCATGTCACTTTTAGGGTTTGCATGCATGTCACTTTTAGGGTTTGCATGCATGTCTTTTTTAGGGTTTGCATGCATCTCACTTTTAGGGTTTGCATGCATGTCACTTTTAGGGTTTGCATGCATGTCATTTTTAGGGTTTGCATGCATGTCACTTTTAGGGTTTGCATGCATGTCATTTTTAGGGTTTGCATGCATGTCACTTTTGGGAACATTACAGTCCTCCCTCGCCAAAGATTGCTTGTCCTTAAGCAATGACAATGCAAATCCACAATCAATCAACTGAACCAACTGAATTTAGGGATGATCCTAGGGTCCCAAATTATCCTAGGAGATCTGGAGCACCCTCTGCTAAAAACAATGCATTGTACAGTATCATCACCATAGACCTCCTGAAAGCACCCTCTAGCAATCACTAAACTGTCAGTCACTATAATCCCAGGGTCCCAAATCAATCTGAGAATTGCAGAGGTCAAAATGCATCTACCGCTACCCTACGTAGTATCGACACAAGGAGCATCATGTAGACTCCCAAGTAACGCCATCAGTAAACACTGTATCCATACCTCATAAGGTCTTCAACTTGGATCCCAATGCAAACTTGTGCATATTTCATCCCAAATATCTGAAGGCTCTTATGGGACTATACCCTTGGCTAGGAATGTCTTCCCAAGAATCACCCACTCAATAGGACACCAACTCTTAATCTCTCTCCAATCCAACCCCCGAAAAGTACCTTGTCCATAAGCACCATCACAACGAATAATCCTACCAAGCTGACATTTTTCCCTTCTGATTTCAACTGGAATGCTCATATACTGCTGGTCAATTTCTTGATCCTGGCCAACCTGTAAAAACCATCCACCATTATGCAAATGTGGACTCAAGCTATTGCAAGCCCTATCTATGTACTCCTTAAGAGGACTGCTTTGAAATTAAATAGTATGTTTCTTATGTTGCCCCATCAAGGAATCCAACTGCTCTTCAATACTAGACAACCTGACCTTTGAATCGGTACATACAACTCAAAGAGCTGTAATCTCAACATCTCACTATACTATGGTGTCTCGAAGTATCTTGGTCGTCTCTTTCATCGCTAGAATGCTTTCTTTAACCTGTTCAATCTTCTTTCGGTAACTATCATCTAGAAGCTCTATCTCATGCATGTATAAACTCTCCCTGACCTCCATGTGTGGTTGCTCACTGTCTCAACTATTGTGCTCATTTCCTTGCACCTCATGTATTTCGCCTGTTATAACTATATGGATTCCTGTTGTAGGTGATGAAGAGTGTACCAACTCCAACTCATCACATGGTTTGTCCACAATCTAACTAGCAAATGTGCTTGTGTCACTAGACTCACAGGATGGCTCTAATGCTATCTCCTCATGCACATCCTCATCATGTATTGTTAACTCCAAATGAAACTCACCAATAACCTGTACTTCATGCTCATCTTTATTCTCTTCCCCAACTATGCCTTTAAGGAGATCCTCATCCAAATATTTGGGTTGGCTCCCGAACTGGATGGTGTAATAATATTGAAAGGATAATGTCGCACATACCTCATCACCCAAGGCTAGATACTCTTGATATCGAGGCATGTATTGAAGTACTGCTAACCTTTGCCAATTTCTAGTCAAGATCCTTCTCATTGTCTTCATGTTCTCACAAGCTGGCAGAGAAAAACCTTTGTTCTGACATGCACTTCACCAACATCACTAACATGCATTTGCATGTACACGCATATATCAACATGCACTTTTATTCAATTTCTATGTGCCCACAGCTGGAAAGGATTGTGCTCTGATACCACTGTAATATCCCAAATCCTGATATTTTCTATTTCTATGCAATTTTACTGAAATAGTCGAGCATGCAAACTGCCATGCAAAATTTCCCTATTTTATAGCTGAAATTAGGGTTAGGGTTTGCAGGATAGAATGAACACTTACAATTGATAAGCTGGATGAAAATCCTCTAGATAGAATACGCATGCAATATGAGCTGAGATGATGAAGAAATGACCTGGTTTTCTACAGCAATACCTTAGTTAGATGAATCAATTAAGTGTGACATTTTTGTTGAAGGGATGGTCGGTTTCAGCTGGAAATAAGTCGAAAGGAATGTGTGCCCGTGTCGGAGAGGATGACCGGAGCATGCAAGAGTTTTGACCTCTCCAGATGCCCTAGCGAATTGATCTCCCAGTCTGCTGCTCACGCCCCCACAACCCTGTAAACTGCTGCTAGCTACCCCAGATGGACAATCTGATAGTTGATAATCACCCAATGTAGTAGAGTGATCCTATCAGTGAGGATGTAGGCTACATGTGAAAGAAATATGGTGATCCAGAGTCTTGGTGAATGACTTAGGGTTTCCCAGCTAAATGCCCCGAGCTGTATGGATGAATCTGCAATAACCTTTGGACTTATACTAGAATACTGGATAATGATGAATGCAATAGATATGGTGACAAACCTGGATGGTTTATCCTGAAGGAGACTAGGGCAGATGTCTCACTGCTGAAATTTCGTTAGCTGAAGACGCTGTCTCCAACCCCAACTGATGTGGCTGCACGCTGTGCTACTTCTCAAGAGCTCCAAAATAATAATAATCCAAAAGTAAATTCTCCATTCATTTTATCTTTCTTTTATAAAGTTCAACTGCGAAAACCCTAACTTTTGACCTAATTAGGTCACTTTAACTTCTAATTTGTAGTTGACTTGCATGCATGCGCATGGAGACTTAATTGAGTGCATGCATCATTAAATAATGCTTAGATGTCATGCATGCCACTTTTAGGGTTTGCATGTCACTTTTAGGGTTTGCATGCATATCACTTTTAGGGTTTGCATGCATGTCATTTTTAGGGTTTGCATGCATCTCACTTTTAGGGTTTGCATGCATATCACTTTTAGGGTTTGCATGCATGTCATTTTTAGGGTTTGCATGCATCTCACTTTTAGGGTTTGCATGCATCCCACTTTTAGGGTTTGCATGCATGTCATTTTTAGGGTTTGCATGCATGTCACTTTTGGGAACATTACAGTGAGCCACTTGCCTTGGTGGAGTAGTTGCCCTGCTTTAAGAACCTGATACAGTTGGATCTTTTGCCAGTGATTTACCTTAACCTATGTTTCCATGATATGATATGTAGTTTCATGTTCCATGTAGTCAGAGTTGATCTTTGTAGGTTTCAACTGCTCTGCCACCTTCGATGTGTCCAGCAATGGTGGAAAATATGGGTGAAGGAGATCTACATTGAATACTGGGTGCAAGCCAAGGAATGGAGGAATACTTAATTTGAATGTATTCTCACTAAATTCCTTGGTGATGGTTTACGGCCCATATTGAAGTGGACAAAGCTTGTGAAGGGGTCTTGTGAACCTCATTTTCTGTAAATTCAACAAAACCTTATCACCCACCTGGAACTTGTGTGGAACGCGATGTAGGTCATGTCACTGCTTGTACTTAGTATTGGATTGCTCCAAAATATCATGACCTATTGGAATATGTGTTGTATTCATTCGAAAAATATGGTGTCATGATCATCCTCAATCTGAGCATGGGAAGATTCCTCCCGTGTGGATACAATGCGTAGAGATACATCAATTGGGGTCGTTGGTTGGAACCCCAGGCACACCTGAAAAGGGATGTGGTCGGTAGAGTTATGAAGGGATCTATTATATCTATGCTGAACATATGGAAGGCTCTCATCCCATGTGTGGGGATGTTTAGAATTGTACATTCTCAGAATATGCACAATCATTTGGTTGACTCCCTCTATTTTCCCACCAGTCAAGGGATGGAAGGCAAACAATTTGGTGAGCTTGGTATCCATCAATGACCATAGGTTGGACCAGAAGGATTTGGGGAAACTTTTGTCCTAATATGAAATGTTATTCTGTCGCAACCCAAAATGAACCCAAACATGCTCGAAGAAGAGATTAGTAGTAGCTTCGGTGTAAGTGTTCTTCTTGCAAGCTATCGAAATGGCCATCTTAGAGAAGTGATCCACGACCTCAAATATGCATCATTACTATACTTGGTTGAAGGTTTTCTTGACATGTAATCCATGGAGATGGATTCCCATGGACTAGTGGGAGTAGGAAGAGGGGTGTACAATCCCTGCTTCTTGATGGTTGGTTTTACGATGACACAAGCAGTGAGGATATGATATATCAGCCGACATCTTGTTGGATATTGGGCCAATAAAAATACTTTTGAAACATCGCCACTATATTTTCGATGCCAAATTGATCTACCAACTAATTGTGATACACTTCCCAAATAAACTCCACATGTTCGCTTGAAGGAACATAGAGATGGCCTAGGTGGAAATTTAAGCCTTCCTAGAGATGAAATTCTGCCACCGGTGTGTCTGCATGTAGGGATTGATAGATGGAATCAAATTCGGTATCATTGTCATATATTTGGGGCCACATGGAGATATCATGGACACAAGAGTTGATCATCGTGTTCAGTGTTGTTATTGGAGGTCGAATAAGGAAATATACAACTTCATTCGTGTTTCCCTTCTTATATTTAATGTTCAGGTGGAATTGTTGCAAGTAGGTGGACCACTTATGGTGGTGACCATTCTATAACTTTCCTTGGATTTTCATGAATTGCAGGGGATTTTCATTAGTGTGTATGACTGTCTCTTTTCCCAGGGTGTAATGTTTCCATTGGCAGCAGGATCGGACAATGGAATACATTTCCCTATCATAGGTGGGGTACTTGTGGACTTCAACTGAAATAATCTCACTATGATAAGCCACATGATGGGCATGTTGAGTGAGGACTATACCATATCTGGTAAGGTAAGGATGGGTGTTGAGAATAAGCATTGCTTCAGCCTCTCAAATGGTTGTTGTTGTGGCTTGGACCAGATGAAATTGGACTTAGACCCCCCTTTGGTGACTTGGATAAGGGACCAAGCAATATTAGAGAATCTCAACATAAATCTGCGATAGAAGTTGGTAAGGCCTAGGAAGCTGTGAAGCTATGTGAGAATTTTTTGGATCATCCAGTCACAAATGGCTTGGATCTTGGTCAGATGTGCACACCATGTTTTTCCATGATGTATCCCATATATTGAACCCTCTCCATGAAAAATGAGCACTTCTCAATATTGGTGTATAACTTGTGCTTTCATAGGGTGTTGAGGAACCGATGAATATGTTGCAAATGTTTTTTTGTAGATTCGAATATCATCTAGATATACGACCACAAGATAGTTAATGAATGGTTGGAGAATATATTCCATCATCCTCATGAAGGTTGCTTTAGCATTCATCAAGACAAAAGGCATGACCAACCGCTCAAAAAGGACTTCTTGATATTTGAAGGTAACCTTCCAGACATTGGTATGCTCAATCAACACCTGATGATAGCCAAACTTCAGATCATTTTTTCTAAAATATTTGGCACCCTTGAGCTAGTCGATAATTTCGTTGATCTCGGGAATGGGTACCAACTTCGGGATGTGATCTTGTTTAAAGCTCTGTAGTCAATACAGATTCACCATGTCCTGTGTTTCTTCTGTACCAACACAATTGGGATCCCACAAGGTGAGGAGATGAGTCAAATGTGCCCCTTTTGGATTAATTCTTGAATCTAGCTCTTGATTTATTCATTCTCCATGAGGGAATGCCTGTATATCGGCCCATTCAGTAAAGGTTCCCCAGGGAACAAATCGATTGAATGCTTGACCTGACAATGTAATGGCACCCTAGTAGGTGTGGTGAAGATACCTTTGTATGCTTCCACTATCTTGTACCATGTGTATAGGTGGTGGTTTTTGTTGTGATATTTCATTCACCTTTAGAACAAATCATAAAGAGGATGAATTTCCTTGTTTACGAGATTACCTTTCTACACTATTTAGATGTGATGAGAGACACTACAGTAGTGGGAATTGTCTTTGTTATTCTTTAGAGTTTCTTCTATAAATTAATAATGACACTGTGAGGTCTAGACTCATACACAACAGGATGGTTCCACATATATGGTTGTCCTAAAAGAAAACCACAAAATTCAAGTGGGTAAACATCATATGTTCCATCGTCTTTGCACGGCTTGATGTCATAGGATAGGCGACAGTCATGACTTACGTGGATATCGTGTCCCTGGCTCAACCAACCAGTGGTGTATGGTTGGGGGTGTATAATCGTCGGTATATTTAATCTTTTGATGACCTCGCCAATATGAGGTTCTTATGGCTACCACTATCAACAATGAAATGTAGTGGGTTCCCCTGCACCCATAGTTATGAATGAAAGAGGTGCTCCCCTTCTCCTGGATCCTCTGGAATTTTTGGTTGGATATTTGTGGTTACAATGGTGGCACTAGGTTCTACATCAATGAACCACTTTCCCTTTTTCTTGTTCTAAGTTGGAGTCTGAGCCAAATTCCAGCTCTAGGGATTTGGTCTTAGCCAACAATGATTGTTTTTAGTGGCATTCATCAGTGTTGTGCCAGGGTTTTTTTTGGAACTTGCACCAATTTTTGGTGTCCTTCATTGATTTATTGTTACCCTTCTTTTACTGCGGATTGGGCTGGTTTTCAGGTTTTCGGTCGTCTTTTCTCCATCCTTTTCTTTGTGAGTTAGGGATTCCTTTTTGAGGGTTTTGTTGTTGATTTGCAAACCCAAACTCTTGCTTGTTCTTTTTCTTGAACTTTTGCTCGATCATGACAACGTACCAATAAGAGGATCCCAATTAAGATATCTATATGAAATTTATCTCAGCTTCAATGTACTTATGCATCCCATTGTGGTAATTTAGGACCAAGTGCCATTCAGAGTCCTTAATACCCAGTTTTGAGCAGAGGGTATGGAATATGTTGGTAAACTTTGGCACTGTCTGGTCTCTTTCCTAGCGCGGAGTTGTCCACCTAGTGTATTGGTAATCATAGTTTCTAACATGGTATAATTCCTCCTTGATGACATCAACAAAATCCTATGAAATGGGTTTTTCCCTAAATATTTCATTGTCATCCCTTGCATTCCTCTCGCAATACCCCTCCCATTAGGATTTGACATGGGAAGATATTTAAGAAGCATGAAGGTGATATTCTTGCTATCAAAAAATGTTTGAACAAAGAAGTAACTTTATAAAAAATTTAACCATTTATCCAATCCATATGCATATATATTTCCTTTAATTAAGGGGATTTCAAATTTATATTGTACCTTGAAGGGATTCTAACCTATGAAACAACTTCTCATTGAAGGTTCATCTGTCGTCGTTGCCATTTGTCGAAGGATCTGGGAGAAATTTTCCATCATCTTGTTCGTTTGTCACACGAGGGATTTCTATAAAAACAACTTAATAGGATCTCTTGATTGGTCGTCTCCCTTTTCTTCTCCTACCATGTCAGGAAACTTGGGTCAACAAGAGTGTATTTCCCTAAGCTCAACTAGTTTGAGATCCAACTCTCGATATTCAGATCTAGTCGGGAACATGCACTTTTAAACAAGAAGAGAGGAAGGATCTGATACCATTGATCTATATTGATATAAGAACAAAATGAAAAGAGAATATATATGTTAACATGCATATATATATTGCAATACACATAGTGGTACAGTAAACTCACATTCTATTAAAAATGAATGAAACATAACAAATTGTAAAATAAAGCAGCTAGAATGGTGGTAGCTATATCTCTAAGAAGAGATGTGGTGGATATGCTCATTCATGAAAAGATGAATAAAAAAGGAGTCCGAAGGGGCATATTTATCATAAGTATGAGGGAAATAACCCTAAACTTCCAAAAACCTAACCCTTGAAGATAATCCATCATAAAATTTGTTACCTCGAGGTGGTTAGTTGAAAAGTCAACTTCCCCAAGTCATAAATTCTGCATACGATATTTGTTTAGGGCGCTTGATATTCCATTGAAAATATCCATCCGAGGAGTACAATAGTGTATATATCCTCTACATGCCCAAAAAACATCGTATAAGGCCTCAAAATCGCCCTGTAAGTTCAATACTCAAAAAATAGTATAAAAATGCTAGAAAATGCCAACATAGGAAATTGTTTTGAGCCAGTGGAATAGGTGGGTAGCCACCTATATCTATTTGGATAAGTGAAATACATTCTCAAAAATTCCATTTTTGAGATCCACTCTCCCTTGTCTAGAAACTTCTATTGGAGAGTCATCTCCCATTAGAATAGGACGACTTGTGCATGATTTTAATGATGAAATGACAAATTTTGTGGTTTACATGTGGTGTGATGCTCATAAATCAATTATCCATGAATATAGCAAAGAATTAATTGCAATTAAAGCATTCACATTACCTTGAGTTTCTAGTGCATTTTCTCCCAACTTCTTCTTGGCATTTTCGGGAATGCAGTCATCAAGATTGTTTTGTTGGAAATTTTGTGCCATTAGGTCAATGGTTTTATTCATGCAAGAGGATCCAAGATGATAACCATGAATAAAATAGACACACTTTGATTTCCCTTTCTTTCCTTTTCTTGATTTTGAGTTGGAAGAATCATTAGAGAGTTTGAAGTTGCCTCCTTTTCTTGGATCGAGATCCTTCTTTCCCTTTGAACCTGCTTAGATTTGGATTTATTATTTCCACTTCTTACATAGAAAGTGCATGGTCTTTGGTGTCTTTGAGTGTTCCCATCTTGATGATCTTGTCTTTCTCATGTATTAGGGAAGCAATGAAAACATCCAATGGGGGATTTTTCCAAGTTGCACTCAATGTTATCCTTTCCATGTCAAATGTGGAGACAAAGATGTCATACTCTAGACCCAACTTTGATAAGATAGCAAGAATTAAATGGTTTTATTTCTTTGATTTATTGACCCCACCGATCCTTTAAACCGTGTGAAAAAGTCCTTGATGTTCTTGAAATCACTTGAATCTAATGGTTTTAACTCGTTCTCAAGAATATGGCTACACATTTCATCTTGTTTTCTGAAGAGTCTCTCCAAATAAGTCCAAACATTATTTGGAGTAGTGGATGATTCAACTTGAAACAATAATTCCAGAGAGATAGATAAGCAAAGGAAATTGAAAGCTCCATACATGCATTTGAAATATCTGGATTTATCAATGGAATAGGATTTATTTCTATTTCCATTATGATCAATATGATTCTTTGTTTCTGAGTTGAAGTAGAATATTTAGCTTCCAATCAAAATAGTTGTATGGAGTAATAATGGTTGACGGTGGAAAATCTATTCTTTCTTATTGCTTTAATATTTTGTACTTGCAATAGATATTTTGTAATTTTATTCCTGGAACTTGTGGGCTCTAATACCATGTGAAATTGGAGTGAAACCTACATAGAGAATCTATCTAGCAATGATGAACAACACACATGCAAATTCAAGAGAAGAATGGAGAAACAAATGAAAGAATTGTAATAAAAAAAATGAAATAATGGTAGTAATGCAGGTGATATACTATCATGGTTTCATACATGAACTAATACATATTAGTATATATTCCACAAATATGTCGATACTGTAATGTCCCTTTTTAAAAAATTTACCAAAATTCCCAATTTTCCATTTTTTTCACAATTTTGGCTCTTGACTAATTTTAGTGTCTTGGTCTCCAAATTAGCCCAATTGCTCCCAAATATTCAGAGAAGGTGTATGAATTATATAATAACTTAATTATTATGTTCAGGGATGTATTATGGCCCTCCAATCACTTCTTAAAGTCTATACTAAATTCTGAACAAGATAAATGATTTTACTGGCAATTTTGGGCTCAAATCCCCCCGGGGGTAAGTGGTAGAAATGGCTTCCCAAATGTGAAGAAACCCACTCAAATTCTTAAATTGAATAAGGTGTGTAGAATAAATTATTAGAGACTCATATGCATAACCATTCGACCTCCCATGGTTGTTATCACTTCTTTCAATCAGATATAAAAAAAAAACTAGTTTTGGACCCTTGGGGAAATGAGGTGTAGTTTGCTCCAATTGCTATGAAATTCGACCCAATGGCCACAAATTCTAAATTAATGAACATTAAACCCATAATATACTTTAATTATATTCCATTCATTCATAAATCATTAATATTTTATACATTCATTCGAATCCATCAAGATTGGAAGAGTTTACAACAAGGTAGTGGGGAAATGGAAATGTTTCTTCATTATTGAGTAATAATACATGATATTTATTGGCATTTCGACCTGAGATATTTCTAAACTTAAAAAATTATATAATTTTCATCATCATACAAAATACTGGAGCAAGATAAGCTCCCTCAAAGAGATGAATAACTCACCAAGTGTGCCTCACTCCATAGAGCTGAAATATGGTGAGAAAACTTGAGATGAAAGGAAGAACAAGTTGAAATTGATATGTCCACAAGCCACTGTAGCTTTCACCTATAACTTATGACTCCATTTAATCTCCTTTAAATATCTGAGTGGCCTCTCTAAACACCAACTAGGATGGGAATCTTTCACCCTTGAAATTGGCTAAGGCATGAACTAGTCATCCACTAGATCTCTCTCTTCACAATAAAAATTTTCACAAATTATCAAAATGGCCTTCTCATGGTTTATCCATGCATTTTATAAACATTATTATTCTTCTAAGGTTCCAATTCCATCCATAAACCAAATCCAAGTGGAATTGGTGTGGCTGCTCATGCTATGCCATGTGGCCTCTCTCTTCACCTTCCCTCTTCTCCCAAATTTGAGTAGTGGCTGCTCATGCTATTCTATGCCATGCTATGCCATGTGGCCTTCTCCAACTGCCATGAGTGCCATCTAAGATTCTCTATTCAGTTCTGACATGTCAAATATGTCGGACGTCAGCCTTCAGATCTAACTTGTGTCATAACTGTCATAGAATCTCCATCATTGGTGTCATAAATGTAAGGGGAATCTAGCCAAGTGTCCATGAAACTCCCATTTGGATCTTCCTCTCCCCATGTAAGTTACAATTCATCCCAAATTCGACCTATGAATTATATGTACAAGTATATTAACCTTATAATCCATCCAAAAGCATTAGGATTCCCATAGATTCGAGATTGCAAGAGGAGGATGCCATTTAACATAGGAATTCTAGCTTGAGTGGGACCCATAGTCTCCATGTGTCTCCATTCTCCATAGCCATTTCATTTTTCACCTGAATTCATTTAATTAACTCCATTAAATAAATATTTATTCCTTCTAATGTTTAAACACCATTTATTAGCTCCCTTATTAACTTCCCAATGTTTCCACCAAACCTACGGAACTAGTAGGATTGATGGAATTTTCCTGCTATGCAATTATTTGAATGGGGACATTACAGTCCTCCCCACCCAATATTTCTTATCCTCAAGCAATTTCAGATTTGGCTTCTGCAAAATATTCTCCTCTTCCCATGTGGCATCTTCACTTGGTAGATCCTTCCATTGCCCCAAGTATTCTTTGATTGTTCTACTCCTCAATCTTCTCTCCCTTGTCTTCAAAATATTTTCCGAATTAAGTGTGAGTTGTCCTTCATATCCAAAGGAGGGAGTGTATATGAAATTACAATTTGTTGACCAATATATTTCTTGAAACAAGAAACATGAAATACATTATGAATTTTACTCCCTTCTGGAAGTTCCAACTCATATGCTTCTTCTCCAATCTTTCAGATTACCTTGTAGGGCCCATAGTATCTTGGATTTAGATTTTATGCTCCATTCCTTTTGAGAGATGTTTGTTTGTATGGATGCAACCTCAAATACACTAAATCGTCAACTTGAAAGGTCCTTTCCTCTCTATGTTTATCTGCATATTGTTTTTGCTGATTTTGGGCAACCTGCAAATTGCCTTTTAAAAGATTTAAAATTTCTTGGCTTTCTTCCACCCAATATTTAGCTTTTGGAGCTCTAATATCACCAAATATTATATCATCAAATGTAAGTGCATCATAACCATATAATGCTCTGAAAGGAGACATCCCTATTGACATGTGAAAGGTGGTGTTGTAGCAAAACTCACCCAAGTGTAGCCATTTTTTCCAAGCTTTTTGTTGTTCTCCCACATAGTTTGGGAGGTACCCTTCCAACAATTTTTTCACCCTCTCTATTTTTCCATAAGTTTGGTGATGGTATCTTGTACTTGGAGTCAACTGAGTGCCCACCAATCCGAAAATTTCTTTCCAAAAAGCACTCATGAATCTACCATCTCTATCACTCACAATGCTCTCGGGGAGCCCATGCAATATGAAGATTTCATTGATAAAAGGTCAGTGAATTGTGCAGCACTAAAAGAGGATGTCACAGAAATAAATGAGAAAAATTATTCAATCTATCCACTACCACATATATGCAATCCTTTCCCAAATATTTGGGAAAATCGGTGATGAAATCCATCGATATACTGTCCCATTTTTGCTCTGGAATGGGCAATGGTTGTAATAAACCAACTGGGTATGTGAGTTCTGATTTGTTTTGTTGACATACCTTAAATTCATTCACATAATTCTGAACATTTTCCTTCATCCCCTTCCAATAGAACCTTTTCCTTAGTTGCCTATAGGCTTTGAAGATCCCCGGATGGCCTGCTAGTGAGGAATCATGTGCTTCCTGCAAAACTTTGTACTTAAGCTCAGAATCTCGAACCAAATAAATTATGCCATTATAGTATATCATCCCATTCAAAATTGTGTATTTATCATCTCCCATGAGCCAATATAATACATCACAAGCAAACTTATCTGTGGGATATTCAACTAGTAGCATGTCTTTCCAATTTTTAGCAATGTCCATGAGAGAAAAAGAAGGTCTTCGAGATCATGCATCTGCTACAATTTTATTCTTTCCTTTCATATATTCAATATCAAAATCATAAGCTTGGATCTTTCTTACCCACTTTTTTTGCCTTTAATTTAGATCCTTTTGGGTAAGGAAGTGTCTTAGACTATTGTGGTCGGTTTTCACCACAAACTTATTGCCTACCAAGTATTGTCAGAATTTGGCCAAGGCATGCATGATGGCCAAAATCTATTTTTCATATATGGAGTAAAGCTTTTCATGATGCTTCAAATTTCTTCTCTCAAAGGCTATAGGGTGTTGGCCTTGCTTTAGGACAGCCCCTACTCCTCCACCTAAGGCATCACATTCAAAAACAAACGGCTTAGAAAAATCAGGTGATGCAAGTATGGGACAACTACTTATTACCTCTTTCATTTTTTGGAAGTTCTTTTCAGCCTCTTCATTCCACTTTAAAGCATCCTTCTTAGTCAAATCAGTGAGTGGAGAAGTCAACTTGGAGAACCCTTTCACAAACTTCTTGTAGTATGTACATATTCCAATGAAGCCTCTTAATCCTGTGATGTTTTTTGGTGATAGCCATTCTAAGATAGACCTTATATTTTCCATGTGCACTTTCACTCCATATTTCCCAATAATGTGCCCAATATATAATAGTTATTTCATTCCAAATTCACATTTATACATCTTAGCATACAAAGATTGTTCTTGCAAAGTTTTCAACACAATCTCTAGGTGTTGCAAGTGCTCTTCCCAAGTTTTACCGTAAATGAGAATATCATTAAAGAAGACTAAAACAAACCTTCTAAGCTGCTTGCAAAATATTATATTCATACATGCTTGAAATGTATCTGGAGCATTAGTCAACCCAAATGGCATAACAAGAAACTCAAAGTGACCATAATGACATCGGAAAGCAGTCTATTGCACATCTTCCTCCTTCATCCGAATTTGGTGATAACCAGATCTTAGGCCAATTTTGGAAAATTAATTAGCTCCAAACACCTCATCCATGAGCTCATCAATCCTAGGAATAAGATATATATTCTTTATGGTCTTCTTGTTTAAAGCTCTAAAGTCTATACACATCATCACAGTTCCATCTTTTTTCTTTACCAACACTATTGAAGAAGCATAAGGGATAGAGCTTGGTCTAATGGGTCCCAACTCTAAGAGTTCTTGAATGGCCTTCTCAATCTCATCTCTGAAATTCTTTGGATGTCTATAAGGTGGTATCTGAATGGGTGAAGTACCCTCATCCAAAACAATGTTATGCTCAAGCCCCCTATTAGGTGGTCTACCATGTGGAAGATCTCTAAAAACAAATTCATATTTGTGCAAAAGTGTCTCTATCTCATTTGGGTGTTTAACAACTCCAATTTTTGGCTTCGGAGAGATGATATAACATTTATCCACCCATTATATATCACCATGCCTCAATATAGGTCTCATACTATTGCAATTTACTACCTGTTTGGGTAAGTGTGTTGCCCTCTCACAACCCTTAGTACACATGTTGAATCTTGATATTTCATTTCAAGAATTTGATAATTTACTGAATGCTCTCCTATAGAATACAACAATCACACTTCCAATACTACATTAGTATCAGCAACATCATCCACATAAAAACGATCAACAAAAATATAGTTATCTATGGTGACTTGTAGCATTGGAACCCATGTGTTGCATTGCATTGTGTTGTGACCTGAAATGACAACTATGAAGCCATCGAATGGTTCACTTGGTATCTTTATTTTCTCCACCATCTCTGCATAAATGAAATTATGTGTAGCTCCTCCATTTACCAAAACTGAGGCTCTTTGTCCCAATACCACACCCTTGCATCAAATAGTGTGATAGCGAGGCACTGCTGAAAGTACTGCCATTCTTGCTTTGTCCGGTGAAGGCTGATTTTCTTCTTGTTTTTCTTCTTCAAATGTTGTCTCATATGCCTCCTATTGATATGAAATGTGCCCTTCTTCATCCATACCCCCTTCATACTCATCATTATCAGAAAATACTTCTATGTATTGAGATTTTCCATTAGCACATTTATGCCCCAGTGTCCATGGTTGGAAGCATGCGAAGCACAATTTTTTCCTTCAAAATTCATCCTTGTTTTGTCCTTATTTCTTATTCTATTCAGATGTATCTCTTTGCCAAAAATTCCTATCAGGTGCATCCTGTTTCTATGGCTTTCTTTCAAATCTGAAGTTAGGCTTGGGAGGAAATCTTGTTCTAGGAAGCACATTTTGAAGATCTCTAGTCAAGCTCATTGCATCATTTAAGTTAGTAGGCTTGTGGGATTTGACCAAAACCTTTTAAGGGCCCTACCAAACCTTCAGTGAAAAACAATACTAACCTCCCCATATATACATTATCCACCTTAACCGATAATCTTTGGAATTCCAACATATACTCAATAGGATTCCCTACTTGCTTCAATTGTTCTAGTTCTTTGAAAGACAATTCTGGATCTTTTTGCTCAAACATTTCTAATACCCTGTCAAAAAATTCCCCATATGTTTTAACCTGATCATGACCCAAATTTTTCAGGCCATGGAACCACCATTCATTGGCATCTCCATCCAAGTGAAAAATAGTCGTTTTTAAAACATCTTCTTCCACCATTGGATTCAGCTGAAAATACACATCCAATTTTTGCACCCAAGTGTTAGCAGAACTTTGAGATGAACCATCAAAAGTAGGGAGTGGCACTTTACCTATGACATAATTCAATTCTTTTTTTTGGTGTAGAGACTTATTGTCTTCCTTCTTTTTTAGTTTTTTTCCATGGTGAAGTACTACTCAAATGTTATACTTCTCCTACACTCTTCATCCAATTTAGCCCATTCTTTTGTTATTGTATCAATTTCAAATTGAATGTTAGTCTCTTCTTTGGGAATAATAAACTTAGGTGCAATATGTATTCATGTGCTCTGAAATTCATGGGGTATATTATGAGGTCCTATTCGTGAGAAAATTTGCTCACCCATTGTCTTCTTTTCCATTGATTGTGAACTACCACTATCTCCTATTATCCCTTTGCTTCCCATTTGACTGGCCATCAATTCAAATCCTTTTTCTATGTGTTGGTTCATGTCCTTGGATATTTATTCAAACAGGGGTTTTATAAGTTTTAGATACTCCATTTTCTCCTTAGTGTAGCCTTCTCCCTCATGAGCCATAGCTTTAGTCAAAGCTACCTTTTTTCTTCTAGTTCTTCTTCTACAATTTGAGCACCTTCCGGTTTAGATTCTAAGGGTGGTGGTTTATTTATTTGAATCATTTTTAACACCATTAGGTTCCAATACCATTCTATGATACCACTTGTAATGTCCCTTTTTAAAATTTTCACCAAAATTCCCAATTTTCCAATTTTTTCACAATTTTGGCTCTTGACTAGTTTTAGTGTCTTGGTCTCCAAATCAGACCAATTTCTCCCAAATATTTAGATAAGTTGTATGAAAGATATAATAACTTAATTATTATGTTAAGGGATGTATTATTTCCCTCCAATCACTTCTGAAATTCTGTACTAAATTCTGAACAAGATAGATGATTTTATTGGCAATTTTGGGCTCAAATCCCCCCCGGGGTAAGTGGTAGAAATGGCTTCCCAAATATGCAAAAAACCACTTGAATTCTTAAATTTAATCAGGGAATGTGTATAATACATTATCAGAGACTCATATTCATAACCAATCGACCTCTCATGGCTGTTATCACTTCTTTCAATCAGATATAAAAAACTAGTTTTGGACCCTTGGGGAAATGAGGTGTAGTTTGCTCCAATTGCTATGAAATTCGACCCAATAGCCAAAAATTATAATTTAATGAACATGAAACCCATAATATAATTTAATTACAGTCCATTCATTCATAAATCATCAATATTTTATGCATCCATTCGAATCCATCAAGATTACAAGAGTTTACAACAAGGTAGTGGGGAAATGGCACGGTTTCTTCATTATTGAGCAATAATACATGATATTTCCTGGATTTTATACCTGAGAGATTTCTGAAATTAAATATCAGAGCATTTAAATCAGAATAAAAAATACTGGAGCAAGATAATCTCCCCCAAAGAGATGAATAGCTCACCAAGGGCGTCGCACTCCATAGAGCTGAAATATGGTAAGAAAACTTGAGATGAAAGGAAGAACAAGATGAAATTTATATGTCCATGAGCTTCTGTATCTTGAAATTTTAAATTATGACTCCATTTAAGCTCCTTGAAATATTTTAGTGGCCTCTCCAAGCACCAACTGGTATGGGAATCTTTCACCCTCCAAATTGGCTAAGGCATGAACTAGTCATCCACTAGCTCTCTCTCTTCACAATAAAAATTTTCACAAATGATAAAAAGGGCCTTCTCATGGATGATCCCTGAATTTTATAAACATTATTGGTCTTCTAAGGTTCCAAATCCATCCATAAACCAAATCCAATTCAAATTGCTGTGGCTGCTCATGCTATGCCATGTGGCCTCTCTCTTCACCTTCCCTCTTCTCCCAAATTCGAGTAGGAGCCTCTTGGAATTCTCCAACTCCCATGAGCGCCCTCTAAGATGCTATATTTGGGCATGAAATGTCATATATGTCAGATTTCATCCTTCATATCTTACTTGTGTCATAACTGTCATAGAATCTCCATTATTGGTGTCATAGATGTCATAAATGTAAGGGAACTCTAGCCAAGTGTCCATGAAACTCCCATTTGGCTCTTCCTCTCCCCATGTAAGTTAAAATTCATCCCAAATTCAACCTATGAAGTATACGTACAAGTATATTAACCTTATAATCCATCCAAGAACATTAGGCTTCCCATAGATTCGAGATTGCAAGAGGAGGATGTCATTTAACATAGGAATTCTAGCTTGAGTGGGCCCCATAGTCTCCATGTGTCTCCATTCTCCATAGCCATTTAAATTTTCACTTGCATTCATTTAATTAAATCCATTAAATAAATATTTATTCCTTCTAATGTCTAAACACCATTTATTATCTCCCTTATTAACTTCCCAATGTTTCCACCCAACCTAGGGAACTAGTAGGATTGATGGAATTTTCCTGCTATGCAATTATTTGAATGGGGACATTACAGAGACACGCTAATAACAAATGGAGTGAACCACCACCTAGTCCTAGTTAACTAGTCATGTAGTCAACAATTAAATGGCTCACATACAACTATAGTTGAGAGAATATAATGCATGCAACAGATGTAGTGCATCCCTACCCTCATGAGGGTGAAAGGATCCTTCCTGTTGATGATTCCATTGTTCTATGCAATACTTGGTGATGATATTGAGGTTTCCATGCTAGAATTTACTCCACTAGTCGAACTACTGTGTAACTGAGTGTTGAATGGAGAGGATGTGGAGCCTTTGTCTAGGGAAAAATACCTTAGATTGAGGGACCCTGGATATAGACTATTGAACATAGGAAAGTAAATACTAGGTGGGTGTGTAATATCTCCAACAATAGCCTTCAAGAATGGAAGTTCAGGAAGTCAAGCATCTAGATCATATCCTCAAACTTTTTTCATCATCCACAAGAGTGGAAGTAAATATTAGACAGTCCTCAAATCTCCTTTCCATGTTCCCCAAGCCAATCATATTATTGATACTCAAATTTATGCTCTTAATTCTTAGTCTCATTTAAAATACTCAAGATTCTTAATCAAGGAAAACACCTATCATCTATATCATTGGAAGTGGTTGTATGATAAACTAAAAAGAGAATCATATCCTAGAAATTGATAGATTTCAATGGTTGGTAGACTATTTCTCATCATGAGCATCCTTGAAGCCATCCCTATATATTGGCTACCCCTAACTTATACACCAAAGATGTTTGTAAACAATATCGAGTGGGACATCATCACTTATATAAAAAAATGTGCAAGTGGTTGGGCATTAAAACATCTACATATATTCTCCAAGATGTTGGCAATAAAAGAATTTGTGTACCTAATCACTAGAATAGGATTATGGTAGCAATGTCTACTCCATGAATAGATCACTTCTTCACCTCAATTATTGGATAAGGTGTACCCCCAAACAACACTAGAGTGGATTTTTGTTTTAGAATGCCATTACTCTAAGTTTTTACATCATTATCCAAAAAATAACTTGGGATTTGGGTGTTGAGTGAAGTATACACATTGGGATAGATGTTATTGTTGGTGTTGTAGAGAGGAATCAACCCTTAATAGTCATAATTGATTAATTGGTGCAATGCAACATTACCCTCCTTGCATATGCATACAACCATAATGCTAGTAGCAACCATATGGAAATAGTATAGGTAGGGTTTATTCACAAATGCAATCTCATCAACTGACAAAGAGGGTAAATTGGTTTTGGTCAAAACATTAGTAGGGGATAATGCAAAGTGAAGATGGGATATTATGCCATGTCTTTTCAAGCCAATTATATGGAAAACCCTTAGTGGTGGAAGGGAATTTGGAAACAAAATGCACCTCTAAAGACAAAATTATTTGCATGGTTGGAACTTCATAACATAATATGACTTAGGATGATCTTCTAAAAAGAGGGAAGGAGGGACCAAACATGTTCTTTCTTTGCAGGGAACATAGTGAATATGCATATCATCTTCAAGTATCATGTCATTTTTAGAAGATGTGTGGATTGAATCATAGACCATGGATACTCTCGTGGGAAGGACACATTTAGAGGAAGCATGGAATAATTTGGGTTTTGAGCATAGGTGCCAATGAGACAATAAGCATATTCCTTTTGCATGTCATGTGGGGATTTTGGATCACACTTAACAAAATGATTTTCTTGGACAAGATGTCATATTCTCTTGACATAGTACACATGTTTACATATTCCATGTTGGGGATGACTCCTAAAGTCAAGACAAAATCCACTAGAGATTGACCTAGCCAAGTCATATTGTTAATATAATTATGCTTCTGGAGAAAATCAAGGTCAAAGTAGAATAAGGAGCATCATATATTTCAACAAATTCTCAATTTTCTTTTAAAGGTACAAGAACGCAATTCAACAACTATGTTAAACTCCATAACTTTAAACATAATTTTGAATTATTTTTAGAGGTAAAGAACACAATCCAATAACTATGTTAAACTCCACAACTTTAAACAAAATTTTGAAATAAAGTTAGTGTTTTTCTCTTAACTCTCTCTTTCTAGAAAAATTCTCATCTCTATTAACAAATAATAAAATTCTATTTTTTAAAATCTATGTATTCTTGTTTTTATTAACCGTAATTAAATACTTGCATTCTTTAAAAAAAAATCTCTTGTATAGTCTCTACAAGCTTATGATCATTAACTCAATGCTTAATTGTTAATTCAAATTATTGCTATATTGAGCCAAACTAAAAATAAAAAAGTGTTTGGCATTATGGTTGCATGCACTAATAAACTATATAGGTGAATGTAAAAGCACCAAGAGTATATAGGGAAGCTTGCCAACATGAAATACTAATATTAATAATAACACTTATATTAATGAAAGTTTATTTTTCAAAACCAAATTTACAAAAGAAATTTAACAAACTAAGGAATAATAAATGGGTATAATTGTTGTATGTGTGCGGCAGAGAAAGTGGTAAAGTTGAAATGTTGTAAATGGAATGTCTAATGTTCAAATCCCCCTAAACTTACCCATGCGCCATGGTTCGGGCCCTATAGATGTACCTTACCAACCCTGTCCCTAGTTGTCGATTCGCCTAGTTAAAAAAGAAGAAGGTATAATTGTTATTATAATATTAATCTTCACAAACAATGCAATCCAAAATTAATTGTTTTGAAAAGTGAAAAGATAAAATAATATATAAACATTAAGTTTATATATATACACAAATATCACACCCAAGTTATACATCAATGAGACTTCTTTGTTTGTGGGACAAGGGACCCCCTTTTGTGCAGTGATGTAACTGCTAAAGTCTACAAAGGTGTTGAGGCATGGCAACAATCCGAAGAAGAGTTCCTTTCCATTGGCAATAACACAAACTAGCTTTGATTCTTTTTGAATCGGATAGGATAGAGGGTTCGATGGGTCGCTCCTATGCGACTCCTGTAGCACCATGGCGATGACCCTCTCTCTCTCAGTGCTCGTAGAAGGACTCTTTGTGGTAGCCCTGGGGTATATCTCCTCTTCAGTGGTTGCTTCCCATACCCTTTCTTCTCTACAAGGGTTTGTTTTTCTAGTTGTGACAATATTTCCACCCTGTTTCCTGGCCTTTTTGGGCCTCAGAACCCCTCCTGGTGGGCTGACTATCAGTCGTCCTTCTCTTAAACTTTTTGGGTTCTTACGCTCTGGGTTTTCATCCTGTTTGGGGTTTTATTGCTCAGGTTGGTGGGCACCGGACTGCGGCCTTTCTTGGAGTCCCTCCCCTTCACTGGGGGACTAGTACCAACCAAGAATAAAAAAAAGTGGGAAGGATTCGCCTCTGCCGCTGCTTCTGGTTGACGTCGTTTTCCTCACCACCCTTGCATGGGGTTTCTGCCCATATTTGTCGAAGGTTCTTGTCGGGTACAGGGTTGACTTCTGTGGTGTTTGGTCGATTGTGTCACCTCACCGTTTTCGGGACTCCTACCCTTAACCAAACCTGGGTTACTCCATCCTTTTCTTTGTCATCGGGCTACTGACGCCATTGAAATTTGGGTTGTCTTCGGTCTCTTTTTCAGTTACTGATTTTTGCTTGGACCGAGGTTTGGCTTTGGTTATTGGTTTCTGTCCTTTTTTTATTTAGCACCCTTTCTATGCGACTCTGGAATATGTTTTTTCTTGGGTAACTGGGGTTAACACCTCTATCTGGGTGATAACAGTCTTGTGGGGTTGACTCTGTTGGACTTATTGATGGCAGAAAATGGTGCACAGACTCGATTTCGTCGGAAACGGAGGACCAAATGTGTTAAGGCACAGGAGGGTCGTTATCGATATGTCTTGGGGCATGATATTTTCATGGATTGAGTTACATCCCTTTGCTCATGTGCCCTGGTGGGCCGGTTGGAGTATTGCAGGATGAACAACGTGTCTTGGGTCAACTGGGCATCGAAAAATTGGAAGACACTATTTGATTATATCCCGACCATCAGTTTATTGTCAAATGGTTGGATAGTGTTTGTATTTCTTGATGCTGAACACTGTACCCGGGTTCTGGAAGGTATCTAGTGCATTGGAAAGGGTTCGTTGGTGCTTAGTCGCTGGCACTCCAAATTCGACCCTTTGAGAGAGAGAATTACAAAATGCCACCTGTGGGTTTTATTACCACATCTTCCCTTCCCCTTATGGAGCTGGCATATTCTGGAAGGAATCGGGAATACTATTGGGAGGTTCGTCTCGGTGGAGGATGAATTTCATCAGGTATATGATAAGAGGATAGCAAAAATACTTGTTGAGATGGATATTTCTCGTGGGCTACCTGCGGAAGTCGAGATACTGTGCAACGAGCGCTTACTGATCCAGCGTCTCGATTATATTCACGTACCTTTTCGTTGTAGCTACTGCCGCTCAGTGGTTCATCTGAGGAATTCCTATCCCCTCAGGTTTTCAAGCGGAAACAACTCGGAATTGGATGAGCTCAGATCGCCATCGCTTTCGGCAAGCCCCTCGGAGGGCCACTTTACTCCACCAAGTATTTCAAATGAGTCTTTCCCCCCACTGATTTTGTTCCTGACTCTTTCTTGGAGGCTGTTGACAATTTGATTATGACTCATAAAAATTTACTTGTCCCTCCATCATTCTCCAATATTGTTCCGGTTTCTCCTCCCCGGTCAGCCTCGCTGGCATTTCCCTCTTGTACCATGTCGGATTCTCTCCCTTCTCCCGATTCTTATCCAAAGGTAGTGGAAGGCCTCTCCTTACCTTCTAACGATGTCAGCGCACCTTTCCTTATTTGTGAGAGTCACCACACGGTTTCACCTGCTCTTGAATTGATGTTGGATTTCCCCCTTCTTTTACCTCGGGCTCCTCCTTCAGGCCTGGTCACCCCCCCTATTTTACCTTTTGTCTCGCCTTCTGATAAGTCCACTCCCATTCATAGCCCCACCTCCTCCCCTTCATTCTCTGATCCCTCTCTTAAGAGAACCCTCTCTATTTTCACGGCCTCTTACCCTACCTCACCCTCCACCCTCCACCTTAATTCCATCAGGTTCGCAAATGTGACTGTCAGGAAGCCTCCCAAAGGGAAAAGGGACTCAAAATTTGACCTCTCCTCGGCCTCTCTACCGTACATTCCTCTCTTTGTCCGTATAAAGGATGCAGCCAGAGGCACCTCATCCAAGGGACTTAGAGCGTTGTCGCCCCCATTGAATCAGACCTGATGTTAATCCTCTCCCTTAATATTCGTGGTCTGGGAGGTAGGACCAAATCACTCAGCCTCCGCACTCTTTTCAAATCCCTTAAGCCTGACTTCATACTTCTGCACGAAACCATGTGCAGTGCCTCCCTTGCTCTGCTTGCTTTTTCAAAATTACTCCCCTCCTGGGAATTCTGTGCTGTCAGTGCTCGTCGGCTTTCGGGGGGTCTTCTCTCTACTTGGAATCCGTCGAAGGAAAATTGTAGGGCCTTCCACACTTGTGCGGGTATCTTTCTTTAGGCCTCCATACGAGGGATGCCAGATCCTCTCCATATTCTTAACGTTTATGGACCCTATTGGGATAGGGACCTATTTTGGGACAAAGCCCTTCGAGGTGGGTTACTAAACCTTCCACATCTAGTTTTAGGTGGGGATATTAATCTCACTCTCCACTCCTCTGAAATCTGGGGCTCAAAAGCCTCTCTGATCACTTCCTATCTCTCTTTGAGTCTGCAGGACTTGTGGATGTGGCTCCCCCTACGACTGGACCCACTTGGCGCAATGGTCGAGTTAGGGATGAGGGAATTAGTAAACGCCTTGATCAGTTTCTTATCTCCAATAACCTGCTTCCTTCTTTAGGGGCTTACAGGACCTGGACCAAATGCATAAATCTCTCTGACCATTTTCCTATCTGCCTCGAATGGAATACTCCTAAAGGTCCCTTTTATTACCCCTTCAAATTTAATCATTTGTGGTTAGAAGATTCTGACTTCATCGATTGGTTTCTCTGCTGGTGGTCTTCTACCTCTAATGCTGATAATATTTTGGGCATTGAGGATCTTTGTCACACCTTGCGCAAACTCAAATTTGCAACTAAGAGCTAGACAAAGGATAAATCAGCAAACATTGATTCTGCATCCTCTAGCCTTGATCTAGCCATTGAAGCAATCCTTGCAGGTCCCTCCAATGGTATTCTCACTAAGGAGCAATCTACTCTTTTGTCTCGTCTCAGTGCTGAAAGGCAGAGGATTTTGGATCATTTTCAGCTTACCTGGCAACTGAAAAGCAGAACCAAGTGGGCCCTTCAGGGTGACTCCAACACAAAAAAATTTCATGCTGTGGCTTCGGGGAGAAGATTGGAAAACATGATCTCGTCTCTTGAGGATTCTGATGGTAATCTTATTGAGGAGGAGACCCCCTTGAAAGAGTTGGCAAAAGCTTACTTTGAGATTATTTTCAGGGATGATGGTTGTACTAGTCTAGAGCACCAACTAAAGGTGGTCTCACTTTTTCCAAAAATGATTTCCTCAGATCACTCGTCCCTCCTTACTTGCCCAGTTAGTTTGAAGGAGATTGAACACTCTCTTAAGTCTTTTAAAAAATATCGTAGCCTGGGTCCGGATGGGTGGTCTATGGAGTTCTATCTGCACTTTTTTGATCTTTTGGGCCCTGTTTTACTAAAAACCATTGACTTGACTAGGATCTCTGGGTTTATCCCTCCCTCCTTGAACTCAACGTTCCTTGCTCTTATCCCAAAGAAGGACAAGCCCCGAACCTTTGCTGACTTTAGGGCCATCTCTTTATGCAACCTTCTCTACATACTCATTGCTAAAGTCATTGCTGGGATATTAAAGCCCTTTTTGGATCTGGGTATTTCTCAGGAACAATTCGGGTTTCTAAAAGACCGTCAAATCTCTGATCCTATAGGTATTGTGCAAGAGGTCCTCCATTCTGTCAAAACCAAGAATCTCTGTGCCTTTGTTCTCAAATTGGATCTTACAAAGGCATTTGATCGTATTGACTGGACATATGTCAGATTGATCCTGATTCAAATTGGGGTGCCCCTCCTTACTGTAAATTGGATAATGGGCTGCATCTCCTCTGCAAATTTTGCGGTTCTGGTCAATGGGACTCCTTCAAAAAATTTCACAGCTTCCCGTGGTATCCGGGAAGGTTGTCCTTTATCCCCTCTCCTCTTTATCCTTGTCATTGAGGGTCTCAGTCTTCTCATTCAGGATGCCAGATCTAATGGTCTCATTCGGGGCATACAACTATCACCCTCCCTTTCCCTTTCTCACCTCCTCTTTGTGGATGATGTAACTCTCCTGGGCTTAGGTACTCTCCAGGACTGGTCTGCTTTCGAGGTTGTCATCGAGACCTTTTGTAAAGCCTCAGGCATGAGGATCAACATTGAAAAGTCTTGTTTTCTCTACTACAATCTTACTAATGACTGTCTTAATGATTTTGTGAGAGTCCTGCCTTATAGAATGTCGCCGGTCCAATATGGGTTCAATTACCTGGGTTATCTTCTGAAACCGCTTGGGTATAGAGTTAATGATTGGCATTGGATAATACAAAATTTTGAAAGAAGGCTTAGTCACTAGACCTACAAGTATCTTTCACTTGGAGGTAGATTGGTCCTCGTCCAATCTATACTGTCTAGTATACCTGTGTATTGGATGGGACTTGCTCCTCTCCTAGCCTCTATTCTTCAGAAGCTCAGAAGTATCATGTTTAATTTCTTATGGGGATCCTCTGACAAAAAATGTAAATACCATCTGGCTAGCTAGAAAGATCTTTCTTGGCCCAAAGAATTTGGGGGCGGGGAATAAAAAACCTCCAATGGTTCAGCTTGGCTTTGTGTCTCAAATTTTTTTGGAGAATCCTCCAATCCAAGGGTTTATGGTTCCAAGTTCTTCATTACAAATATATGAAAGGCTTCGTTGTGGCTGACTAGCTTAGACATAAACAATTCAGCTCACGCAATGCCTCTGTTATGTGGAGAGGGTTCTTGCAGGCTCTCCCTTAGGTGGGCATTCATCTGGCTTGGCAGGTGGGAAGTGGTGAAAACATTCGTGGGTTCTCACTCCTCCTTTAATCTCCCTGAGGATCTGAGATCCTACCTGGAGGATTTAAATATCTGCACACTCTCTCAGGCTCATAACTCTCTTTTAAATGCACAGAGTTATTGGTACACAGCCGATGATCTTGATCTTGGAGGCTCTTATAAATCAATTTGGAATGCATATATTGAGGGCTTATCTGGAGCTGGTATACGCCTCACCAATCTTCCTGACAATCTTGCATGGGTGTACAATAAAAAATCGGGCTCTATCTCTGCCAGGAATGCATACGATTGCATTGCTCGTTCCTCCTCGCTCCCGGTTACAAATCCTGTAGACTCTTTTCTGTGGAACAAGGCCCTTCCTATCAAAATTTCATGTTTTATCTGGTTAGCTATTCGGAACAGAATCCTCACTTGGGAGAATCTACAGAAAAGAGGTTTATTGGGCCCAGGTATTTGTGCTCTTTGTTGCTCGGACAAGGAGACTGTCGAGCACTTATTCTCCTTTTGCACGTTCTGGAAAACAGTTGTTGAACATGTTAGTGATCATTTCAACCTCCCAACTTGCACTCAGGGTGTTCCTCTTGGCGAAATGTTAAATGGTTGGTTTGGAAAGGTATCAAGAAACTCGCACCTCTTCTTGCTTCCTTTCTATACGATGTGGATACTTTGGAAAGTGCGCAACCTAGCTATTTTTGAGGGGGGAAAAAGAAACATATTCAGTATTGTTCAGCAAATTATTACTACTGTTCGAGTCCTCCCTTCTTCTACTGTCACTAAAAAATTTCGGAGCAGAAATCTGGGGAAGCCCCTCTGCATGGTATATCCCTGCGGTTTTATAGATGGTGCTTCAAATTGTATGATTGCTGGTGTAGGCTATTTCATTTTTCTCAATGACTCTCACTTCATGGAGTTTTCCTGGGGGTTGGATATGGCACTAACACCAAAGCGGAATTGCTCAGCTTATGGGAACTTTTGCTCTCTTCCCATATGATGGGGATCCCCTTATCCCATGTATACGGTGATTCACAAGTAATCATCAATTGGGCGATGGGATCGACTGCTTTCTCCCCACCTGAACTTGTTCATTGGTGTAGGGAGACAAAAAAGCTAATTTCTAGCTTTCAGGACTTATCTTTCTCTCACATTTACTGAGAGTACAATCGGACGGCTAACCGTCTCTCTAAAAATGCACTCTCCCTTCCTCAGGGTAAAGGCAGTTTTATGGAATACATTGAGAACTTACTGGTTTCGCAGGACACTTTCCAACTCTTTTGAGCATGTTTTAGGGATTTTTTATCTCCCTCATATATGTATTGATTGATAGAGTGATCTCTTTTAGACTGCTGTTCAGAGCCCTTTGGCACTCGGTAGATGTGGTAGAATGGACAGTTCTCACTTCATGATGAGACAGTTATCTGATGGGATCATTCTTTTATAGCTATTATGCCTTTCCCCCTGGCTGAACTCCGGTGGGTTGTTATGGTATGAAACCCGATGATGGGATGTATGTACTGATGACCTTTGATTCTTATGAGAATAACAAGGACAGGCTTTTTTCTTCCTGAAAAAAAAATTCTACAAAGGTGTTATCCTTTTGGGATTTAACTAATAACTTCTTAAGAAGAAATACACATTCTTAACCATTAATCTCACTATATATATATATATAACCTATTAAAAATGGGTCTCCAATCATACATGTTAACTTCTTGTTGAATCATTAAAAATGTTTTATAATGACAACGTAGCCATGGGTGGTCCACTTAGGCAATAATAATTTCACATTTCATAGTTTTATGTAGATCAAATTAATTGGGCTTGTGACAATTAGTGAGTAGAACACATTATTTAGTTTTGTGTAGGAGCTTGGGTGCCAAGTTGCTTTCACAGTCGATTTAGGTGAAATTGTGTGAAGTAACATGTCTTGGTGGTCATTTTATAGGTTTGTGATGTGTTTGGGAATGAATTCTTAATATAAAAGTATAGGCAATTATTATAGCCATTACCAAACATATTTATATTCTAATCTATATATTATTAATCATTATTGTATAAACACATATTATTTATAATATTTCATATTATTCTATATAAGTGTATATTGATGTAAAGTTATTGCATTCGATAATGTTTGGAACACAAAAACATATACAATAATATTAAATTAAACCTAAGATAACATAGACCAATTAGACCAAATGCAAATTGATATAAATTGTCTATTTATATCCAATTTTACCAAAAACTATTAGACATTTAAATCAAATTGTACCAAATGCAATTGGGTACACTAACAAAAAAAATGCATTGTAATGGCCAAGGTACTCAAGTCTAAATACCTAACTAAGAAAGTTTTCCATCAATGTGTCCCTTGAGGATAATAGATTCTTAAAGTGACATGTTTTATTTGGTATGGTTAGTAAATATATATTTACTTATGAAAAATTGTCATCAATGTAAAATGGTTTGCTCCTGATTTGTTTTTAAAGTTATAAATTTTTTGAAAGTGACATGTTTTCTTGTATGAATAGTTTTTTTTATTTTTTAAAGTTATTAGTATAAATTAATTTCAATTAGTCAAAAAGAGATCCAAATCTCTTTTATATAATAATAAAAAAATTATTAATTAATATTAAGATAATTTTATAAAATTTTGTTTTAAAAAAGACTATGATTGAGTGTTGTCTCACACCATAAAAATTAATTTTAAATATTTTCATGGTAAGTTGTCTCATACATGTGATCATTACTTTCCAATTTCCTCGTCATAAACATGGATGAATATTTGATAACTATATTTGGTATCTCCATAACAAATGCCTTTGCTTTGTTTGTGTATGTACATTGTTGTCTTTTACATTACCATCTTACACATTTTACCATTACCTTCAAATACTCCTACACATTAATATACACATTAATATAGTAAATTAATATATCATTAATAAATTTAAATAGAAATAAGAAATTACAAGTTTTCATCTATCTATATAATAATTTGAAATTATTAATATAAAATTTTAGAAAAATAAAAAATTATTTTTTATCATTGGTAATAAATGGCATGTATTTTCTTTACTACTTTAAGTAAGAAAAATTTATGACATGAGGATATCTTAACTACTTTGTATATATATATAAGTATTTTTGTATTTAAATAGATATAGTAAAATAATAATAATAATATAAGGGTGAGTTATTTTAGTGATTAAGTGTTGTAAATTATAAATAAAGGGTAATTGGTTAAGTTTGTTGGTTATCTTTGTGAATATAGTATGCCTCACTCGATGGCGTACTCGGTTAGGTTGTCAAATTACAATTGAGCAGTTTGCCCTAAATACTATCCTTGAAATGAAAGAAAATGCATAATTTTTTTTTGTAATGTACACTTTATAAATGATTTTACTTAGATATTTGATAAATTTATAATTTTTTTCTTTGATGGTTGAAGAGCTTACAATGTGTTTGTGTTTAATCAAACGAATTTGGAAAATGAATCATACAAATATAAGATATTTGTTTAGTTAAATGTTGTTTTTTCTATAAAAAGATTTAGAATTTGAGTAGCTTATTTAAGTTGGCAAATAATTAAGTTTCAATGAATGCTTTGCATATTCAAGGTAATTTGATGTATTACTTTTTTATTTTTTTAAGCACACCACAATGAGCACATTCCCCAAGGTATTTTTCTCAATCATTGCACTACCAAAGATAAGAAAAATAATGATGAGATAATGACAAATAGAACATTTACCCAAAACCAAGTTGAGACACCACCCTAATAGACAAATTCTAAACTCACAAACTAGAAGTTTCTAATAGAGTCCAAATCCAAACGATGATCAACCAAAATGTCATTGTTGTCTCACAAACAATACAATGGACCAGAACCAAGTGATAGTCTAACTAAATGCTTGAAATGATTCAAGCAACAAAATCCCATTATAATCCAAAGCCTATTTATTCCACCTATGCAATATGACTCCATTCGAGTTGAATCAAAGTGATAACAAATGCTCGAATGTGTGATGGGTATGAGGAGGGAGATTGATTTATAATGCCTTGATCCTTCTTGGTTCACCTCCAATGTCATTTGTCATTGGATCGCCTTCACATAATCTCTATATAGAAAATCTCTACCATAATTTTGCTACAACCCTCTCGTCGTCCATTAATAAGTTCTCTATTGAAGTTTCGACTAAAACGAGCAATAATAGAACCATCCCCTGGGTATGATCAAGAGTGTAAAGATGTGAGAAAATAATTTAAGAAAGCTACTACAGATTTGATAAAAATAGAGAAGATAAATCACTACAAAGCCTTAATTAAAAAAAAAATATGCATTATCTAAGTAAAAGGCAAGAAAATCTCCTACACCTCTCCAAGGTGGCTCCTAAGTAATTCTGGAGGCAAATTTTAACTCGCAAAACAAAAGGAGACAATAAAATTGCTTTAAAAGGTTGGAATTTCTATCTTAACAAGATTTTTGAATCCCTGAATATTATAGATAACATTCAAACCCTTCTTACAATGAAATAAGTTTTCTCGTTAGAAGACATATATTTCAGGGTTAAGCACTTAGCAAATGGAAAATCTAAAGACAGTGAAGGCTACCAAGCGGAAATCTTAAAAATTGGAGGGCATGTCCTCATCCCGCACATCCACAAACTCTTTAATCTAGCGGTCAAGCAAGGGTTTCTTATACCTTGGACTCAAAGCCTTCGTTATTCTTATTTTCAAAAGTGGTGATAAAAATGACCCCTCTAATTATCGGGCTATTATGATTAGCCCTCTCTTAGCTAAGTTATATGATATTATCTTAGAAAAGAAGATCAGTGAATGGATAGAAATGGAAGGTAAGCGGGTTAAAGGCCAAGCAGCTTTTAGAAGGAATCATTCAACCACAGACCACCTCGTTACACTTAAGATCATTGCAGAGGAATGTCGTAATAATATGTCTGGCCTAATTTTTTGCTTTGTGGATTTTAGTTTTGATACAGTGCCTAGAAATAACCTGTGGAATAGGCTAGAGGAGATTAAGGTTCCTTTTGAGTTGAGAGTTGTCGCAATAAGTTTATACAAAAAGGTCATTGTCAAGTTTAAGAATAATGAGGGGTGGACAACAGATATAAATTGTAATATTGAATTTAAACAAGGTTTCCCCCTCTCTTATACCCTTTTTGGAATTTACATTGGTAAGCTAGAAAAGTGTTTAGAAGAAGCAGGTTGCATTGATACAATCTTAGCTCGGATAGTTATCAATCCTCCTAATTTGTGCTGACGATATTGTTCTTATGGAAATGTGTCCTTCTGATCTCAATAAGCAATTAAGAATTCTTAAATATTTTTGCTCTAACATGGGTATGACTTTTAACACCGACAAGACAAAAATCATGATTATAAAATCTAAGAAAGGCACATATGCAAATTTTATATATGATAATATAAATCTAGAGGAAGTGACTTCTTACAAGTATCTCGGAATTGATATTTAGCACAAGCTCAATTGGAACTATAACATTGAGAAAAGGATTAATGGAGGGTGGAAAGCTTATTTTGGTCTTGAAAATAACTGTAAATTATCCAATATGGTCATGTGGGATAATAAGAAGTTCCTCTTTGAAACTCTTGTCATCCCTGTTATTGTGTATGGTTGTGAATTATGGGGGTGCAACATTTCTAGAGAATTTTGGAGGAAGATTGAGCAAATCCAGAAGCGGTTTATAAATTATAACTTCAAAATCAAAAGCAATACGCCTTATCCTATTCTCCTCATAGAAGTGGGTATTTCCCCCATCGAGAGCATGGCTATGATTAGGTACCTAATGTACAAGCATAAGATAAATAGCATGGGAAACAAGAGACTTCCTAAAATTGCTTTAAACTCAAGTCAAAACCAACTACGCCTCAAGCAGTGTTGGTGTAAGATACCATGGCTTGGTTAAACCATTGGGGAATTGATGAAAACGACATTTTGTAGAACATTGATAATGTCAAGAATATTATTACTTCTAAGTTTAAAGAGAAATTCTAATGCGAGGAAAAATTAGAGGTTAAGAGAAAATTAAGATACTATAAGGAGGTCATTAATCCTAACTTGGAATATCAGAAGTATCTCTTGGTAGAAACTAGCTCACGAAAGAAAATTAATATAGCCAAGATTAGAACGAACTCTCATAAACTCCATAGCGAAACAGGGTGTTGGTCTATTCCTAAAACTCCATGGGCGGAAAGGGTTTTCCATCTGTGTTAGTCTATGAGCATTGAGGATGAAAAACACTTTCTCTTAGAGTGTCTTGCTTACACCCACATTAGATCTGAGTTTCATAGTATTCGCTACAATACAAACCTTTATAACCTCCTAACATGCCAAAACTATAGTGAGCTTGGAAAGCTTCTTGGGAAGATTTTTGAGTACATGAACAAGATTTTGAAGTAAACCAAGTATTATCCTTCTTAATATCCGATAGACCAAAATTAGTCTCACTGGATGTTAATCATCGTCATCATCATTAATATTTCTAAAGTTTAAATTCTTAAAATAAAATAAATTAAGAGATATCCTTATTTTTTACTATCACACCTAAGTCTCTTAAGTTAATCATCCTATTTGCCATGACATATTCATGAGTGTTGCAAAAATGAAAGATATGTAGGATTTCAATGGATTCGAAAGAGAGAACAATTCTTTTGATTCAAGTTACAATAGTTCTAGAGTTAGAAGAAGAACTTCTAAATTCTTCTTCTAAATTCCACCTTTTTCACTTAATCGATGACTAAAGACAACTGGAAACATTAATAATTTCCCAAGCACAAAATGAGAATTTTTCTTGGTATATGGCAAGGGCCTTTGCTTAATTGTTTGATGTTATTCCTCATCCCCGTATGAAAGTTATTTCTTGATTTCTTTTGGGGTTGAAGATAACACCACCATGCACCTACCACTTTGTGGTTGATTTACTACTTTAACCTATACATATTAATAATTAAAGAACATGTAATTTTTAAAAATCAATAAATGAGGATGACAACGATATTATTATTTATTAAGATTAACATTATTTTATTAAACCTTAATAAAATTAATAATTAATTTGTTTTTAAAATCAAATAATTAAATAAGATTACTCAATTTATTTTAATTTTAATGAATTTAAAGTTAAAGTGAATTGAGTATTCTTATTTATAACCTTAGATGTGGGTGTCAACAATCCCAACTGACAGTGTGGGGCTCCTCGGTCTGTGTGCCAGACGTTTGGCACCACGCATGTTGGAGCTATTACCGCGCTTGCGTCACCCCCAAGTTCTTTCATGCATGTGGGTGAGAAGATCTTGTCTTTGCCCTTGTCTTAGGTTGGCCCCTGCTCGAAGCATTTCCATCGCATTCATTCTGGTTTTGATGGGATTTACTATGCAGTTAATGCAGGTTCAGAGAGGCACCATTAAGAGGAGAGCCATGGACAAGCATGGTATTATCATTTGTGGAGTGGCTGTGAGTTATTTTGAAAGGTTTGGTGTTTTTCTCTAGTTTGTTTCTCTCGTGTTCACTGGGATTCTCTGGTGGTTTGAAGTTTGTGCAGGGACAACCATTTTAGCAGGCACCCTTGGCGGTAGTCTGGTTTTAAACCCTCTCTCGCCGCCACGAGTTATTCAGTTCCACCACCCCATTTCGGGGCACCTGGGTACTTGGTTCCTCAACATGTCCAGGCAGCGAGCTACACCCAGATGGGGTAGCAGTGGAAGAGGGAAGTCCCAGTGTGGGATTAGCGTTCAAGTGGAGGAAGGATATGAGGTGAACATCTCAGTGCCTGTTAGAGTTCTCATTGATGATTGGGAAGGGAGAGTGGTTAACCAATTCCTAGCCATAGGGCATGGTGATAGTAAAATCAACCATTATTGGTTGGTCAAGAATATGCTAGGAAACCTCATGGAGGACATGTTGGGAAATTGGAGTGCTGCTTGAGACACTACCCTCACGATGAAGGCTAAAATGGTCGAAATGGGCATTCAACTCAGCAGTCTGGATGCAACATTTGCGTGGAAGTGTATTGTGACCTTGGCACGACAAGTTGGACACATGAAAGGAGGGTGCGGTGGTGCGACAAGTGGCAGTTCGAGGGATAAATGTTCAGTTACAGCACCACTGATGGTTCAAGCTACACCTTTTCCCATCTCATCCACCATTGAACCACTTTTCAAGTGGGTGCAAGAAGATGAGAGGCCCAACAATGAGCCTCCTCAGTCTCCATTAGCCACCACTGCCAACACCATCAACTCGGAGGAAGGGGGGTAGGCATGCCCCATCCTGGAAGAAACACCCCCCCGCTTGACTGGTGGTCATGTCTTCTTTAGCGTCGCGTGCTTCCCCGGGTTCAGAATATTTTCTCGGGTTTTTTTGTCATATGTGGATAGTTTGGTTGCAATTACGTGTTTATGGAAGGACGAATGTTGTAAATGTTATTACTTATGGTTACCTTTAACTTCTTAAAATTCTGAACTCCTTTTGTAATAGTCTCTTTAGATTGCCCTCCATTTTTTACAGGCTCAGGTGGTGGTTCTACCACCTGCATCCTCCTCCGGTTCGGGCCACTAGTGTAATTTTCGTTCTCTCAGTTTAATAAAATTCACAACTTTATAAAAAATAAAATTTTAATGAATTTAATTTTTATGTAAACTTTACATTCTTAGTTTATATACCACACTATATATATATATATATATATATATAAATAAAATCATACATTCAATCTAGATATACTCTCAATATCATATTTTTTTTTTTTATAAAAGTAAAAATATATTAACATTTCTTATTATTAAAACATATTTGTATAAAATTTTGGATATTAAATTGTTTTGAAATATTTTGTTTTATCTGAATTTTATTATTATGAATGTAATATGTATTAATTATTTAAATTAATTTAAAATAAGTAAATATGTAAAATAAAATTTTGATATAAAAATAATATTGTGGTAATAAAAGTTATTATTATTAAAAATATGATACAAATATAAATAATAAATAAATAATATTAATTAAATTTAGATTAAGAGTGAAATAAAATATTATTTTTTTAATTTAAGTTTTAATTATATAAATGACATGATGAATTCCTAATAAGTATATTGTTGTATTGGTGTTATATTGATAATTTTATGTATTAAAAAATTTAAAGTTTATTTTGAATACTATCCTTAATTAAGAACTCTAAAAATTAACCTAGATATAGTTATCATTAAAAAATAAATAATATAACATTATTATCAACAAAATAATTTTGAACATTATTCAATAGTTACCCAACATAGTCTAATGTTATGAGAAATATGGCTCGAGTCCAATTTCCATTATTGTCTCTTCAAACATTATTTGTGTCAACCATGGGGTATAAGTGTGTCAATCATGGGGTATAAGTGAATATAGATTCTTATTGATGCATATCGGTGTAATTTATTACATCAAACAGTGTCAGGTACATCATTAAGACATACCCAATGATATCAAATTGTACTAAAGCCAATGGACCACTAGAGATACCCAATAATATCAAATTGCACCTTCATTGGGGCCACCAAGGGAATAGTAATGACATGGTGAGAAAGTTTTGGCATTAATGTGTTCATTGAGACCACTAGCTTTAAAGAATAATTTAGAAGTATATATTTTCACAAGCTTGACCATTCCCTTTAAAATTAATATATCATTATTACCATAGATATATGATATAAAATTATATTTTAAAATAAAATATTATGAGATATGTAACATTGTGCTTTTAGTTATAAATGACATAATTTTAAATAATGTATATTAAATTAACATATATTTATTATTATAGATATATTATATAATATTATATTTTTTGTTAATTTTTGTTAGTTTATTTGGTTAAGGTATGGGTTTTGTTAGTAAGACAACTTGGGTTCAATTGTGAGGAGATTGCACTACACCAAAGAACTCGAATGATTATTGTTTAAAGACCTTTTGTTATTATTTTATTTTTGGTATTTTGATCAAGTGAGGTCAAAATAATATGTAAATGAATTTTAATTAATAAAAATTATAAACTAAGAGAATCAAATTGGAGGTAGCTATTATAGAGTGTTTGTTGACCCACAAGTAGGAAGGAAAAGCGTTGAGAGAAAATTCCAAGTGGAAAGATTGCTTAATAAAAACTTAAATGATGCAGGAGGCATCCTCCCTAAAATCATGTCGAGACTCAATATGGAGTATTAATGGAGGAGGTGGCTCATAAATGACCAAGTCCTAGGCAAAATATTATAAATATTGAACCCATCGAATGCACAGGAGGCTTGTGATGGACGAAAAAGTGATTTAACTTATTCAAGAGATGGCAATTTGACTAGTCTTCGTCCTTGTGGTTCAGCAAACATGATCGAAGGTTCCAGAGCAAGTAACTTAGTTATTCTTGAAGTTTGGTTGGGAGGAACAACGACCTTCAGTTTTGATTTCCATCATTTGGTATTCATGTTCCATTCTACAAAATCTTATTCTGAACTAAGTAGTTTAAATATTCTTGTTTTTTGTTTATTAATTTTTTTTTTCTATTTTCTTTATTAAGTCTTGTTTTCAGAAGTTTATATTTATGCATCGAGTAGTTTGTAAATTACTATTTATTTACTATGTTTACACCAAATAGAAATATAGAATAATCATAAATTATATTTCATGTATACACACACACACACACACACACACATAGGCTTTTAAAACATAACACAAAGAATAATATATATAAGTATATATAATTATATACACAGAATTTATATCTTTCTAGATAAAGTTTATCTGGTCAATACAAGAATGTTCATAACCTGCTATTACTAAGCTAAGAAATATCATTTAGTACTAAACTAAAATAGCATAAACAAACCCAATCAAATGGACTTAATTTCATATCTGAAATTTTCTAATCGAAGTAAGGAGATTCAAACCCTGAATATTTCAAATATCAAACCGTAAGTGTTTTTTTTAATAGTAAATATTATTTACAAATATGAGTCGAGAGATCAAGCAAACAATCCATACAAGTGGTACATCGTAGCATCATCAAAAATAAATCGAGAATTATCTAGTATTTCATTCTTAAATATGCAATAGCAAATTACATCAAGAACCTGAATCTCTCGAGATCTAAAAGTTAAACCAAATCTCTAAATGAGACAATCAAACCAAACTTGAATCATTTTCATAAATCACACAGTCTTAAAATAATTGAACTCTGAATCATTAAACTATAAACTAACGCCATAGGTGTATCTCAAAACTTAACTTAAAATCTACCAATGGGTCGCAGGAAGCCGAGAAGCTATCTTCTTCAGTATTCAAAATCCCTTACATAGTATTGCAGATACTCCTTATCCTATCGACTGAGGAAAGAGATTTTTTCCATACATGGTTAGTGGAGCGAAGGGTTCATTATCTACAAGTCGTAGTAAGGTCCAAACCATTGTTTAGATACCCAAACACAACAAATAAAACCACTTTCGAAATCTGGAAGTAAGAAAATCCAAAAGAGTAATTTAAACATTGTATATGGTTAAAAATTCACCAACCTTTTGTCAACTGAAGGTCTTGAGAAACTCGGGATGTAACCAGTTCGAGAAGTTGGTTTCCACTATCTCATAAGCAAGCAAGTTGGTTACCTTCCTCATCACCAGTCCTGTGCAAATAAGTTATGCAATAGTTAATCTCTTAAAATTATTTATACAATTAAATAACCCTAAACTTTAAATGTTAAACAGAGTTTCGAGACTTACAGGATGAATTATACATGCGTGAGAGAATAGTTGAGGGTTCGAGAAATAACCCTTGTAACCGAGAGTTGTCCAAACACAGTATCGTTCTTATCATTCAAACAAATTGTGAAGTCATCCAAAAACCCTAAACATGTAAGGTGATATTAGGAACACAACTAGAACATTACAATAAATCATACTTTCCTCACCTACAATAAGAATACAAGGAAGTTTATCAATAGTGTATCCATAGAGCTTTATTATGAAATAAAAATCAATGAACACAAGGATATATCTTACCTTGTGCATCAGAACTCCAAGAAAACCTCAATGGAAAAACCATTCACAAAAACATGTGCAAGTGGTTATGCACAGTATTAAACCTATGATTTGAATAACTATGTTATAAATTATAAAAACTATAAACAAAGCTCGACTCTATCTTCTCCACACTCCTTGGTTTTCTAAACTCTTCCTATGAAGCAAAGTTTGCAGAGATCGACTGAGCAGTAATGGCGTGGTGATAAGAAGGCCATACATTGTGACTACACTGTGGAGAATCCTCTATGTGCACTCCTTGGTTTTCTAAACTCTTCCTATGAAGCAAATTTTCTAAAGCTTGACTGAGCAGTAATGGTGTGGTGATAAGAAGGTCATACCCTGTGACTACACCAGGGAGTAACCTAAGTTTTGTAGTGTTTCCTGTGTAACCAAAACCATGAACCAAACATCAAACCAAGAACCGATAGTATCCAAACATTTCCTTATAGATAGAGAGTTATTATCACACTTTCCACTTCAAACCAACCTCGAGGAGACCTCATCAAACGGTAGAGGTCGATTTTGATGTCCAGATGGATGGTTGACATTCCATCGCCTAAATTGAGATCTGATAAGCAGTTAATACATCACAAGACCATATTAACAACCATGTCTGCGCTATCAATATCATATGCCACAAGTTTAAACACTAAATCAAAATTTAAACGTTATCACATGGCTAAGACATGGAGATTAGCCATGCAATCAATGCCTCAAATATGCAAACACACCATAAGGTTAAATAAATGCTTATAACCATATCCTAAATCCCAACATCTTTACAAGGTCTCATTAAGAATTTTAAAAAATAAATATATACATAATCATATCCAGGATATCATAGAGACCAAGGTCAACCACAATTTAATAACTAAGCTTTGATGCAAGGATTGCTAGGAATTTGAAATAGCCATAGGATAAACATACCTTAGCTAATCCAAGATTCCAAGAAGGAGGTCCATGCACCGCTAAGCATTCAAACAAAACCTTGAGTTAATACTTAGAAAGAAATTGATTTGTGTTCATCATATTAACTTAAGAATGAGATTGCAAGTGTTGTACATAAATATAGGGATTATTTTTATCAAACTCTGGAAAAAAAAGGGGGGGTTGTGACAAATTGGTATCAGAGCCAAGTTACAGCACTTGTCCTAAAAGAAGGCCCAACACTTAAATAAGTAAAAACAAAAAACTAATTTATGTTTACGGTTTATTTCTCATTATTCAGGAAGAGAAATATAACATTTATTTTGTGGAAATATGGTAGAATTTGTAATGTCTGTTAAAGAAGAGTCTCACCTTAAGGAACAAGAAAACATTAAATGGGAGAATAATAATGATGGTAATTTATGGGTGAATCTAAATGAAAGCAGAAATTATAATCAATCTGAACTTCTACAAATAATAAAGGATCTGAAAGAAGAATTACAAAGTGTTAAATAAAATCATGAACGTATTATAAAGGCACAAGAAGAAATAAATAATGTCGTTTAACTAAAATACACAATGAAGAAGTAGAGAAGAATAAATGACATGATTTAGAAACAAGAAGAACTGCACCTTATAAACGCAAAATAAGAAAATTGGAATTTTCAGATAATGACACTGAGTCTTCAAGTGGAAAATCAGTTGAATGGAGTAAAGGAAAATACAAAGATTCTAGTGAAAGCGACAATAGTAACCAACAGAAAAAAGAAATATAAGTCATATGAAGAAATTACTGGTGACTTTAAAAAGATTAAGTCTCCTATGTTCAATGGAGAAATTGAAAAAGGAGAAGAAGTAGGGGCTTGGCTTTCAAAAATGAAAAAGTACTTTCAGATTTATAACCATTCAAATGAGTTAAAGGAAAAAATGGCAATTTATAATCTAACTGAAAAAGCCGATATCTGGTGGCAAGATATCAAAAATTTAAAGAACATTAAAGAACGTTATGCAACATGGAGAATTTTCGAGAAATATTTTAAAAGAAAATATTTATCTGAGCTATATTATGAAGAAAAGGCTAAAGAATTTTATGATTTGATATTAGGGACAGTGGCAATGAAATAATTATGCAGCAAGTTTCTAAGCTTATTACGTTATGTACCTTATATTATTGATGAAAAACCAAAAAAATAGTGTTTTCTTAGTTGTTTGCCTCATATGTTTAAAGAAATAACTGAATATGATAATCCAAAAAAATTAGAAGAGACTATGAGAAAAGTAAATTTCTGTTATGACCAAAATCAAAACAGAAGAGATAATATACCAAACTGAAAAAATAAAAGACATGAAAGTTTTGAGCATAAAAAAAGGCACAAAATTTTATAAAAGTTTTGGAAAAAATTATCGGGGTTATCAAGGAAGTAACTTTAAGGGTAATAAACGACAGAATCCTACAACAATGAAAGAAAGAGAAGTGCCTACTACTTATAATAAGAGTATTGCTCAAAGAGAACCTTTAAAACACTGGGAATGCGGTGAACCACACTATTTTAAAGATTTTCATGTAAGAAAAAACTTTAACAATGTGCATACAATTCAAGAAGACATCACAATTGGGGATATGGCAAGGAGTATGCCCAGAATTAGTGCAACATTGGGAAAAATAGCAATTAGATCATCAAACATCTATGGTGGAAATATAAGGTATGATAAAAGATAAGCCTATCTCGATTTTAATTGATACAGGTGCAAGTTTGAGTTATGTATCACCAAGAATAGTAGAAATGTAAATTACAACAAAGTAAATCTGAGAACTCTTGGTTGGTTCAACTTGCTATGGGTACAAAACAAAAAGTAGTTAGTATTGTTAAAAATTGCAAATTGTGTATGGATGGTTTCAAGACACAAGTTGAGTTGAATATCTTACCATTATGATCTTATGATCTATTGATAGGCATGGATTGGCTAGAAAAACATAGAGTGATTATGAACTGTTATGATAAAGCATTTTCATATTTAAATGAATAAGGTAACACCATTATAGTGAAGGGAGTTCCACGAAAAGGGTCAATTACAGAAATATCAGTTTTATAAATGAAAATTTATGTTCATAAAGGTTATAAAGTGTTTGTTGTTCATGTAATTGATGATATAGATAAAAATAATTAGTTAAATATTGAAGATATACATGTATTAAAAGATATTCAAGATGTATGTTCGAAAGAAATTGCAGGATTGCCTCCAAAATGAGAATTAGATTTTACTATAGACTTAGTACCTGGAGCAGTACCAGTCTCAAAATCCCCTTATCGTATGAATATTCTAGAGGTTAATGAATTAAAATTACAGCAACAATTATTAATAGATAAGAAATACATTAAACCAATTGTTTCTCCATGGCGAGCACCTATGTTGTTTGTAAAGAAAAAGGATGGTACCTTACGATTATGTATTGATTACCATCAGCTTAATAAAATGACTATTAAGAACATATATCCATTGCCTCATATTTATGATTTGTTTGATAAAATTTGAGGAGAAACCGTGTTTTCTAAGATAAACTTGAGATATGGATATCATCGAGTACGTATTAAAGATGAAGATACATATAAAACAACCTTTATAACCAGAATTGGTCATTATGGATTTGTCACAATGCCTTTTGGGATGACAAATGCTCCAGCTTCGTTTATGTGTCTAATGAATAACGTATTAAGTAAGTATTTAGATAAATTTGTAGTTGTCTTGATTGATGACATATTAATTTATTCTAAAACTAAAGAAGAGCATGAAGAACATCTGAAGATGGTATTACAAATATTAAGAGAACAATAATTATTGGCTAAGTTTAGCAAATGTGATTTTTTTAAAGATAAGAATCAATATCTAGGAGATGCAATTTGTAAAGAAAGTATATCAATAGATCCTGATAAAATCAAAGCTATAATAGAATGGCTTGTCCCTAAAGATGTAACAAATGTATGATCTTTTATGGGAATTACTGCCTATTATTGTAAGTTTATTAAAGAATTTTCAAGAATTGCATATCATATAACCTCATTACAAAAGAAAGGTAAGAAATTTGAATGGAATGAAAAATGTGAAGAAAGTTTTAATAAACTTAAATATTTATTAACAACAACTCCTATTTTAAAGATTGGAGATCCGTATAAGGACTTTGTTGTATGTACGGATGCATGCAAAGAAGGTTTAGGAGTATTAATTCAAGAAAATTATGTAGTGGCATATGAATTAAGAAAACTTAAAGAACATGAAAAGAAGTATGCCACTTATGATTTAGAATTAGCAGCTATCATTCATGCCCTTAAGATGTGGAGACACTATCTTATAGGAAGAATATTTTTTCTAATGACAGATAACATTGTTTTAGGATATTTGTTTGATCAACAAAATCTTAATGCGAGACAAGCTAGATGGTTAGCTTTTCTAAGTGAATACGGTTTTGAGATTAAACACATTAAGGGAAAAGAAAATAAAGTAGTCAATGCTTTAAGTCGTAGTGCATATCTGATTTGTGTAACTACAAATAACAATTTTGAGACATATTTGGAAGATAAAATTTATACAGTAGAAAAAATTGACAAAAATTATCAAAATTTAAAGGAAAAGACAGCTGAAAACATAAAAACAAAATTCAGTTTAAATAGAAAATATTTATTGATGTATAAAATTAGTTGTATTTACCTAATTCAAAAGAAATTAAGTTGTTGATTATGAATGAAATGCATAAGACACCATATTCAGGACATCCTGGATATCAAAAAATGAATATTATATTAAGAAATGATTTCTTTTGCCCTCATATGAAAAGTGAAGTAGCCGATTACTTGGCTAGATGTATTAAATGTCAACACGTAAAAGTTGAATATCAACATCCAGTCGGACTGCTACAGTCTTTACCCATCTAGGAATGGAAATGGAAGATTATCAATATGGACTTTATATTAGGTTTACCTAAAAGAGCTAAACAAAATGATTCAGTTATGGTTGTCGTAGATAAACTTAATAAACCAACACGTTTTATTCCGGTTAAGTCTACATCCAAAGTTATTAACATTATTGATATATTTAAGAAAGAGATTTTTAGATTACATGGTATACCAAAAGTAGTAATTTCTGATAGACATGCAAAATTCACGAGAAATTTTGGAAGGATTTATTTAAGGGTTTAGGTACTCAATTAAATTTTAGTACCGCATATCACCCACAGACCAATGGTCAAACTGAAAGAGTAAACCATATTTTGGAAGATATGCTTAAAATGTGTGTAATGGATAACCTGGTAAATGAGAAGAGTATTTACATCTTGTCAAGTTTGTATACAATAATCATTTTCAAGCTTTGGCTAAATTGAGTCCGTTTGAAATACTTTATGGAAAAAAATGTAACACTCCAATTTCTTGGAGTAGTTCAGTTGATAGACTAATATTAGGTCCTAAAGTATTGAAAGATATGGAAGTAACTGTGAAATAGGTACATCACAACTTGAAGATAGATCAAGATGGACAAAAGAGTTATGCAGATTTAAAAAGAACTCAAATAGCGTTCCAAGTAGGAGATCGTGTATATGTGAAATTAAAACCCAATAAAAATTCCTTTAGATTTGGAAAATGTGCAAAGTTAGCACCTAGGTATTGTGGACCTTTTGAAGTACTAGAAAAGGTCGAACTAGTATCCTACCAGTTGGCACTACCACCTACAGTACAAGTACATAATGTTTTTCATGTTTCGTTATTAAAAAGATATGTTCCTGATGGTACTAATGTGGTTGATTGGAATGTTATTCAGATTGAACACAAAGGAGAATTTCAAGTGGAACCGCAATGTATCCTCGACAGGAGAGAAATTATCCTCCACAACCGCATCATCGGACAAGTAAAGGTGCAGTGGAAGCACCTCAGTCTAGAAGAGGCTACTTAGGGATTGGAAAGTAGTATGCAAGAAGCATATTCTATTCGGTTTCATAATAATTTGAAGGAAGTTTAAAGTAACACCGAGGACGGTGTTAATCTTAAGGGGAGGTGTATGTAATACACCAAAGAACCAGAATAATTATTGTTTAAAGACCTTATGTTATTATTTTATTTTTGATATTTTGACCAAGTGAGGTCGAAATAACATGTAAAGGATTTTTTAATTAATAAATAATTATAAAATGATATAATAAAATTGAAGGTAGTTGTTTTAGAGTGTTTGTTGACCCATAAGGAGGAATAACAAGTGTCGAGAGAAAATCCCAAGTGGCAGTACTGCTTAATAAAAGCTTAAATGATGCAGGAGGCATCCTCCCTAAAATCAGGTCAAGACTTAATATGGAGTATTAATGGAGTAGGTGGCTTATAAATGACCAAGTCCTAGGAAAAATATTATAAATATTGAACCCATCAAATGAGCAGGAGGCTTGTGATGGACGAGAAAGTGATCTAACTTATTTAAGAGATGGAATTTTGACCAGTCTTCGTCTTTGTGGTTCAACAAAGAGGCTCGGAGGTTTCAGAGCAGGTAACTTGGTTGTTCTAGAAGTTTGGTTGGGAAGAACAACAAGCTTCAGTTTTGATTTCGATCAGCTGGTATTCAAGTTCCATTCTACAAAATCTTATTCTGAACTAAGTAGTTTAAATATTCATGTTTTTGTTTATTAAAATATTTTACTATTTTCTTTATTAAATCTTGTTTTCATAAGTTTATATTTATGCATCGAGTATTTTGTAAATTATTGTTTGTTTATTGTGTTTACACCAAATAGAATTTAGAATAAGCATAAGTTATATTTCGTGTATGGAAAAATATATATATGTGTGTGAGTGTGTGTGTGTGTGTTTAAAACAGAACACAAAGAATAATATATATAAGTATATATAATTATATACACGGAATTGAATATCTTTATAGATAAAGTTTATCAGGTCAATACAAGAACCCACATAACCTGTTATTTCTAAGATAATAAGTACCATTTAGTGCTAAACTAAAATAACATAAACAGAGCCAATCAAATGGACTTAATATCATATCCAAAATTTTCTAAATATAGTAAGTGGATTCAAACCCTGAATATTTCAAATATCAAACCGTAAGTATTTTTTAAATAGTAAATATTATTTACAAATCTGAGTTGAGAGATCAAGCAAACAATCCATATAAGTGGTACATAATAGCTTCATAAAAAATAAATAGAGAATTAACAAGTATTTCATTCTTAAATATATACAACAACAAATTACATCAAGAACCCAAATCTCTTGGGATCTAAAAGTTAGACCAAATCTCTAAACGAGATAGTCAAACCAAATTTGAATAATTTTCATAAATCACAAAGTTTTAAAATACTTGAACTCAGAATCATTAAACTATAGACTAACGTCATATGCGTATCTCAAAACTTAACTTAAAATCTACCAATGGGTCGTAGGAAGCTAAGAATCTATCTTCTGACGTATTCAATACCCATTACATAATATTCCAGATACTCCTTATCCTATCAACTGGGGAAAGAGATTTGTTCCATACCTAGTTAGTGGAGTGAAGGGTTCATTATATGCAATTCGTAGTAAGGTCCACACCATTGTTTAGATACGCAAACACAACAAATAAAACCAATTTAGAAATATGGAAGTAAGAAAATCCAAAAAAGTATTGCAGACCTTGTATAGGGTTAAAAATTCACCAACATTTTGTTAACCGGAGGTCTAGAGAAACCCAGGATGTAAATAGTTCAAGAAGTTCGTTCCCACTATCTAAGAAGCAAGCAAGTTGGTTACCTTCCTCATCGCCAGTCCTACGCAAACAAGTTATACAACCAGTAATCTCTCAAAATTATTTATACAATTAAATATTCCCTAGACTTTAAACGTTAAACAGAGTTTCAAGACTTGCGAGATGAATTATACATGCCCAAGAGAATGGCTGAGGGTTTGAGATAGAACCCTCGTAACTGAGAGTTTTTTAAACACAATATCTTTATTATCATTCAAACAAATTGTGAAGTCATACAAAACCCTAAATGGGTATGGTGATATTAGGAACACAAGAAGAACATTACAATAAGTAATACTTAAAGAACCCAACTTGTGATATTAGGAACACAAGAAGAACATTACAAGACCATATTAACAACCTTGGTTGTGCTGTCAAGATCGTATTCCACGGGTTTAAACACTAAGTCAAACTTTAAGCGTTATCACGTGGCTAAGACGTGGAGCTTAGACATGCAATCAATGTCTCAAATATGCAAACATACCAAAGGTTAAATAAATGCCTATAACGATATCCTAAAGTCTAACATCTTTTAAAGGTCACACTAAGCATTTTAATATATATATGTTATCATAAAGACCAAGGTCAAAACCTTAGGTTTCAACCTAGGTCCTAACCACCATTTAATAACTAAGCTTCGATGCAAGGATTGCTAGGAGTTTGAAATAGCCATAAGATAAACATACCTTAGTTAATCCAAGATTCCAAGAAGGAGGTCCATGCGCCGCTAAGCATTCAAACAAAACTTTGAGTTAATACTTGGAAAGAAATTTATTTGTGTTTATCATATTATCTTAAGAATGAGATTACAAGTGTTGTACATAAATACATGGATTCTTTTTATCAAACTCTGGAAAACAAGGGCGGGGTTGTGACAGAGACACCCCAAAATCCATCCAAGTTGACAGTTGATGTGATCCAGGAAAAGTGAGATTCCTAGGTGATTTTGATGGAATAGATGCCCCTCGGTCATTGTCACTGTTTCACATACCAAAGATCATTCTGACTAAGTGAAAGAATTTGAGAAAACAAAAAACATATATATGTATTTTTTTAAATCCATGATGTTCATATAAATATATTGTGATTTTAGTTTTTGAAAGGAAGACATATCCTTCTTATATAATATTTTTATATAGTATTATAGTAATTATTGTAATATATTTTAAGTAGATTATATGTATACTTAAAAAAAATTATTTAGAGAGAATTATTTATATTTTAAATAGAATGATTTTTTTTTGTAATTTTTTTTTATTGGATAAGGTTAAAGAAATAAGGTGATAAGAATTTTGAATATTTGAATAGTATTGTTTCATTGTAAAAGACCTCAATATATTGTAGGGAGATATTTTCTCAAATTTTTTGTAATAAGAACTTTAGTTTTTTTTACTTTGAGTTGTAATGATCTTCAAATGCTTAAGTGTATAAGTAAAACATCAAATTCAGTTATGTAACTTTGGTCATTAATTCTTACATGCTATAACTTTTGTAATTTGGGTGATGATATGGCATTTTGGTAAGTTAATCGTTCTTATTATCAAATTTGATAATTTCATTATTTATTTATTTATGATTTATAGTTTCATAGTGGTAACTAATCAACCTTCAACTATAAGTGAATATATAGACATTTCATTATAGTTGAATTTATTTCTTGATTCTAATTTTTTTATGCTTTTCATCAAATAAAATTCTGTAATAACAACATTAAATTTTCCATTTAATTGAGTCTTCAGGATTTCCAAGTAATCTACAATGTTAGGCCCCAATTTTTGCTAAATTATTTCCTATCTTTGCCAATGGTGGTACTAAAATATAAGCCATCATGAAGCCTTATTCCCTGCATTTTTACTTCATAACTTACCTCCAAGCAATATTAGGTAATCAATGATACAATAGTCATGATTATTTTTATCGTTTGAAGAGTTAAATTTAGATTTTGACTAACATATTTATGAAAAAAAAATTGGGTTCCTTCAACAATAACTGAGTAATGCCCAGCCTTTGATCTGGCACTCATTCTACTACTGCCATGAATGAAGATCATTGATTCTCATACTTCCAGATCTCTTCAACCGATTTGGTGACATGGGTTTTCTAAGTTGAAGTATTACTATGTTTTGTTGTTCATGGTTCGTGCCCAAGTTGCACATGTGGAAAGCATATCACAATTCAAAGGTTTTGTTAATGTTTCCATCACTTTAACACGAATTCAACTTTGGGCTTCACTCCTAAACAAACCAAGAGGAATCTCGTGAAATCATTGAAAACCCACATCTGAAATGGCCTCATTTACCTCTAATCTTAGACGGTTTTCATACATTCTCAATGGTTTAGGAGAAATCCTTTCTTGATCAGAGCACAATTCTTCAGAATATTACAATAACCAATTTTCCAAATGTCCAAGTCACAGCTCAGAAGAAACCATAAGGTTTGGGGACGCATTCCTTCAACATTTCTATCTAGAATTGTCTTTGAGAATATACTCCACGAAATCAAATCCTTTGATTATGCTCCAGATCGTGAGATTAGCTAACACACTGAGTTTGTTTTCGTCATGATCATATTATAAAACGTAAGCCTGTGGCCCTAGCACATGCAATCAATTAGAAATGTGAATTATCAGTTAGTAAAATAGAGTGGGGAAAGTAGGAGTAAGTTAGAGTAGTTTGTTGAGTGGAAATTGGTGTTGTGTAGAGGAATGATGCTTCTGGAACTTGAACCAGACTACTAATAAAATATTTAGATTTCAGTTCTATGTCTTTCATTTGGTGTTCAAGGATTATCCATTTGGGATTGGAACGGCCCTCCATTCTTGAATGGGTACTTACTTTGCATTGTTGGTATAACGAATTTGATTTGCTTTTAGAAGTTTTTTAATTGAATTTCAAGAGTTTTAGATTAGGATTTCATGGTTTAGTTTTCATTTGAAGATGCCTTTTGAATTCTAGCTAATTATTGGAAAGAGTAAATAGCAGTATTGGTTTGGTTTTGATGGTTATGATATTTCATTTTGAAGAGGGGATTGTTTTGAATTAAGCATATTTATACTTTTAAGGGTATGTTGTAGCAATGATTAGAATAGTTGGCAATGATTTATGGACTCGAGTTAGTTCTCTTGAAAAGGATTGTCGAAGATTGATTGAGCCAAGTTATGCTTGTTAAATTGACAATCTGGGTGTATGATTGGTTCTAGCTTTCATTTGGTTTGTTACAAGAAATTGTGAAGAATGAAATGGTTACCAGTTAGTACATGTTTTACAAGAGAATAGATTGTATATTTCAACAGTTTATGAATGGTGGATTTAATTGTTGAAGTTTGTGCAGCTGCGAGACCCATTCTTGTAGAGGATGGTAGCCTAGTCAGTTGACTAGGACAGAGTAAGACCCTAGAAGGTACCCTAGGGCCCCTAGTAATCTCATGGGGTTCTTGGTCTAGGACAAAGTAGGTTGATGCCATGGCAAAGCCCCTGGCATGTGGCTAGGGCCCTTATGTGCCTCTAGGGTATTCTGGTTTAGGACCAAGGATGCGATGTCCAAGTAGATCCTGCAGATAGAGGCAGAGACATATTCTAGTTTGGAACTAGGGACGCGATGTCCAAGAAAGTCCTGCAGGTAGGTGATCAACTTTCAGTGTGAGACTGAAACTCATCTTAGTACTAAGAACCATTCTGCGAGAGAATGAAGGACCCGGTCAGGGTCCACGGATTGATCCACCCGATTCAATGTGAAACTGAAACTCAGCCTAAGGCTTAAAGCCATTCATTAAGAATGGAAGATAATGATGTCCCCTCTCCTAATCGGTTATTGCTAGGTTGCTTCTCAAGAGACTAGCCACCCCTTGACGGTGTCCCTAGCACCTAACCCTTAGGAGCAATGTTAAGGACAAAAGAATTGTACCAACCGTTTGGATCTTCCCCTTATACAGTGATGACAAAATATATTAAACTATGTACTTTGAGAGAGAGAAAAGTATTTGGTCTTGTTGATCCTAAATGAATGCTTGTCGACCTTTACGGTTCAATTTGATCTTGTGGTTGTTGACTTATGGTCATATTCTTACTAGGTCTTAGCACTCTCACTTGTGTGCAGCTTTGATGTATTGTTATAGTTACCTTATATTTTGTTAAAAAACCCTTAACCCACTTTTAGTTTTGGACTATTTACTTTATATTGAACCTTTAAACTTTTATAATAATTATTTTTAATCTTTATGATTTTATTAATAGAGGCTTTTAAACCATTTAATCGTATCTTATGTTCAAGACCAGTTTACTTTATAACTACAATTTTTGGTCATACCTTATATTATTTTATTTATCCAATTTTTTATTATTTACTTGGACCACTTTCCAGTTCTTAAGCCTCACTAATTTGGTTCTCCTAACCTTATTTAGGTTATATTATTTTATTTATCCAATTTTTTATTATTTACTCGGACAGCTTTCTAGTTCCTAAGCCTAACTAATGTGGTTCTGTAACCTTATAAAAAGGACTTTAGCTAAGGTTTGCTTTTTTTTCATGGATCCAACTCTCCCGCGAATTCTCACGGGCTCCATTTATCTCTGCGTTCTCTTCTTGATCTTCGCTGCTCCTCAGTTTAAATTCTCTCGGGCATCCTCCGCTACCTGGTGACCTCTGCGATTTTGGTTCTTATGCCCGGCTTGATCTCTGCGTTTGTTTTATGCATGGGATTACTTGATCTGTGCAATTTCTCTCACGGTGATTATGTTTGCCGATATTTGCCGGCTCCTTCACGTGCCCATCCTCTGCGGTGATCTCAGCTATCGCTAGTTCCTTCACAGCGCTTCTCTGCAACGGGTTTACCCGATCTGAGCTATCGCTAGTTCCTTCACAGCGCTTCTCTGCAACAGGTTTATCCTTACCGTTTTACCTCCGTGTAATTGTTTACGGGGTTACCCTTCGTTTTGTTCTTGCGGACTCTCACCACCAAAGATCTATCGAAGTAATCTAACGCTTCAACAATTTCGCTCGGCTTTATACTACTCCATTAACAGAGTTCATGCCCTCAGGCCATGACCCTCTCTTTTACCTATGCATTGAGCTTATCCAGCATGTAAGTTCATGCTGGATAAGCCACTTGGCGTGGGTCCCTACGTCCTTAGTTGACGGAGAGTTTCAAAACTCTGCTTATCCAGCATGAACGTACATGCTGGATAAGCTCAACCCATCAAGAGACTCCTCCGCTCCCCTGCTTTCTTATTACTTAACCTATATTGACTCCTCTCACTAACCCATTCATCCATGGCAGCGACAACAATGGATACCAGGAGTCCTGTGCCAACGTTTCTGCTTACTTTTTCAAGCATTCGTTACTTTTTCGAGCATTCGCAACATTTGCCTATGTGGTAATCTTTCACCTCTAACACTACTATTTGGGGCCATCTTGATCTAGATTGCCGATTCTCTGTATCCAAGGGCAAGAAGCGAAGTTTGCTGTTGACTCTGCTCCAAGGGCAAGGAGTGAAGTCAGCTATTGACTCTGCTCTTTGCCCGTTGGATACAAAGAATCTGCAATCGAGATAAGCTCAAACCTAAGCCTATTTGAAGAGCTAAAAATTGAAGAGCTAAAAACTGTTGAAAATCTTACTGTCTAGGTAGAGATGTGCCGTGAAAACTAAACTGATCCTTTTTTTTTCTTTTATGGGGTAAGCTTTTAACATTTTAGGATAATAAGAACTATCTTTATTTCCATTATAGTATTTGAATTTTTAATTGTTATTTGATAAGTTGGTTGACCAGATTTAGAGTAAAATGATGTCCAGTCACAAGGTTTATCGAGATGTTCTGGGACCTGAGAAAAACATCTTTCAAATACCTTGAGTGAAAAAAAATAGTGAAATCAAATGTTTCAAACAAATGGTGAAATCAAGAGCGTTTCTATAAGCATTGGTTTACATTCTCAATTGCTCGGAGGTTATCACTGGAAAAAAAACTTTAGTTTCATCTAAAATTATTGTAAGAAACAAGAAATATGAGAAATTTGCAATCATTTTCCTGGTTTAAAATTATTGTACGAAACAAGAAATATGAGAAATTTGCAATCATTTTCTGGTTTACCTTACAAGCTTTGCAGATCTAATTCTGTGTATTTATTATTATTTTGTTCAAAGCCTCGAAGATTACAAGCTAGGTTCTCAACCACACAAAACATCAGACAAGTACGTTAAATAGCACTACATTACCGGGAATCTAACTCTTACAAAATAATTATTGATGGAACTATTGGAAAGAAGATAAAGATACCGGTAACAAAAGATGCAACAGATCCAAGAAGAAAGACATGCCGAAACACCCTGCCACTGCATTCATACTCTTAATGTATGGAATCCAAAGCTTATGAGATAGGAAGTTTCTTTTAGCTATTAGACATGCTGAAACGCCTTGCCACTGCATTCATACTCTTAATGTATGGAATCGAAAGGCTTGAAAGGCCTTATGAGATAGGAAGTTTCTTTTAGCTATTTTTGTTGAATATGCCTAGAATAAAATAATTAACTAAGCTTGATGAAATTTGCATACAATTGTTAACATAAATTGTTGTTCACATAAATTGCTCTTTACTTTGCTGCAATTGAGCTATCCAAGTCGGTGGGAATAAGGTGGAAATCCATGGCCGAAGAAGTATGATCCTTTCAATTACAGAACGTCTTTGCCAATATCAATATTTTCACATCTTGATATATGCATCAATAAGTTTAATTTTATGCTCACGTGTTACATCTTTGGGACTTCGGTCAGGACAAACTTCCCTACATCAAGCTGGATGCAGAAGAAAAGGCAGCCTACCATACAAAACATGAATCATACAGAAGCATGCAGTCTGCCTACATCAAGCTGGATGCAGAAGAAAAGGCAGCCTACCATACAAAACACGAGTCATACAGAATGGTGTTTAATTATTTTCTTTGAACAATAGTATCCTTCACAATTCTCAAATTGTCTACTCAAGTCCTCCAAATTACAACCAATTTTAGTCCCTATGTTGCGTACAAATATCTCCACGGTTCTAATGTACATTGTCCTTTGGTTCTGTTTTTGCTCTGTTTCTATGTGACAGTATAACGAAAACCATGCTGCTTGCTTGTGATGTAAGTGATTCATCATTTCTTCAGTCGACTGATCTGAATATACTGGTAAATACGGCTTAATCCATTGGTAGAGACATACTAGTAATTTAGTTTACTTTTTATCTCCAAGAATTGATGCTAGATAAACATTTTTTGTCGCAGGAAGACGTCGGGGATAACAGGATTGATATGCAGTGAACTTCAGCATCATCCCTGCTTTGAACATGGTTTAATTCCAAAAGCCTCGGAAAGCAATTGGAGTTAACATCAAAATTGCTACTATATTTATGCGGGGCAATGAATTCCAATGTACATAATTTCACGTTAAGAGCTTTTAGTTGTCGTTTTACTTAGTGGTTACGCTCTGTCTCTTTTGGTGCATCCGTTAGTACAAAATACAACTTGGTTTTTCCATGAATAAAATGTTCTCGTTCTTTAGATCCATAGTTTAGTTTTGCATGGAAATACAGGTATGTTTGCGTTGAGGGGGAGCAATAATATTAGGAGTTGGGAGCAGGGTGGTGACTTACCAACCAGGTAGTCAAGGCGGAGGAGCATATATCAAAGGGATCAGGTGTAGGATCTGTGGGACCAGTGAATGGGGCTTACCTTGACAGAAAGGTATCGCCAGAGATCCTGAGTGTCGTTAACGAAGTAGTCTAACGTTGGGCGAAATCGTCGAAGCGTTAGACTGTGTGTTTATAGCATGACTGTACTATGACATAATTGCTTAGCATGATTGTACTATGACAGAACTGCTCAAACATGTGTTTTTGATTGAAACCTGATCTCTTTCTGTTGACTAAGAGTTTGAGGTCTATTTATATCTGCTTTAACCTTCTATTCAAGGTACGTATATGGTTTATCCAGTTTGACTTGTCCCTTCGGTGACAAGTTCAAACTTCAAACTTAGAACTATCTGAGTATAAAGTGGATCCAATAATGGTTATGATTTATTTTACTGTAATTGTTATTTGAGATTTATTTTACTATACTTAGCATTTGATGATGCTTGAGGACCAACTTTAATGTAGTGACCAAATAGAGCGTTAAGTTGAAAGAGATGAAAATTATGTTTTTGCTTTATTCTAGTTTAAATCTTATTAGCAACACTATTCTGAATCTGAATTTATATGTTCATGCACTTATGTTTATTATTGCTATTAAAACAACTAACCCTTAAATTTCAACATTAGTTAACGCAATGATACTGCTAAGAAACGATCTGTTCCATTATTAAGCAAAGGAAATAAAGAGATAAATTGTATTGTTCAGTGAAAGAGTGGATTGGATTTAATCTTGGATCACATTAATTAAAAAAAATTGCGACCACTGTGTTGTGAACAAGTGTATAAGTACAAACTAAGAGATGATGGAATTATGGTAATCCAATAGAATAAAGTTTGCAGAACTTAAATGTGTATAAGTACAAACTAAGAGATGATGGAATTATGGTAATCCAATAGAATAAAGTTTGCAGAACTTAAATTTCAATTGCATTGACTTCTAAATATAGATGTTCATCATTGATCTTGCAGAGGCTTTGAAGATAGTAAGTTTGTTCCCTTTTCATAAAAAAAAGATTTAATTTCAAGGAGCTTAATATCTGAACCACTATAACCAGATTGCCTTTGGGTTGTTAAAGGTTTCATTTCTAGTTGAAGTTGGTTTAAGTTTTAAAGTTTGAAGATCTTTTGATCAGTTTGATAGAGTGAGTTCGGTTTTCCATCTAATCCTGCATAGATAGTGTCGATGCCTCTAAGTTTACCTTCCTGGGTTGACACTTTATGTCAGTTATCAATAGTGATATATTTTACCTGACATTTTTGTCGTCGTTGTCGGGGAGGTGCTAAGAGGATTGGAGATTGCATAGATAGGTTTTCTTTTAATTACACAAGGGGGGGAGGAGTTATAAGAGGAGAGGTAAGAACCTATGCAAGCACTCAGTGTGGTTTCTCCAAAGCCTTGTTGTTCTTTCAAAGAAAGTGTGCATTTCCTATTCTGTAGTATGATGTTATTTTTATGCAATTGTGACTCTTATTCAGTAGTGTGATCAATTTCAGCTTTGCAAGAATTTACTTCAGTTGTGTGGATTTATTTTTAAAGGTGTGGTTGCAAATAATCTATTTTAGTTGGTGTGCAAGAATTTATTTTCATATGTTTTGAAGGTTGTGTGCAAATTCAATTTTGGAGTGGTGTGCTAGAGTTCATTTCCAATGTTAGAAGGAAAGCCCTTATTTCAGTTGTTTAATTTACAAAGATCTATTTCAGTTGTGTGACTTGCACAGTTTTGATTATAAACCCCCCTACACTTAAAAAAAAAGAGCCAGTTGAGGATAATCAGGAGGATCCAAAAATTGTTGGATAAGTGAGGATTCTACTGCAAGATATTTTGTAGACTATGGGAAAAAGTAGGGATAGACGTTTGGGAAGTCCTTTCCAGGTTGTAGCAAAGGTTGTTGACTCTTTCAGTGGGTGAAGAGTAGATATTGGAACTAGAAGTTGAAGAGTGTGTATCATGCTTAGTCCCCTTGAGCATCCAAGAGTATGGAGATCAAATTTTTTAAGATCTCAAGGACATGAAAATTAATGAATATGGAATTCAGGGAATGGAAAATTAAATGGAAGAATGGTTCCAATCTATTATCAATCCCTAATATGATCTTCTTCTTCAGCAGTTTTTGTTATTTGATCAACAAGTTGGGTTGGCTCCTCATACTCAAGTAATCACCACGTTTTATTCCCTACACACGAGTATGAGTGTTTTTTATCGTGTTAAAAAAGATGGTTGCAATGGAAAGCAGCCTACACTTTAAGAATTTTTCTTTTCTTCAAGTAGGTAGGTAGGATGAATAAAAGCTAGAAGTAGTCAGCACCAGCACAATATAGCAGTTTTTATGTTTTTGAATAATGATGAGAAATGTCAACTTTTGATAAGGAATCTTGTGGAAGGACTTATGTCCTATACATATTGTAACTTCACAATATTATTGCAGACATCAATCCCCTCACAAATTAGGCATTGACTGGTTATGATATCCTGGCAGCTAAAGAATTTCATCTTATTAGAAAAAACAGTCTTGTTTTTAACACAACAACAAATATATATTGCCCTGGAGTTATAGCATTCAAATGGGTCCTAAAATGATCATATAGGAAAATTTCCATTCCAAAGCAGTAAATCAATACCAAATGGGGATCATTCTTTTCAAGTATATCCATCAGAAAAGAGCCAATAAGAGCAAGCATTTATGAATCTGCAACACAAACAACAACAACTTTGTATGTTTCTTTGAGACTTTGTTTGGATACGTGTTGTCAAATTTATTTTAGTTCTACAAACATGAAATAATAACTATTTTTTTTATTACTTGTTCATCATAAAACCTTTCACCTATAGTTTCTCCATTTATTTTCATATCCATATCATTGTAATTATACTTCCAAATCTTCGAAACAACCACACTATCTATGCTACCTATCGTCATTATTAAACCCTCCTTACTAAGAGTAGAGCATCATTATTCGTGGCCACCCACTAGTATGAGAAGGTACTAAAACTTAAAACCAAAAATAAGAAAATGGTGAAAAAGTTGAAGAAAAATGCATCTTCAAGGCTAAGTATCTCCATCAAAACTACTCAAAACCAAATGAAGCAGTGTCCTACAATTTTGAAATTTAGCAGAAGAGTTGATTGCATGAGGACATGCAATGGTTTTGTTCTTGGGAGGGATGTCAGGCCCCAATTTTTGCTAAATTCTTGCATATCTTTGCCTATGGTATTACTAGAATATAAGCCATCATGAAGCCTTCTTCCCTGCATTTTTACTCCATAACTTACCTCCAAGCAGTATTAGGTAATCAATGATACAAGTCATGATTTTATTGTTTGAAGAGTTAAATTTAGATTTTGACTAACATATTTATGAAAAACAAAGTTGGGTTCCTTCAACAAGAAGTGATAAATGCCCAGCCCTTTATCCAGCACTCGTTTTGATACTACCACGAATGAATATCATTGATTCTCATACTTCCAAGTCTCTTCAACCGATTTGACATGGGTTTTCTATGTTGAAGTATCAATATGTTTTATTGTCCATGGCTTGTGCCTAGGTTGCACATGTGGAAAGCATATCATAATTTGAAGGTTATGTTAATGTTTTCATCACTTTAACAGGCATACAACTTTGGGCTTCACTCTTGAACAAACCAAGAGGAATCTCATGAAATCGTTGAAAATCCACTTCTGAAATGGCCTCATTTACTTTAAATACAAACGATTTTTAGAAATTCTCAACGATTGAGGAAAAATCATTTCCTGATCAAAGCAAAATTCTTTAGAATATTGTTGTAACCAATTTTCAAAACATCCAAGTCAGCTCAGAAGAAGCCACGAGGTTGGGGGACGCATTCCTTCAACATTTCTATCTAAAACTGTCATTGAGAATATACTCCACGAAATCAAAGACTTTGATTCTGCGCTAGATCGTGAGATTAGCTAACAAGCTGAGCTTGTTGCCATCATGATCATATTATAAAATGTAAGCCTGCACCTAGCATAGGAAATCAGTTAGAGCTGTGAATTATTAGTCAGTAAAGTAGAGTAGGGGAAGTAGATGTAAGTTTAAATAGTTTGTTGTGTGGAAACTGTTGTTGTGCAAAGGAATGATGCTTATTTAACTTGAACTAGACTCCTAATAAAATATTTAGATTTCGGTTCTATATATTTCATCTGGTGTTTCAAGGATTATCCAATTGGGATTGGAAGGGCCCTCCATTCTTGAATCGGTACTTTAACTTTGCACTGTCAGTATAATGAATTTGATTTTCTTTTAGAAGTTTTTTAATTGAATTTCAAGAGTTTGAGATTAGGATTTCATGGTTTGGTTTTCATTTGAAGATTCCTTTTGAATTCTTGCTGATGATTGGAAAGAATAAATAGCAGTATTGGTTTGGTTTTTATGGTTATGATCTTTCACCTCTAAGAGGGGACTGTTTTGAATTAAATAGATTTATATTTTTAAAGGTACGGTTGTAGCAATGATTAGAATAGTTGGCATTGTTTTATGGATTCCAGTTAGTTCTCTTGAAATGGATTTTAGAAGATTGATTGAACCAAGTTATGCTTGTTAAATTGGAAATCTAGGTGTATGATCAGTTCTAGCTTTTATTTGCTTTGTTACAAGAAATTGTGAAGAATGAAATGGTTACCAGTTAGTCATCATTCTCCTCTTGTGGATCTTTTCTACAAGTTAGATTCAGTTCGATAGTTAGAAATAACCAACATCAATTTCATATAATGACATAGTCAAGAGCATATCAATCACATATATGCAACATGTCATGACAATATAAAGAATCAAAACAAGTTGGGATAGAAAGTCCTCCCTCTTTATATCTACCCTTATGTAGAAGTCACAGTGAGCATCTTGATCTTGTCATCATATTGGACTTGTACTTCTAAAGTGTGAAATGGAATCATCATCATATCATCCTCATAGAGTATCACATTCATTAGCACAATATAAGTTAGATCATAACCCTAGATATGAGAAATTTAACACATGATATCATGATAATTTCATACATCGATGAACTCTAAACTTCTTTGCACTTGTAAACTCATATCACATTGATCAATGAATCTCAAAACTCTTTATATAACAAAATGATCAAACTAGAAGGTGCCACGATCATGCAATCTCGTGATAACTAAAGATCAAGTCAAGATCTAAACACATAAAGAGCTAATTTAGATCCTTACTCTCCTCAGAAATGCATACTTCATTTAAACCTTCTAGGAATTATATTCATACTTGACATACCTCTTTAAGGGATCGAGTCCACAACCTGCTAATTCCATTATCTCTTTTATGATGTCATATTTAGGGCATAGACTAGCAGTACCACTGGAGTTGTAATAAGCACATCTTTTATTTCTAGCGAACTAATACTTGTATGCGGCCATCTAACTCTAATTTGTACGTTGTTCCTCTTGTGGGCAAATGTTCAAACCCTTCTTGCCAACTTGATGAACTTTTCCAAGAAACTCCTGAGGTCAAGTTGGTTACTACTCAAATCCTTACCATAGGATCTATGAGACTCTGATATGATACAAAATCAAAGTTGGCTACAAACCCTAAGCTTTGATACCATGTTGAAGTTTTAGGGTAGTTAGGGTTTTTCAAAAAATTGGAAAACTTATGCTTTTAATGTAGATTCAAATTGTAAAAAGATGCTAAAGTAAGAGACACGACAATAGCAAGAATCTAATCAATAACAAACATAATTTTCATCTCTTTCAACTTTAACACTCCCTTAAGGACCATTGTGTTAAAGTCGGCTACAAACCCTAAGCTTTGATACCATGTTGAAGTTTTAGGGTAGTTAGGGTTTTTCAAAAAAATGGAAAACTTATGCTTTTAATGCAAATTCAAATTGTAAAAAGATGCTAAAGTAAGAGACACGACAGTAGTAAGAATCTAATCAATAACAAACATAATTTTCATCTCTTTCAACTTTAACACTCCCTTAAGGACCATTGTGTTAAAGTCGGGCTCTGAAACAAAATGTATAACAGTTGTAAAGTACATAAGCAATAAAATAGTATTAGTATAATCATGAACAATAGTACATTACTCTAACTAGCAAAACAAATATAAAAAAGTCTGAGTTGGACCTTCCTTATGCTCAGAAGAATTTCAAATCAGACCTTGTCTTTCAGAGACAGATCATAAGGTGGAACACATTTGTCCCATGCCTGAAGGCATGGACATACCTGAGAGAGAGATAATTTTTTGTACGGTAGGGTTAGGTTTTCAACCAATCCACATATGCAGTGATCTACTCAAATCAATCCAACACAGGCAAGGGCCTACTCAAATTAAGCCCAAACAGGTAGCAGCCCTCCTATAACAACTCATACTCAGTTGTGACCTCACCAATCAGTCACAAGAAGGAAATGATCTACTCTAACATCCCACTAAAGGGGTGGGACCTTTCTCTAATAGCACACAATTAAGTGGAAGCCCAACAAACAATCCAAGGTTCAGTGATAATCCCACAATCAGTCCAAGGTTCAGTTATAATCCCACAAACAATCCAGGGTTCAATCATAATCCCACAAATAGCTCACTACTAAGAAGACAGACCAACAATCATCCCATAGTTCAAGTGACAATCCAAAACCAACCCATGGCTCAAGTGACAGTCCAAGACCAACCCATGGTTCAAGGTGACAACCCCAAACAACAACCTGAGCAAACAAGGTGACAGAGTCAATCAAAGCAAGGTGACAACCAAGCAAAACGACCCATGGCTGAGATAATAGCCTATACACATCCCACAGCTCCCATAGCAAATTCACAATAGGCTCACGGTATCCTCAATAGCCTCGGCAAGGTTCGGCACCCTCACTTAGGCTCACGACACCTTCACAATACATCTAGCATCCAAGTAAACATCCCACTGTACCGTCATACAGCAATCACGACACCCTACAACAGTCACGGCACCCTATAGCAATCATGGACCCTTCTACAACACTCACGGCACCCTACAACAATCAAGGAACCCTACAGCAATCATGGCACCCTTCTACAGCAGTCACGACAACCCTAACTAGGCTTAGGCAAGCAGCGACCCCAACAAGATCAAACCCTAGCAGTAGACATTATGCATAGAAGAAGAATAACATCCTTAAATCCCTTAACGTCACCTTCAAACAGAGATGTTGGAAACCTTAGATCAGACATAAAACATAGAGCTGGGATATCTCTCCAAGACACACACATAAAGGAGGCTAAGACTTGATTTTATAGTCTCTTAAAGACTTCTATAAGGATCCCCTTTCTAATATTTCAATGACTTAGGGTTTACTCAAAAAGGTCAAGACGTCGTACATTAAGGTGGGTTTCCAATAACAATAAAGTTAAGTCAAGATAACAAAGGGGTCAAGGTACCACACTCAAGAGCGGTGCTAGGACCACATTTAGGTTGATTTCCCTCGACTTAAGCGAGTCTTTTGGAAGCTCAACTCTTACTCCCAGTTTCCTCATGTTTATTTTCCCCCATAATGGACTGGCAATGTTTCGTAACTCATCTTGTTTTTTTAATCTCTTTTATTCTCAAGTTTTTGGATATTTGTTATTTATTTAACGCTGGCGATAGGTTTGTTTCATTGAGGTGGACTTGTCTTCTTGGTGGCCTTCATTGTTAGTCTCGTACGTCGGCTATCATAATCTCTTATCTCTCATATTCATATGGTTGACAACCCCCCCGTTGTCGACCCAACTACTGCGAGTTGACTATTGTAATTTCAGGAAGTATGTTCCTTTCCTTAGAAAATATTTTGATTATCGTTCTTGGACAAAGCGCTCCCAATCTTTCTGTTTTTGTTGCCAATTTGAACTTCCACCAAGGGAAAAAGGAAATCATGCTTCTACTACGTGACCAGCTCCTCTTTCAATCAGAAATTTAAATAACAACGTCAAAATGGTGACAAAGAAAGATTCGTGGAGGTCGTCATAAAATCTTTTATGGATTTCATCGAGTGATGTCCTTTCCTTGATCGCTTGTTCTTCATAGTAGTCATTGCATATCCTGTCAAACCACCCATAAAGGTTTGTTTGTCCCCCATTATTGAGTTTACACATCAACAACTTTTCATTGTTGGAGTCGATTCCGCTCATTAATTTGATCAATCAGTTTCTTCAATTCATGGGGAATAACTTCGACAAAATTTTCATGTGTCTTGGTGAAGAATTTTTCTTTGGATTTTGGTAACGTTAACTCATTCCTTCTGGCATAGTTTTGAATATAGTTCTCTATATTTTTGTTCCACCACTCTCTAATTCATTCCTCACCATTTATACAGATGTAATTATCTTTTATCCTGAATAATACTACTGGCAACGTAACCAATGTTGTAATCTATGGGATTACATGAAGTTTCCAGTAGTGATTAACTCGTAAAAGTATATAGATAAGACAATTGCATACAATCAAGAAGGAAGAAAACATAAGTAATGGAGATAGCATCAACAAGTCTTTATTAACAGATAACCAAAGAGTACAAAGGTGATGTCTTCACTCTAACTCACTAGCATTATATATACAAATTACATTATGTTATTTAGTTACTTAAGACGAACTCACCTTCTTTGGACCAAGGCTCCGCTTGGCATGATAATGGTCAAGTTTTAAATCTTTTTGGCAAGCAGACTGCAACAGTGGCATCGTCAAGGAAATTATCCAGTGGCATTCATAACGAGTTTAGTGAGTTTAGACGCACAATGAAGGTTTTTTATGCCCAATGGTGGGAATGTTGGAATCCCTAAGGAAGGACTCTTCTTACTTCTCAATTTTGGACTCAAGGATGGAGGATATTAAGAGTAATTTGTGTGAGTAGAGTAGCCAAATCAACGGATTGAGAATTGACTTGGACAAGCTTCTGAAGATGAACCAGTGTAGCCATTTCCAATACATTTAGTTCTTTGAGATGAAAGCTATGGAAGAAGACTCTATCCACCTTCCAACGCAGATCTCCACCAGGCATGGATAGTGGTGTAGATAATTTCTCAATTCTTTGATTACCTTTTTTGTTTATGCTGTACAAATGTATCTTTTTGGTAGGAAAATTCGTGTGTATATATAGCACTTCCAGGATAGTAACTTTTGAAAAAAAATGGCATTTTATCTTTCAATCAAGTTTCCTTTTATATTTTATAGGATTGCAACATTAGACACTTGTGTTGCTAGGAATACTTAGTCTCTTTGTAACTTTTGACTAGTTGCTAGGAATACTTAGTCTCTTTGTAACTTTTGACTAGTTTCAGTCATTTATATATAAAAATCCTTAATCATTTATGTTCAAAACAATGAAGGAAAATATTTCTATTAGCAAGGATTCAAAACTTGGTAATACATGCAGTCCTTAAAACAATATTCGCTACACATATCTAACTGAATTGATGAAGAGTGTTTCCCTCTATTTATGCATATACAAGGGTATATTTTATAATTGTTCATGAATAATACCATAATCGCTTCCTTCAATCTATGAGTTATGGTGCCAAATTCTATTCATAGAGTATTGTTGTGCATGAACAATAAAATATGTGCACATGTTGTGTTATGGTTAAGATTGCAACACCTAAATTGGTCATTGTAACAATTGCATTAATTGTTTTTGTAACTACTGCAAAGTACCATGTATTGATGAATGTGAATGGGTATCTTCAAAAATTGCTAGTATTGGATGGTATCTCCAATTATTAACATTAAAAGCAATTTTGGTATCTTCAAAACTACTTAGAGTTGGATGTAGATCATAATATATTTGTTTTATGTGCATCCCTTGGTCAGTAAAAGAAAGCATCTTTGATGTATAGTATCTACATTATGGAAAAGACTTCCAATGTTCCTTGATAATGCTACAAATACCTTCACATCTTGAGGCATCATAATATTAGATCCCACATAAATAGCCCTAAGTTGTAAAATTCAATGAAGCATAGGATCAAAAGGCCTGCAGAATTCAAATGAAGAGAGAGAAGCAATTCAACAACTCATTTCAATAACTCATGAAGAAAAAAACACTCATGAGACCAATAGTTGGAATAAATAATATTCATCCATTAATCAGTATTAATCCTCATATTTAGTAAATAATATGTAATACAATGGTTATACATATAGGAGAATTTGAATGCTTAAAGAGGCAGTTGAATCTACTAATCTGGACTGACTCAAGAGTTAACTCGGTGTGGAAAAATCACCACTAGAGCTCACTAATGCAACTTTGGATCATTGATTCAGTCTACAATCATTTAACTAAAGAGAGTAGGTGAGTAAATGCCTTACTTTCCTTTAATCATGCAAACTGGCACTAGAGAGACTAAGAGTGAACTAACTGATGGGAATCAGAGCATGACTAGACATAACTTAATACCTATTGGAGTCAATTGTTGGACGTTGTTTGTGGCACTCCGAGTGGGTTCCTAAATTATAGGGATTGATCCCTGGAGCACCAAAATTCATGCAGACATGCACAGTAAGTGGTAGGTGTCTCCTAGGTATGTCTCCCATGCACTAGTGAAGTGATGATGACCTCGTAAACTAAGAAAATGAACAAATAGACTATGTGGGTAGAAAGAGGATTAATTTATCCCAGCACCCCCCTTTAATCCTAACTTTGGACAACTTGGGCCCTAGAAACTAAGACCAAAGGTCACCCATACAATCTAAATGTAAAAAAACATTTGTCCATGTAAAATGAGGAAAGAGGCAAAACCTCATGCGGAAAATCCTCCCTCAAGAATGGCCATGAGATACACGAGAAATAAATTGCTCCAAATCCAAGTAGGTGTGAACTTGATTAGATGCCTGGAGGCATTTTCTTCTTGGGAAGAAGAGGAATATGCTCAACTTGATCAGGAACATAGAGAGTTGCATAATAGATTATGGGACCATGTAGAGCAACGAAGATAATATGACAAAAGAGTAAAAGTGTGTGCTCATTCAACTTGATCTTGAAGTCAGGTCCAAATGAATCTTAATGTGCTTGATACTTTGAACCATGTGAGGTAAAATCAACTCCAAATGTGAGGAGCAAGCATCCAAGTGAATGTAAGAGGTCCCCATCTTTACTAGCACTGTGAGGAGATGATCATGTGATCAAGTAGGAAGGAACGTGAAGCTTGGGACCATGAAGAGAGAATGCTTGAGCTCCATAAACTTATATAGCTTTCAAAATATCCATGAAATCACAAAATTTAATATCAGCAAACTCATAAGAAGAAACTGACATCAAATCCCCAGCAACAAATTTGAAAGAGACTTGAGGTGCTTCATTTTTCAAACCAAAACTGATGAGATAGGTCACAAGCATAATTGAGAGGCCTTGAAACTCTAACTTCAAACCAAATAAGGTGAGAGTAGCTCCAAGAATGAGGAACAAAATTCCCAAGTACGCCATTGAGATGGAAAATGCAGAATGTTCTCCTTCTTCAACAAAATTCTGAGTATTGGTGCAAATAATCAAGCAGGAATTCATTGGAAGAATGGACAAGTGAGGGCAAGTGAGTCACTTTCCAAATTTGATTTTTCTTCCAAAATAGTACTTCTCTGCACACCAACATCATGACTGGGGAGAGAGGAATCGAATTTCTCTTCAACTCCTTGAGCAATCACTTGCAAACTTTGCACATAATTTAGAATAGAAGAATCATAGGAGAATGACTGAGAAGGATGGAAAGAGAGTTCTTCTTCAACAATGCAGTTTTGAATGTCTTCTTCTAGATCAGTTGTATGAGAAGATGAGATATTAGAGATCTCAGGAACTTTTGGAGCAATAGGAGAAGGAGTCTCTTCAAGGAGAATTTCACCAATTCGAATTGAATGAGTTGAAGATTATGTTATTTCTTTGTCTTGAACAACTTCATTAGAGAGACTTGAGGCCAAAACATTTGAAAGAAGAACACTTGAGGAGGTGATTAGTGTGCTCTCCAAATTGCTAGAATGATCCTTAGCGCATGCTTGGAGATATAGCCAGACATATAGTTCCAAAAGCTCTATCACATTCATTCATTCAGTCATTTAGCTCGTTATAAGACTCTTCAATTCCAATAGATATCTCATAGAGACCTTGTCTCTTTAAAGATGAAATTATCTTCAATTTCCACTTTGAATAACTTGTGAATGGAGTAAGAATAGGAACTGATACTCTCGAATCCATACTAAAGTTGTACCTGCAAAAACAATTCAATTTGAAACAAATTAGACCAAACACTCCTTCGGCATGTGCACTTTCTCTGGGTGCATCACACCTGGATAGAATTCTCTGGACAGAATCCAAAGGGAGCAAGGCAATAATTCCAAGATTTATGTGGAACCCAATTGCTTTTGGTGCATCAATGGAAGCTTCTGAGGTGTGTTGTTGGCCTTGATACCAGCTCTGGTACCATGTAATATTCAATGAAGCATAGGATCATTATGCCTGTAGAATTCAAATGGAGAATTGTAGAAGAGAGAGAAGCAATTCAGTAACTCATATCAATAATTCATGAAGAATAAAACAATCATGAGACCAATAATTGGAATAAATGATATTCATCCATTAATTAGTATTAATCCTCATATTCAGTAAATAATATGTAATAAAATGGTTATACATATAGGATAATTTGAATGCCTAAAGAGGAAATTGAATCTACCAACCTAGACTGTTTCAAGAGCTCATATAGGATAATTTGAATGCCTAAAGAGGAAATTGAATCTACCAACCTAGACTGTTTCAAGAGCTAACTCGGTGTGAGAAAATCACCACTAGAGCTTTCTAATGCAACTCTGAATCATTGATTCATTCTACAAGCAATTAACTGAAGAGAGTAGGTGAGTAAATGCGCCCTACTTCCCTTGAATCATGCAAACTGGTGCTAGAGAGACTGAGAGTGAACTAACCGATGGGAATCAAAGCATAACTGACATCACTGAATACCTACTGGAGTCAATTGTTGGACGATGGCACTCAAAGTGAGTTCCTAAATTATAGGGACTTATCCCTAGAGCACCAAAATTCATGCAGACAGGCGCAGTAAGTGCTAGGTGTCTCCTAGGTATGTCCCCCATGCACCAATGAAGTGATGATAACCTCATAAGCTAGGAAAATGAACAAATAGACTATGGGTAAAGGGAGGATTAATTTATCCCAACATAAGTACCTCGCGGTACTTCTAAGTTACCAAAATTAAGAAGATGCTTACAAAAGCAATCCATATTACCTTTATTACCCTTGATTTGATTATCATTATTTTGAGAGTGGAATGGAGTAATGATACAAGGATATGGATGGAAAAATGTGAGTCAAAAGGTAGATAAGGAAGATAAGCAATGGTAAAAAAGATGTCAAAACTTATGCCCCCACTATCTACGCCTTCACACCACGACCTTATCTACAATCCAACCCCATACATCAATCTTGATGTCATATATAAAAGTATATTCCATGATGATCAAGCATTGAAATCCCCTTACAAAAATAACTTTGCATCTACATGTGCAAGTTATCTTAACATCTTATAATTGTTTTTTATTTTCTTAACTTTTGAAATTCTTCTTTTGATACCCATGTGCTTTCAACATTTGATTTCCATATCGACATGAAAATCAATCAAGTTTTTAGCACCCATCACATCCATACACAATTTGAAAAGGTTGAAGTTGTGCTATCTATTCATTGTATTGTTATAACAAAATTTGACATGTATTAAGACAGTGTCCCATTGCTTAAGTTTACTACTTTTCAAGTATCTAAAGGGATTTCCCAAACTCCTCTTCACTACCTCACTTTGTGTTATCTATTCTTGAATGGTACATTGAGATGTGATGCAATTTTTAACCCAACTTATTCCACAATGTTCTCTCGAAAGACTAAGAATTTGTTTATCTATGTCAAAAGTAATAACAATCGGTAATCCATCAATCCTCATGATTTCTATGAAATATTTTTGCATAATGCCTCACATTACTATCCGTCTTACAAGGAATAACTTTTATCATTTTATAAAACCGATACACTCAAAAATACATAATCATATTATCCCTAAATAACATCTAAAAATATGCCTTCCTAAGGCTTCCTGAGAATGGGTAAAGAGATATACAACTTAATATTTTGATTTGTTCCCTTATCCATTTGAGAAACTCTACACCTCTCCAAAATATTTCCACATCTCTTCCTAAAATGAGCCCAAATTTTCATATTTTCAAGTAAAATTTGGGTTTTATCTCTCCTAAAGTGATCTATTAATGTACCACCATGTAACTCTTTAAGCAAAGGGTTTTATCTCTCCTAAAGTGATATGCTAATCTATTGATATGTAACTCTTTAAGCAAACTCCAACGTAATGAAAATTTAGGACTAAAAAGTCTCTTATATTTAATTAAGTAATCTACTTAAATAAAACAATATAATTCGTCATTGTGATTTGATGCCACTGTATTATTGCAGTATTCTAAATTTTGTGTTAATCCTATATTGTGCATGTACAATTCTTTGATATGTTCAAAAGAAACTAACTCATTCTTAATTGAATTCATCATTTGATTTCTTCTCAATGCATCAACAGTATTTTCATTTTTTAGGCTTATAATTAAATGCAAACATGTAACCCTATAGGAATTTCACCCGTCTAATGTGCTAAAAATTAAACTTGGCCTAGTTATTAAAAGAAATCAATGTTTGATTGTTTGTTTATAACACAAATCATGTCCTAGCAATTTTAAAGCTTGTAGTAATAGAATATAAAATTTCAAGTCATAAGTTGAATAGTTCTTTCTCGCCTCTTTCAAATTCTCATTAAAGAACATTAGTGGTCTTCCCTCCTCTCTCAATGTTGCTCCAATCCACTAACATCCACTTGAAAATCAAACAAGAGCATAACATTCCTTTGTTTCCTTCACGTCCTTTAAAAACTATTTTATTTCCTCTAGCATCACCCCTTCAAGTTGGCATCTTTCATAGGCATCAATAGGTATATATAGCCATAGGGATCACATCACACAAAATTTCATTGACATCTTCACCAATGTGGAATGACACCTTTCATTGTTCCTCGTTTCTCTGTCATTTTAATTACCACCATACTCTCAATGCCATGCTTTAAAGTGTGTTAGGAGGTGATTATGTTAAAGATGGATATAATTCCTTAATATATGAGAGAGATGTGATGGGAGGTGAGTTATAATTTTGAAGTTTTCCTAGGTTCCTTATTCAAATTATTGTTAAGAATGTTAATACATATCATTTTTAGGATTATTTACATAGAGTAAGTCCTTGGTCCATAACCCATAGCCATGAGCATTGGTCATAGGTGACCAAGTTTCTTATGATTTTGAATAGTACAATTAGCACTCCTTGTATTATGTGATGTTCACAAAGGTGAATAGCAAAATGAATCACATAGCCTCAATCATCGCCACTAAGGCACATCCAGTAACCAAAGCTTCCTGGAAAGGTCACCCATCCCAAAACTCCTCTAGCTCATATGAGCCTAACCATGGAGTTTTTTCCATATAGTCATGCCCACTTATCTTCGTTTTACATGTGCGGATCCTTGGCAAGTATTGTGCCTTATGAACTATTCATTTAAATCTACCTTGATTTTTTTTATTTAATCATTAAAGGGTTTTGACAATTCAATATATGATATATTAGTTTTTGACAGTTCATTAATACATGACCCATATCCATGAGCATTAATCACAATTGACCTATTTTATCATGATTTCCAATAGTCCACTTAGTATGAATTGCATCGAGTGATGCTCACAAATGTGAATTGAAACTAGCGAAATGGTGTATCTGATACCAAGATACACCAAGATCGAAAACAAATATTTTCTTCTTCTTATTTCAACAATTACAAATACTTCAAAGACATGTAGATCAGCTTCGGAGGGCGAAGCTCATCACTACAAACACAAAATACAGACTTGAAGATTTTTGGTGTTGGATCCTCTGAAGTATTTTTCTACATGCTGGGCAATCTTTATGTTGGCCGCAGTGTTATGTTTCATACAAACCAGTGAAAGAAGTAGAAGTGGACTGGGATGCAGAGATAGAGTCGAATTCGGCTTGTCACCAAGCATTATTGTAGGAAGCCACAAAGGTAGATCTGATAAGAGGGGGTGTAAATCTGGGAGCAGGGGTCTGTGTTGGTAATCTGAAAGAATTAGTATGCTGATCAAAAGTCAGAGGTTGGTTCAGGATGGAACGTTGCATACATTCATCATTTCTAAGTTCTTGGTATTTGACTTCCCATTGCTGGGGGTAATTTATACCAGTCCAGTCGAAAGTAACAGGGGTAGCTTGACAAGATTTGTTAGACTCCACCATGCTTTGTAAGCGCGAACTCTGATGGACACGAGATTGAAGTGAAGGCAGGGTATCATTTCCAAACCGAATACAGACAGCCCCTTTTAACTGGATAATTTTAGACCCCTGCATCATTTGGAACCCTTGAGGTTGGATATAGGCTTTCAACAGATCATAGATATGGGGATCCCCTAGGTTAACAAAGTATTTTGGAAAGACGATGCCATAAGAAGGACCATCATGTAAAGGAGCGGTAAAACCGCCAATAATTGCATCAGCAAAGTTTCTATGACGAGTATCGACATCAATACAAAGAGAAGATATAGGGAGGTAAGGTCGGACAAGCAGACCTAAACCAAGCTTTATTGCACCCAAATGCGCATAACGATAACCTTCTTTGATAGCCCAATCGATTTTTTTTTATCGATTAAGTTGATATGAATGGGCTCATCAGAGTCAGTAAAAGAGACATCAATAGAAGAAACCTTAATTTGTGTAGCAGACTTATATTGCCACCAATTCAATTTGTAGACATCGAAAGGAAGTATTTTCGGTAACTGTCAATCTTCAAAAGGATTAAAATCTTGTATATTAATTATAGAAGAATTAGATGAAGATGGTTCATTTAAAAAAGATGATCTTCTTTCTGCAAGACAGACTTCTGTATTATTATCAGACTGACAATCTAATGTAGCGAGCAAAACTGTATCCATTGAAGGGTCCATGATTAAACTGGGATTCTAAGCTCACGCTGGTCTCTGGTAAAACAAGGACTTACGACGGTATCCTACAACTATGGCCTTTCCTCAGACAACCCAAAATTTAAATCCCTCACGCCCAACAATTTACCCAGCTGTCATTTCCACAGCCTACAGGAAACAGCTTTACTAGATTGCAAGTAGAAAACACAGAGTAAGCTATTTTACAGCAGCATTCGAAGATATAAAACAATGAACTTACAGAAATTTTTCGAGCTTCTGCCTCTGATACCAAGATACACCAAGATCGAAAACAACTCTTTTCTTCTTCTTATTTCAGCAATTACAAATACTTCAAAGACATGTAGATCGGCTTCGGAGGGCGAAGCTCATCACTACAAACACAAAATACAGACTTGAAGATTTCTGATGCGATGTTATACTCCTAAGAGCAAATCGTAGAGCATATTACTTCAGACTCGACTAAGATCAACACATGAGCGACTTCTACACCCGATGCTCTACAATGAGGCCCGAGGCCCTTATTTATACAATACTAGTCGGTTACCCGATGACTTAAGACTGACACTAATGAGTCAAAAAGGAAAGCATCCGGGGTGACAGGTGGGTACACCCATCGTCATTATCTCGTCCCTTGGAGTCTGTAGACATGTGGGGACCCGTAATCTTCATTATGACTGACTCTTCCTAATTAGTACAAAGGCAGAATAAAACACAGTGGAGCATATCTGGCCATATCTGGCGCACCACAGCTTTCACTTCAGTCGTATGGGTCTCTGCCTTGCCGGCAAATGCAGACTTCTCGTTCGTCTCCAAGGTCTATTCCACCGCAAGGGCAGTCAAATCCTGAAATATCTAAGCCATAGTCCTCGAAGGCATCTAGGTTTGGCGTGTCCTCTTCAAGCTGGATTGGCAGGGACAAATCTGGACTGAAGCATCTTTCAATATCTGATCCGTGAAATATTGCATTGGATTCGCAAAGGAATTCTTCCTAGAATAATGACTCTACTCGAAAGTTTAANTTGGCAGGTACAAATCTGGACTGAAGCATCTTTCAATATCTGATCCGTGAAATATTGCATTGGATTCGCAAAGGAATTCTTCCTAGAATAATGACTCTACTCGAAAGTTTAAAGGGATTCTCTTCGTATCCACCTTTGAGTCAATTCTCTGTCCTTGAGCATCGCGCTTGATGTACTTTTGAGAAGTATACAACGTATGCTCTAGTCGCGTGTAGCGTCTGTCATGATGATGGAGCATAAATTTAAACCATTGATGCTCTCTGTCGGCCACTTCAATGTCATCCTTCATATGCAGTATGAAATTGGCACGACGGTTCACCCAATCCGTTCTTGGACAAAACTTATCTAGTAAGACTTCCATCCAACTAGACCATGCATTATGCCTGAGATTTGTTGGGTCTGCACAGATGATAATTTTGCGCTGCTCTCTACAGAATTGAAGAATCAAATTGTAGGATGTCCATGTTAAATTTCCATCCCCAATATCCACATACCAGATCGAACCATCTTTCTCTTCGTTGCGGTCTATCCAAAGTTCTTTGCAACCTTTTAGTTTTTCTTGAGCATTTTCAAAATTTCGGAACGCATCTCTCTCCCATCTTTCCATTATCTGTATTTTTAATGGAGAGGCTTCAATTTGCTTGATAAGAGTGAGGTCAAAATACCTTTCAGCCTCCCTCCTTGATGCATAATCAAGGAGTTGTCTTCGGTCTGCCTCTGAAAGCGATTCATCCCAAGGCTTCAGGAATAGGCCATTTCTGGGTTGATAAAGCGGTGCTTTACCACGGTCTGCACCAGAACTAGAAGCACCAGTTGTGAACATGCTGAGAGTAGGAGCAATTTATTTAGGATGCTCTCTTGTGAGCATATCAGCAAGACAATTGAGAAAACTTGGCTTATACACAATATCAAAATCAAAGTTACTAAGCCAAATAAACCATTTTAAAATGCGACTACTATTTTGTGCCATTAAATTCTCGTTTTTTAAAATACCAGGCATTATTTTCAGATCTGTTCTAATAACAAATCTAACTGGTTTCAAAAATAAGATAAAATGCTGGACTGTCTTCTTAAAGCCAAGATTTCTTTGTGGCTGGATGGGTAGTTGAGTTCTGCTGCTGTAAAGGAACCCGAACCGTAACCACACACATGTTATTTGCCTTCTATGACCTCAAGCAAACTCCACCCCAAGTGTGGGAAGAGGCGTCTGTCTCAATGATGAGTTGTCCCAAACCCTGAGGTAAGGAAAGAGGAGGCAAATCCAACACTTTAGCTTTGATATGTTGTACAGCTAAAGTCATTTCTGGTGACCACTTCACAGGGTTCTTTTTTAATCTTTGTTGAAGAAGATGAATATCAGTGGCATGTCCTTTGTAAAAAGGTCTGATGTAATTGAGACTACCAAGGAATCTCTGCAACTGGGTTTTATCAAGGATTTGATCTGGGAAATGGCTGAAGGTGTTGAGGACGTGTTTTTGCAGGATGACTTGTCCTCTTTGGACCTTAAATCCAAGAAACTCCATTTCGGTCTTACCTATCTCCATCTGTAAATGTTTTAAGTGTTCTTGCAGGTTTTTGGAACATATAAGAATATCATCAATGAACACAAGTGCCCATTGTTTGTCTCTAAAAATATCTTCCATGCGTTTTTGAAATTGTGACGGAGCGTTGTTGATTCCAAATGGTAAACCCTTCCACTGGTATTGACCATGTGGAACTACAAATGTTGTTTTAAAACGGACCTTTGCATCAATACCAATTTGGTAGAATCCTGATTTCAAATCAAACTTACTGAATATTGTACAACCAGCACTTCTTTGCAGCAGGCTGGCTTTATCTGGCAGAGGGTACCGAACTTTCTGAAGTACATCATTGAGTAGTTTATAATTCACAACAAGCCTCGGCTTTTCTCGCTTGATCTCAGAATGTTTGTTTACAACAAAGGCTCTGCAAGCCCAAGGGCTCTTAGATGGTTCTATCAAGCCTTTGGCTAGAAGTTCTTTAGTTTCTGAGGCACATAAATCTCTTTTTGAGAGGGACATGAGACGAGCAGAAGCTTTCATTGGTTTAATCTTCTGCAATGGATTAAATGGCAAGGAGACAAAATATTTCTCTCTTGTCCAGAAAGCATTTGGGCTTTCTGAGCAACAGTCTTTAATCAATTTTGCAGTGATATCTGCAAGAGCTTTTTCTCCATGGATGTCTGAAAAGGCTATACAACGATCCATTTTTATCAATTGAGCAGGGTTGTTTTTCTGCACAGGATTTTGTACAAAAGATTGACATTTTGGACTAGAACTAAAAGAGATAGGAAGCTCGACTGTACAATTATTAATGACACAAGAAAATAACATTTTCTGGATATCAAAAGAAAAAGGACTAACTCTAGACAGGAATTCTGAACCTAGAATGCAATCTTCTTTGATGTTATCTAACTTGTATCAGGTTACTGCATCAGATGATTCATTGAACTTCATTGGGAAATTTTCAGCTTTTGCAACAAGGGGGATTGGAGTTCCTTCAATGGCTATCCCACGGTCTGTAGTGTTTTCCCAATAGAATGAGGGGAGTGCTGAACCTTTTGCTAAGTTCAACTAACAACCGGAATCAAGCATACAGTCTAAAAAATATGGTTTATACTCACTAGGGAAAAACTGGATTCGAATAAACATTTTAAGACCAGTGAGCATTCCCAAAGTAAGATCAGGAGACGGTTCTTTCTTTTCTGGACTTTCCAAAGCTTGATCATATTGCTTGCTTAGTTCTTCATCTGACGATTGATCCCTTTCAATCTGTATGGTTTTAACCATGCTCTTCAAATCTTCAATCTGTGTTACCAAGCTTCTGAGTTGATGTTGCTTCTCTTTGATTTGCAATAGGAGCATTTGCTCTTTATCTCTCCTATAGCACTACCTGCTTTCATGACCATCTGAATAGCTTCTGTAGAGTTTGGCAGGATTATATTGGGCAGGAGTTACAAAACTTACCTTACATTTACCTTTATCTTGCTCAAGCATTTTGAGTAATTTCTTCTTTTCATCTTTCAAAGATGCTCTCAGCATATATTCAAAGGCAGGAGTTGCAGACAAATGCAAATCTATGGTTGCGATTTGTTTTTCAATATTTTGTGGTGTGTTCACAGAAAACGTATACAGCGAGAAATCATACTCTAGAGACTTGAACCCTCCCAAATTTGGTTCGGAATCGGACTCTGAAGAGGAAGAATAAGAAGCAAATTTTTTAAGAGTAGCTATGTCGTTATCTGACTCGAAGTCATCGGATGCAGTTGATGCATCAAAAGGTAAAAAAATTATTTCACCAGAGGGTGATTCAGTGTCTGAACTATAATGTAGATCCCACCATCGAGGATCTAACTGAGCACACAAGGCAGCAAGCCTTGGTTTTGATTTCTTTTTCGGACATTTATTTGCCCAATGGCCCTTCTGGCCGCAGATAAAGCATGTTTCCTTATCGTTTCTGTCTGTTGTTCTTTTAAGAAACTTCTTATGAGGGTGTTTGCTATATTTCTTGGAAACTTGATATCCATGTTGTCTTTTATGTTTACAGGGCTTTCCTGTATCTGGATGATATCTAGGAGCACTAGAATAGAAGCCTTTCTTCTGAATGGATTTATGGCATTTGCAATCTTGTGCTAGATGACCTCTATTATATGCACCACATCCCTAATCTGGCATTCGTGCAACATTCTTACAGAAGGATGATGAATACATACTTTGGTGATGCTTGAAGTCTTTACTGACTCTTTTCTCTAAGCAGTGCTCTTGCCATGTCTCTAACATGTAACTATGTAACTGAGCTAGAGAGAGGCCTCGATAATTGATATTTTTATCTTTCATATATTGTTCCACAGCATCTGGAACATGACCAGGGAAACTTCTAATATAATGCTTTAAATAAGCAGGATCTCCTGACTTTCCGGAGAAAATCAAGAGCTGTTGCATATAACATAAATATTCCTCACTCTGTGCAAGATTACAAAGTCGGGCTGACATAAATAGAGAAGCAAGATGTTCACAATCTTCTCTTTCATCAGATCCATAGAATTCCATACCCAATCCTTTGAGTATTTGTTGATCAGCATCTTCAACAGAGAGCATTTCATTTCTGGCTTCTTGTGGGAGCCATCTCCACCACTCATTGGCAAGTCCTGAAAGACCTGCGATTATTTGGCTAGCTAGTTGTTGACCTGTAAGGGTATCATTTTGAGTTCTTTTGTAAAGGGTCCATTGTCCTAACATTTGTATTGCAGTCTTAATATCATTTCTGGATTGACACTGAATATTTAAGACAAGTTGGTCAGGGATTTGGGACAACAGATTGTTCATGGTATTAACTCCAAATTGGAACCTCGGGTTTGGAGCTTTTGATGCATCAGGGATCTGGTGGTCAAAGGTATTTTCATGGGGAGGTGGATTATGGATGGATGAAGACTCTGCCTTATCATAAACAGACATCATATTCAAATATTTAGTATCTAAGGCAAGAGGAAAAGTTTTAAAGTGCCCAATCCATTCTTTGATTTCCTCACATTCCTCTTCATCTCTTCCAAAATTAAATTCTAGTTTCTCATCCTCTGAAATACTTAGCATGCTAAAAGAAATACTCCGATGATGCTTACTTTCTTTCTTCGGTGTTTCTTTCTTTTTATGACCCTGTGATGCTAAAGGGAAAGACTGAGGGATTGACACCTGGGACTTTCTTTTTAAGCTCTTGAGTTTGGGTCAAAAGCTCTTCTAACTTGGCCAATCTTCTTTCAGTTTTATCTGCAGCTTTTTCAAATGATTCTTTCATCTCCGCAGAATCTTTCAAGAGATGATCTAACAAACCTAGCTTAGTTTCAACTAAAGAAATTTTTTCTTTCTCTTCCACTACCATCTTTCTAAGAACAAGGAGATCATAGGCCATGTCGTCAAGATTTTGTGCAGTCATCTTCTGCTACATATTGCTCCAGTTAGCAAGCTTGATGTCATCAGACACAGACTCATCTGGGCCTAAAGATTTATATGGCATAAATTCCTTTTTTATTTGGCCGTCTATTGAGTATTGCCGGAAAGGAACCTCAGGCAGATTTCTACCTAGAATATAGGACTTATGTCCTTGGTTATTGACTTCCATAGCATCAGTAGATCTAGGTAAACTCAACATACCTAGTGTTGGGGGATCTCTATTTTTCTGACTTTATACCCTGTGAGGGATCTCAGTATACCCTATGAAGTGGTCACCAAAAATGACTTTAGCTGTACATCATATCAAAGCTAAAGTGTTGGATTTGCCTCCTCTTTCCTTACCTAAGGGTTCAGGACAGCTCATCATTGAGACAGACGCCTCTTCCCACACTTGGTGTGGAGTTTTGCTTGAGGTCATAGAAGGCAAAGAACATGTGTGTGGTTACGGTTCGGGTTCCTTTAAAACAGCAGAACTCAACTACCCGTCCAGCCACAAATAAATCTTGGTTGTTAAGAAGACAGTCCAGCATTTTATCTTATTTTTGAAACCAGTTAGATTTGTTATTAGAACATATCTGAAAATAATGCCTGGTATTTTTAAAGACGAGAATTTAATGGCAAAAAATAGTATTCGCATTTTTAAATGGTTTATTTGGCTTAGTAACTTTGATTTTGATATTGTGTATAAGCCAAGTTATCTCAATTGTCTTGCTGATATGCTCACAAGAGAGCATCCGAAAGAAACTGCTCCTACTCTCAACATGTTCACAGCTAGTGCTTCTAGTTCTGGTGCAGACCGTCGTAAAGCACCACTTTATCAACCCAGAAATGGCCTATTCTTGAAGCCTTGGGATGAATCGCTTTCAGAGGCAGACCGAAGACAACTCATGATTATGCATCAAGAAGGGAGGCTAAAAGGTATTTTGACCTCACTCTTATCAAGCAAATTGAAGCCTCTCCATTAAAAATACAGATAATGGAAAGATGGGAGAGAGATGCGCTCCGAAATTTTGAAAATGCTCAAGAAAAACTAAAAGGTTGCAGAGAACTTTGGATAGACCGCAACGAAGAGAAAGATGGTCTTGTTTGGTGTGTGGATATTGGGGATGGAAATTTAACATGGACATCCTACAATTTGATTCTTCAATTCTGTAGAGAGCAGTGCAAAATTATCATCTGTGCAGACCCAGCGAATCTCAAGCATAATGCATGGTCTGGTTGGACAAAAGTCTTACTAGATAAGTTTTGTCCAAGAACGGATTGGGTGAAACGTCGTGCCAATTTCATACTGCATATGAAGGCTAGCATTGAAGTGGCCGACAGAGAGCATCAATGGTTTAAATTTATGCTCTATCATCATGGCGGACATTACACGCGGCTAGAGCATACGTTGTATACTTCTAAAAAGTACATCAAGCGCGATGCTCAAGGACAGAGAATTGACTCCAAGGTGCATACAAAGAGAATCCCTTTAAACTTTCGAGTAGAGTCATTATTCCAAGGAGAATTCCTTTGTGAATCCAATGCAATCTTTCGCGGATCAGATATTGAAAGATGCTTCAGTCCAGATTTGTACCCGCCAATCCAGCTTGAAGAGGACCCTCCAAACCTAGATGCCTTCGAGGACTATGGCTTAGATAGCCTCAATCATCACCTCTGCGATTGCACTCATTAACCAGGGCTTCTTGGCAACGTCACCCATCCCTCCCAATGCTACTCTAGCTCAAGCAAACTTGACCATGGAGTTATACCTCCATAGTCAAACCCACTTAGCTTGCTAGCCCATCTACAAAACCTTAGCAAGTATTGTGTTTTATGAACTATTTAGTTAGAGCTTCATGACTCTTTTTTATTTAAGCATTAAGGGAATTGACAGGTGTCCTAAACTATAGTAGCCAATTGCATATGAACATAAACTTATTTGAATTTTGAATATAAAGCTTTTTGAATTTTGAATATAAAGTTTTTTTAAACAAATGGTTTGGGTCTAAGAGAGCACTGAAATATTTGTGGAAATCCTCAAAACAGAACCTTTATTGTCTTTGAATATTATTTCATACAGTACATAAGTTGGGAAGGTATGGATTCCAACGATGAGAAAGTATGGATTCCAATTCAAGTGTAATGGACGCTGTGCTTGGACAAGGATTCAGTTTCTAATAGACTGCCTGCAAAGACACATTCCAAAAATTTGCTCTACTCTATTTTGCCCTTGTCTTTGAGCGTGGATAAATTATTTATTTAACAATAAAGTTTATTCAATTAATTATTTTAACCTCGGTATCCTTCAGTAAAGCTATTTCTCATAAACCATATGACCACCGTTCTAACCAAACCGAGCTTCCTTAATTCATTTTCTATTCAGGCATGAATGTTGGCCTGTGTACTGAGTTGCAAACAGTAGCATGGTCTTTACGCCCTTGAAAGTCTTATATGAGAAGTTTCAGATTTCAAAGAATCTATTTAATAAATTAATAACTCTTATGCCTTTTGTTCCTACCTTTGATGAGTGTATTTAAAATTAGAAACCTTGAGGCTTTCCTGTTTGCCCATTAGTGGTGCTTGCATGCCTTGTAGCAGCCATGTGACAAGGGCAATGTGTGATAGTCTAACGAGCAGTTTTGCTGTATTAAAAGTTTTGTGAAAGATTTACTAGGCTAATTTAAATTTCTAACTATCTTTGTTGGAGGGAAGCTCCCAAGCATGGTACGTTTTATAAGATTGATCCCTACACAAAGATTCTCCATATGAACAGGTATGATAGATCTGCAATTCATATTAATTGTCTATTTTATATTTTTGTTTGGTTAAAACTCCATTTAAACACGTCCAAAATTGAAAAGGCCTTTTGGGATGAAAACATCTAATCATTTTTTCTTGCTGGTGTATTTTGCAGGAAGCAAGATTTCCTCAGCTGCGTACCTTAACACCCAAACAAAGGACAAAACTAAAACGTAGCTTTCTACACTTAAATGATTTTAAGTTTTTGTGAGTGGATGCACAGAATGAAATTAGTTCCTCCTGAACTGAGATAATTCCTGAAGCATAATGAAGGTGTTCTCTGTACCCATTCTCTGCACTTATTGTGCACCAGGACAATGTAACCATCTGAATTCAAAATGGAATTGAGCATATGGGTTGTTTCATCCTGTGTATTCAATGCAGCTGATGGAATTTTTTGGATTTAAAGAAGGCCGAACAAGGCCCTTAGATAGCAACATAGTATGTGACCTGGTAATTTACATCTCCATTGTTTCAGTTCACAGAACAAGATATGAGATATGTAGTGGATGCCTTTGCAAGACAGCAAATTTTTGTATATGCACAGTAACTCAGAGCTGGTTGCATGAAAATCTTCACTGCATATGTTGTTAATAAGTAACTCAGAGCTAGTTGCAGGAAAATCTTCACTTCGCAGCAATAATTTGCAAGAATTGAATGAAAGGAACCATTTTATTTTGTGAACAGCGTCTTATAGTTTGAAAGCTTGCAATATCTCCTGTAGGAAGGTTTCACACTGTAGTTTATAAAATTACTTGGCAGTTTTTACATTTTGTGATACGAAGAATTGACTTTTCCAGAATTTGTAAAGGTGTAGATATTTGTCACTTGCATTTGTATTGATCTTATAGTAGCACAGAGGACATATTAATTGTTGGAGTTCTATTTCTTTATGTCAAGCTCTGCAATATTAAGTTCATTGTAAAGACTTCCTGCTAGGTTTCTATTTTGGAAATTCCTGATTTTCAATTTGTATCAGCGAGTCCATTATCTCTTTTGACCCAAACTATTCATCTGCTATGCTGGCTAAGATGCATACCAATGTTTAAGCACCAAGCATTCAATCAAAGCGAATCCATGGAGACTTATTATGAACCCTCTGTATTATTTTTTATGGTTTCGCTTGGTCTATGGACATTTGAGTATAATGTGTTTATTTGCAATATGCCCTTTGATCACATCAAGGATGTGTAACCTAAAGATCCTAGATATATACAATGCTCTAACAAAAGATCCATATCGTGGAAAGGAAAGTTAACTAATGGATTGTCATGAATTTCACACTATTATATTCCCTAAATTGTTGTGATTGGTTTTTGTGTCATCAATGAATGCCGGTTAGGTTATGTATAGCATGTATAGTGGTAAAGTTTGGAATAGGTGAAGTAATGAGCTGTCGTATTTTCTACATAAACACATATCTTTAAGCATTTCTGTTCTATTCTGTTCTATCCTGTAGAAGTCAACAAGTGCAAGTCGATCTCCACCAATGTGCTTCATTTAAGGGTGTGTGAGGCTATTAGTACTCGGCTATTATTTGTACTATTTTTGGTTTTGTGTCAATAAAAACTAAAATGGTTGATGTGTGATTTCCCTTCTTGATTTTGTGTATGGTTTTTGTACTACTTGTATATACAAAGCACAAGGTTGGAAATATGATGTCAAACCATACACACCAGCTTGTTGAATGGTGGGAAAGAGTCGTTGTGTCTATTGTTGATTTTTTCCTAAGCAGCATCGAGAGCCATTCTCTTGGAAAATTGAGGCACCTGGTCAATTACCAAGAACTTGTACCAGTCCAGCACTGGGAGACTCAACCTAGAGCTGAGTGGCCATTCTTTGAATGGAGGCACCTGGTCAGTTACCAACTAAGTAACAAGACACTTCCAAATAGGGCCAGTGTCCCGTATTCCACGTGTCGGACACGACACTTGCCCTAATACGTGTCCGACACCATAATTTTCGTGTCCCAAAATCTGGACACTTTCCAACTCGTGTCGAACACTTGCCAAGAACGTGTCCTGATTTTTGGACATGTGTCCTGTCGAAAAGGGTATAAAGGAAGAGGAAGATAGAGGAAAGAGCTATGACAGTAATGTTAATTTTGACATGGAGGAGCAGGAAGACGATTGACAATGGCTAGTACCATTGATGAGCTATTATATTCTTACCTATGGCTATTTAGTATTTTCATTTTGTATCTAGTAGGACAGTAAATACTAGACTTAGTACTAAGTAGTATCTACTCTAGTTTGTATTTGTCGGTGGCATTCTCTCGAAATACATTTTGATTTTTGTGGTTTATTGAGAAATATCAAATATGCAATTTATGGTTCAAAGTTCATGATTCATTGATAATTTTATTATTGATTCATCATTATCAAATTTCAATTGAATGATATTATGATTGATGTACATTGTATATACTTCTAGTTTTTTAAAAATGTAGATATTTATGTATTTTTTTAATATATATATATATATATATATATATAATTTTTTAATATATATATATAAAACGTGTCCCCCGTGTCCTATTTATGTAGATATTTATGCATTTTTTTAATATATTTATGGTTCAAAGTTCATGATTCATTGATAATTTTATTATTGATTCATCATTATCAAATTTCAATTGAATGATATTATGATTGATGTACATTGTATATACTTCTAGTTTTTTAAAAATGTAGATATTTATGTATTTTTTTAATATATATATATATATATATATATATAATTTTTTAATATATATATATAAAACGTGTCCCCCGTGTCCTATTTATGTAGATATTTATGCATTTTTTTAATATATTTATGGTTCAAAGTTCATGATTCATTGATAATTTTATTATTGATTCATCATTATCAAATTTCAATTGAATGATATTATGATTGATGTACATTGTATATACTTCTAGTTTTTAAAAAATGTAGATATTTATGTATTTTTTTAATATATATATATAATTTTTTAATATATATATATATAAAACGTGTCCCCTGTGTCCTATTTCTGGGGTCGTCGTGTCTCGTGTCGAATACTCGTATTTTCGTGTCCTCTGCGTCCCGTGTCCTCGTGTCATGTGACTTAGGTTACCAAGAATATTGAACCAGTCTAGGACTAGGGGACTCAGCCTAGAGCTGAGTGGCCATTCTTTGAATGGAGGCACCTTGTCAATTACTAGGAACTTGAACCAGTCTAGTACTGGGGGACTCAGCCTAGAGCTACGGGGCCACTCTTTGAATGGAGGCACCTGGTCAATTACCAGGAATTTGAACCAATAGGGACTCAGCCTAGGCTTGAGGGCCATTCTCCGGGAGAATGGAGGCGCTTTGGTCAATTACCATGTATTTGACATTGAGTCAATTGATGCAGCCTAAGACTAAGGCACTTGGTCAATTACGAGGTTATCACTATAAGCCCTAGACTGGGTCTAGACATATAATGCACTCCTACCCTTGATCTATGGGATGTGTGATCTTCTACAAGAATTAGCTACCCTTGGTTAAGACACCTAGTACCCGATCTTGGTGACACCAGGAGTTCAAGTTAAAAGCATTAGTAATTCTCCCTATTTATGATGATGTACTTTGAGTGGGCATGAAGGACCCTTGTGACCACTTGCCTTGACCACAGAACACATACGGGACTTACTTTCCCTAAGCCTTGACCTTATACAGGGATTAGCTACCCTTGGTTAAGACACCTCGTACCCGATCTCGGTGACACCAGAAGTTCAAGTTATAAGCATTAGTAATTCTCCCTATTTATAATGATGTACTTTGAGTGGGCATGAAGGACCCTTATGACCACTTGCCTTGACCACAGAACACATACGGGGCCTACTTGCCCTAAGCCTTGGTCCATGAAGAAAACCAAGAAGCTAAAGTCAAAATACAAGAACACTCTTGTACCACAAGAAGTCAAAGTAAAAATACAAGAAGGTCTCTAGTACCACTAAAAGTTAAAGTCAAAAGGGTAAAAGAATAAAACCCTATTATTATATTCCTATTTGCAAGGACCACTTCAAGTGCTTGAAAGACTATAAATGAAAGTCATTTGCAAAGCATATCACACACACTTCATCTCCATCTTGGCTGCTCCATTGAAGACTGAAGATTTTCGTTGGTTTCTCAAGTGTGTGGGTGATTCTTGGTTTTATGCCCTAGCATGGCGGCTTGACTAGCTAGGGCATCATCCAATCTACACTCACGAGCTAAGGTTCTTCTCCCAACTCCTCACAACCAGCAGCAGCAACACTGAACAGATCTACGGGAAGCCCTCTCCTCATCCGGGGGCAGTCCTCTTCTCTCTCCGGGTAGCCACAGAAGTAGTTTGGGCAGCAGGAAAAGACACACGGACAGCCTCTTCTCTTCACGGGCAGCCTCTTCTCCTCTCGGGCAGCCTGTTTCTCCTCACAGGCTAGCTGCTTCTCGTCACGGGCAGCCCTATACTCTTCAGGGACAGCCCTAAGCTGATTCGGGCAACAGCATAACAGGTCTAGGCAGAGGGAAGACAGTCTCAGGCAGCAGCATAGCAGGCTTGGGCAACCCACAGCAAATCTCGGGCAGCCCTAAATTGGTCCAGACAGTACAAGAGAAGATCCGGGCAGCATCCGAGCAGCTACAGGAAAGTTCAGGCAGTCCACTGTAAGTTTCAGGCAGCCCTAATTTAGTTCAGGAAGCAGCAGAAAAGTTCTGGGCAGCTCAGGCAGCAGGAAGGAAAATTCTGGGCAGCACACTAGGTCTGCAACTTCTGAGCATCAGAAGAATTTTTCCCGGACAGCTTGTCTTCACCCTCCATTTGACGAGTTGTTGTTCAAACCTGCTAGGGTTTGAAATTATTGTTCAAGACTGCTAGGGTTTGACAAATTGTGAAAAACATTCCTCTCAAAATTCTGAGATTTTTTCTTACAAACTCGGTCATCTCATTTAAGGGATGCATTACTAATGCTTTTGGGGTTTTTGTCCTTTAAAGGTTTCCCCGTGAAAACATCTGGTGTTCATTTGTGTTGATGCTTGATTATCTACTGCACATGTCTTACTGTTATCTATCCTACAGTCTGCAAAATTAAAGAATAAATGCACATGCTAAGATTCAACATCTATGTCAAGATTTAAGCATTTTTTAAGACTATTTCTGTCTGACTAACAAAGGATTATTAGCAACCTTTGGTAATCTCTTTTGCATATTTTGACAAGATTGTCAACCAATATGTTTTTGAGTTCTCGAGGGATTGAAAGAACATCAAAATATAAATCTACCTTAGTGGAAGTAAGGTATCTTACTGAAAATTTTGGGAATACAAACCTATTATATTGCCTCTGCGTGCCGTAGACACAGTATTTTTTGTGTGACAAGGAAAGATCATTAAAATCGTTGATCTCTTTTGCATATTCTACAAGATCATCAACAAATATATTATTGAGTTCTTCATGAGATTGGAAAAAGTTAAAACATCAAAATAAAAATCTCAATCTTTGGACACAAGGTAATTAAATGTAAGTTTTGGGGGAGTCAAAACCCATTTTTGTCTCTGCATGCCTTGGAGAGGTCAGGCCTAACCAACTGAAGTGCTTACATGTTACTTCAATCTGGACAGTGGTACATTAGGATAGCATTCTACACATGATAGCTTGTATCTTGCAACTGCCGTTGTTAAAAAGCAACAACACAACCCAAGAATGTAGTTCATCTTTGGTAGAACAAAGTAAAAACCCATTAGTTTGTCTCTGCATGTCTTGAACAAGACATGCCCGACCAACTAAAGTGATAAATGATACTTCATTCTCCATAGTGGTACATTAGGATAGCGTTCTACACATTGTGGCTTGTATTTTGTATGTGTGGGTGTTCAAAAGCAACACCACATACATCTCACCCAAGAATGTACGTCTTTGGTAGAGCAAGAAGATATTTTTAAGGGGTTTGGATTTAAAATTCTTTTCCGCTTTAGGTTTTCTATTTTGATTATCATGTGTTTAGACTTGGAAAGCTAACAATGATATATTTTTGGCTCGAAGCTTTTTCCATTTCTTCTATTTCTTTACATTCTCTTATTGGTCATACTAGACTTGGTATTTTAGCCAAATCTGAGCATGCTGTGGGGTGTTATCTTGAAACACCAACAGTAAAACCTCATTTTTCCTCGGATCTGGGAATATTTTGGGTGGACCCATGCATCCAATCCACTGAGAAAGGGCATTTTGAGCACTCCAGTTCCCCGTAGCAACACTTCTAGGCAATTTTGTGCATGAGACAACACTTCTTTAACCCTCGAACAGTAACGAAACAGAGTAAATCTCAATTCTGGGTGGTTTTAAGGTCATAACAACAACAACAACAAACAGCAATATGGACATGCCTGGGGTTTATAAATCAATTTCAAACCTGTTTTTGACTTCCTAACAATAGTGGGCAGCATAATCAACAAACCTCGGTAACCTATGAATGAAAAGGTAGCAAAGAAGCAAGTTGGGCATGACTTATCCCTGTCCCTAACCTCATGTGGAGAAATGGCAGCCAGCATTTTACTCTAAAGACTCCCTTATGGAAGTCATTTGACTTGAAGAGACTTAAAAAGATTAGGCTTACAGTCTTACTAAATGAAGTAGATAGCAAAAATACAGATTTTAACACCTTTAAGACAAGAGTTGCATGAAAAAATTGAAGAAATATGTGACAGAGAAGCAAGAATAGATGTTTTAAGAAAAAAACAATGTCACACAAAAATTAATATAATATTCAAAAAAAACTAAACCACCAAAGAGCAAGCTAATTTAGCTTTGGAATCTGTTGCCCTAGCAATCATGATTCAAGTAAATTGTTCCATGCTAAAATAAGACCTGAAATGAGAAAAGTTTGAAAATATCCAAACTCACTATTTGTGAAACTGCCTCCACACATTCTGGGGCAAAACTTAAAAGAACATAATCACGACCTCTCCTTAGTGTGTCATGATGCTCAGGCTCCACATTAGAGTCTTCACACATGAGATCCACTACTAAACCTGAATTGTCAATACTGGGAGGCCTCTTTAGCAAAATAGGCATAGTAGACAAATGATCACATGGCTGCCTTAACAAAAGTTCTAGGAAGCTAAAGGAGGTGGCATCTAGGACCACCCTTGCAGCTGTGATTACTGCTACAGTAGGGCATGATTGTCTGAATAGATTTGTGCAACTTGGTGGGTTGCCTTTATTGAATGAGTGGCTGCAAGAAGCCCATAAAGGAAAACTCGGAGACAGTGGAATTTCAAATTAATTCAGCAGAGCCATATATGACCTAATTTTGACCTTGTTCCAGGCTCTAGAGAATATTCCTATAGAATTTGATGCTTTGATATCTAACATGCCCCAAGGTCAGTGAAAATTTTGATATTTCACACAAACTCAAAAATTCATAGAAAGGCAAAGAAGTTGATAGAAGCTTCCAATCTTAGTGAACTTTCCATAGATTACACAGGCTCACAAAAAGACAGTCCAAACTCACCACAAGATTCATTGAAAATTCAATAAGTCCACCACAATATTCTTTGCAAAGTCAAGATGTATGGTAATGCACAGTAAACAAGAAAATAAAAACTTGAAATGAAGATGCCAGTCTTCAACACATTTAAGATGATGGAAATCATAAAAATGGACTTGCAAATTGCATGTATAAAGTTCCAGCATCTTTGCTGATAACAACGGTAATAAAGGTCATATGAAGCACTCAGGCATTTATTTTCTGCTAATAAAACAGAAACTATCCATCAACATTCTGAATACTGATTGTGTTGATCAAGTGAAGACTGGCCCTCTTCTGAGAGTACCAAGTTACAGGGTACAAAAAGAATTTTAACAAAAACTTCTTCAAAAGAACAAAATGAAACTATTTATCCTCCACCCACAAGAAATCAGCCATCATGCTCTGAAATTAGTATCACTAAATGTTCATTTGAGGGTCCAGGAGTTCTCTCTTACAAACAGTATGGGGCCATGGCTTGAAGATAAATGATCAAATCAGACACGGATTAACAAGAAGATATTTGGCAATGTATCAACCATAAATTTATGCTATCAGGGGCAGTCAAAGTCATCAACAGCAGCCCTACAGCTATTAAGACATAAATTGCAGACCCATCAAGACACTCCTGTAGCAGCAGATTAATATTTGGGGCAGTGAAAAGAGTTTTTTTAGAACCACAGGGTTAGTTCTGTGGATGAGAACAGAGTTTGATAACATAAGGAACAAATCTGGGCAGCAGCAAACCCTCAATCTCTATACTTTGTAGTAGTACCTAGGCTAGAAAATTGGCCTCAAATAGCAAATCTAGGTTCATTCCAAAATGAAATCATATCATTGTCAAGCACCATACAGTTTCTAAACTCCATGATTAAGAGAGCTGGGGCCTGGGCATGAGACAACTGTCAAAAGGGATTAACAATGATGGAAGAATGAAGTCTGGGTAGTCTTTAGGCCTCAAGCAACAGTAACCATTCCTCAGTTTTGAAGTTGAGCGCACCCCAGGAATGTTTCTGCTACTTGATCAAGGTTACTGAAGAGATCCAAGCCGGCCTATCAAAACAAACAAAAGTTGTAGCAAGAAAGGCTGATGCATCAAAGAGTGTTCTTAGTCAGATAAATAGTGGAAGGGACGTGGATGTTTTACTCTGAGATTGTATGATGTCTAAAATTGCATAGTGGTCAGTACATAGCACTGAAGATGAAATGGTCAAGGTCATGTAACTCTAACTGTTATGGTGTTAAAAACTTAAAACCATATCCTTGAGATGCCATGAAATTCAGACTTAGATGTCAATCCTGTGTGTAAAAAGGAGAAGATGGTTATGTTTCTGTTCAAATCTCCCCTAGACTTGTGCTTGATACAAAAGGGACTGTTGAAGATGCAAAGTGGTTGCAAGTGGCTACACAAAAGATTCAATCACCATAATATCTACATTAAGATTCCAACAAACATACCCAGTCAGTTTTATGATTGGATGAATTTTACTGAGCTATATAAAGCTACACCATAACCATCTACTGAAAAACATTCAGAATTGGCTATCATGTTTGTGGAATTCTGGTGCAGATATTGTACTAGGGATATTACCTTTTGCAAGAGAGATGTTTCGATGAGATCTGGTTGTTTTGAAGGGCATGGGTCGTGCAATTAAAACCAATCTGAGCTGTGAACCCTCATTTGTAACATAGTTTGGAGATGCTGTCATTTTCCATGGGGACTGAAACTTTGAGAAAATAGAATGCCGTCACCTGCTTCAAATTTGCACAAGACATAGTTGGACGAGACTCAAACACAAGATATAGTTGGTCCTTTAACAAGACTCAAATGCGTTTACGTGGATAGCAGAAGAGACATTTAACATTGCAAATCCTCTGCTCAGATCAGTATGTCATTTTGCATTTAGCAGAAATTAGGAATTAAACAACAGACAGAATCTACAACTGCTTGCCTCTGTTGTCTTTAAGTTTCATTTATTTATTTCAAATGTTTTAATAGAAAGGTAAATACTAAACACAGGGTTTATTTATGAATTTACTCATTTAAATTCAAACCATTGGATCTAAATAACATTTACTGGGTCTCATTAAATATGGATGAAATTATAATTACGATTTAAATCCAGTTTTCATTGAAAATTATATGCAACCAAAATTTGAGTCAATGTAACTGGCCAAGAATTGCATCACAAAGGCGAATTGAAATGTCTTCAAAAACAGTTACACTACTTTTGATTAAAAAACAAAAGTCCTCAATAACAGCTGTTGCTTCAACTAATCACCGAAATAAATGTGTATTCAATGAGAGAGGCAGTCAAAACATCTGGCCTATTCTAGAAAGCCTTTTGAGTATCAGTTTTTAAGCTTTTCCAGTAACACAAGAATCACATTATCCCTCAGCAACAACCCAAAAAAAGGTATCGTAATGGTAACGAACCGAGTATTCAATTAATCTAACTCTTTCTTAACCTCGATCCCCATAGTCTTGGCTGTACTAATTATGGACTTGCAGATTGATTCCAGCGGCATATACTGACAATAAGGATCGGACTGCTTGACCTTGGCAATTTCATAGATATGTTTGAGGCTTAGTGTGGATACAACCTCGTGACCGGGCTTACCGCTGCCTGACTCAATTCCTGCGGCCTTCTTCAAATACCATGTGACCGAGGGGGTCTTGACAATGAATTCAAAGGTGCTGTCTTTGTAAGCAGTGAGGATTACGGACATGGGCGTCTCGGGCTTGTATTTCTGAGTGCGAGCATTGAACTCTTTACAAAATGTCATGAGGTTCAGACGGTACTGACCCAGCGCAGGCCCAACAGGGGGCGCAGGTCTAGCTTGCCCTGCCGGCACCACCATTCGTATGGTGGCGGCCACAGGGCGCCTCGTCAAAATCGCCTCTAATGAAGACATTATAAACTGTCAACTGGGCTGTGATTTAGCAGCAGATCACTGGGAGTTTATCGCAACTAGTCCAGGTTAGAAACTCGGGGCATTCCTGTATAAGCTCTACCTGAGAATAACCCAAGCTACTCGTCCCAAGATCTTCGATCCCCTTGGAGCCAAAAATTGAGCGGTTTATGTTAAAAAAATACAGTTTCGATACCCCTGGGAACAAAATTTGGGCGGTTTCTGTTAAAAAAGAAAAATAGAAAACATAGAGAAGCAAAATGACTTCAACCTAAACTACACTACCAGGATCGATCACAAATTCAAAAGAATTTATGAATTAAGGCATCAAGGTCAACTCACTTGGTGGATGAAGCAGAGGATCCTCGTGCTGCAATGGCGATGGCAGTCTCCTGAGATTGATTACTCCGATTCCTGTAACTGACCGATGCTGTAGAGACTGACATAGGGTTCCAGTTGAATCGAATATGGTTTGGGGTTTTAGGAACACATGATGGTTTCAGCTGAATCGAATAGGGTTTGGGGTTTTAGCAACCCATGAAGATATCCGCCGACTCCATCTGATGGGGGAGATTCCAGTTGATGTTCACCGTTATTTCTAGTTGTTAAAATTATTTTCCTCATTTTATAAAATAATAATCCATGTTATTATGGTTTTTTTTTATATTTTTTTTTATAATAATAATAATAATAATAAAATTCATTTGATTATGATTTTGTACACTAAGTGTTCGACATTTTGCTCTTTCAAGATAGTAGTTTCTCACAAGAAATTTGCTTAAATTGGGTGTTTTTGGTTAAAAAATAAATCCAGTAAAAAATTGTTGGACGCACTAAATCAATGAATGTTTAGACTCCTTCATTATGAGGATGGTACTTCCAGAGCTTTACACTATTGTGTCTAATTATGGACAATGTCTTGACAATAGTGAAACTAACCAATTATGTTAAATTTGAAAGCTATCCCGATGTTTTTACTTTGCACACATGCAAGAGTGGAGGTAATCATCCATTTGTTTAAGTGGTTCATTCCCTACATTAAACTTGTGGTGATGCATCCTCTGTGGGCATGACCTTTTTTACTAAGAGTGGGATCCCATCCATCATTATCATGTTTAGTAAGTCATATATGTCTTTGGTAACCACCTCAATCCATATAGGTTCATACCAATGGGTACCCATCCATCATTACCATATTTCAATTCTGCATATCTCAATCTTTACTTGCACACATACAGGAGTGGAGGGACTCATTAGTGTGTTAAGCAATTCATTCTTTATATTAAACTTGTGAATAGAACAAATCATCCCTTCAATGGTCGATGCATCCTCTGTCTTTGGGCATGACCTTTGGTTGACTAACAGTGAGCTCCCATCCATCATTATCATGTTTAGTAAGTCATATGTGTCTTTGGTAATGACCTCAATCAATATGGGTTCATAATAATGGGTACCCATCCATCGTTACCATATTTCAATTCTACATATAAGGTAGTCATAGAGCTCTAGAAGTACTTGTCCCCTTGAGGTCGTATTTCAATTCTACATATAAGGTAGCCATAGAACTCTAGAAGTACTTTTCTCCTTGAGGTGGAGGTTAGCTATGGCATCTCTATCATTGTTCATGATTTGACAAGTGTGATGGCGATGCCTAACTTTAGATCATTACCACTAGGAATAATGGATTGGGGGTAGGGAAATTGGCAAATGACTCCCTACTCATGTAAAGACCCTCTTTCCATTGCACCAACCCCTAACCCAAAAAATAAATAAATAAATCCAATAGTTAGTTGGACACATTCATATCCACCTTGTGCACTTACATTATAATCCCCAAATAAAGGTTTGTGCATGTAAGAGTTCTGTTTTGTTTTGGGAAACCCTCAAGGCACTTCCTTTCATTTTGAGGATAATACCCAAGGTAAATTGTTCAGATGTAGTTTTGGAAACCTAACTCGGTGGGGAAATCAAGTGAGCCCCACAATATTCACAGAGGTAGCTATCCTAGGGACTTTACTTCATGACCTCCTATTTGTGATTCACAACATTGAACCACTCAAGCTAACCCATCAGGATCCATATGAGAGTTATCATAAGAGTTATCATACTAGGGAAAATATTAATTGCATTGAAATTTCTTGAGAAAACTTCATTCCTTAATTTCCAAATAAAGAAGAATGTATAATTTAATGAGCTTGCATGCTGCAATGAACTCAAGGGCCAAAGAGAGTTTTTTTCTAAGAGAATAGTGTTCCAAGAGATGGAAATATGAAGAAACCGATTCATGGTTTAGACAATTGATCCATTATGAATTTAGCAAATTCACAAAACTAGAACAAATTTCCCATAGACGGGGCATTTCAATTTGGTCGCCCCCAAAATGCACGAACCTTTCCACTAGACTATGTGCCCCAATAATTAGCATCCCATGAAAGAAAAACTTATTTGGCTTAAATAAATGATTCTATGCATTTTGAAACACAGAGAGCCAAGTATTTTTTGTTCGTTTAAGTCTCCACAACTTATTCTCCCTTTCAATAAGGATTGCGTTTTGAGAAAACTATACATAATTGCATATTTTGAAGGCTTTTGATTGGTTCCATCTCCATTGTCACCACCAAGCTAAAGTGGTTGTGAGGCAAGCTTGATCAAAATATTATTAGGAACTATTTCCTTGATTTTTTCCATAGTTATGATATTTGGGTTAACTAGGTGGAACTTAGCCTTTAATTCCATATTTAACGTCTAGTCCTAGGGCTAGGGGTCAAAATCAATCATGGCATCATTAATGTCCCTTCTAGAAAGGTGAAGGTTTAAGAACCATTTATTCTCAACCACAATTTTAATATTATGAAGTAGCATTGATGGTTGTCATAGAGAATGCTCATGAAAATCAACCAAGAAAAGTCAACTTTCTTTTTAGGTCCATGGTCAACTGATCTGGGTGGGGAATTGGCTCAAGTTTTCCCTTTCAAAAAGGATAGCTTGGACTCTAGGTTGAAATACCTAGGCTTTATGCTCAATTCGAACAAGTATCGCTTAAAGGATCGGGGTTGGATGGTTAAAACGATTAATAAAAGGATAAATAATTGGTCGTATAGATTCTTATCTATTGGAGGATGTTTGAAACTAATCAAATAGGTCTTGGTTTCCCTTCTGGTTTTCATTGGATTTGTTGCCACAGTCCATCCTGTGTGCTATCTGAGAGAGGATTTATAATTTTCTTTGGTTTGGTTCCCTCAAAAATTCTCATTATCATCTGGTTTCCCATGAGAGATTAGCTAGGTCGAAGGATCTGGGTGGTCGGGACATTAAAAACTTAAGTTGGTTCAACTGCTCGTTGGTCATAAAGAATGGTTAGTGGTTTCTAACAGGTAAAGGTCGACCTTTGGTAGCAGGTTATATGAAAGGTCATCCCTTTACTATTTGTTTTAGGTGTGCTCAAAAATCTTGGAGGGGTGCCTCCTTTTTTGGAAGGGGCTTATGAAAGTCTACCCCTGGATCAAATAAAAAATGGTGTGGAAGCTAGGGAATGTAGCTATTGCTCATATTGGTGTTGAACCCATTGTGGGTTGTAGTGAGTTTTTTTCTCTTAGCACTGAGTTGTTGGAAAAACTTGCAGGTTTGGGCATCGATACTTTTAATCAGGTTGTTAAGCTTGGGGGATCATCTCATTATGGCCCTTTTTGGCTTCAGGATTTTGACTTGGGTTTGCAAGGGACTCTAGGCTTTAAATGGGAATCTTTTATCAGCTACCTCAATAGAGGAGGCATCAGGCTATCCCTGGCAGAAGATGTCATCATTTGGGACTAGAATAAGGCTGATGGAAACATGACAGATAAGGAGGCCTGTTTGTTTTTAACATGATCTCACGCTAATATAAGCCTAGCTTGGTGGTCCATTCAGATTTGGAGGTGGAATGTTCCTATGAAACTCAAATGTTTTTTGGCTCTGCTTGGAGAACCAGATCTTGACTTGGGAAAACTTGCAGAAAGAGAGGATGAGAGGGCCCCAGGTTTTGTGTTTTGTGTGGATAGAATGGTGCATCGGTTGGGCACCTTTTTTTGCATTGCCTTGTCAGCTATCTGGTTTGGTCGGAGATTTGCTCTATATTGTAGGTAAAGGGGACCTGGGGCACGGACTACTTTGCTCAAAATTTTGTTGCTTGGAACCAAAATGTCAAACATCATATGCTTCTACCGATATTTGTTTGTTGGGAAATTTGGAATATGAGAAATCGGGTTATCTTTCAGGCTCTTCCTCCAAACTTACACTTTTGCATCTTAAAGAGTTTGGGGATGTACAAGGATTTCTTTGTGGATTAGATACCTAGTAAGACAATAGTCCTTGTGGGGCCTACTCTTTCGGTGGGGAAAGCCATAGGTTTCTTTGTTGGTGCACCAGAAGCGGGCGTAGTAGCTTGTGGGGTTGTGATCTTTATCAATGAATACCATCACTTTCATCGTATGCTTGGTTGTGGTAAAGCTACAAACACCAAATCGGAGCTCATGACGCTAAGGGTGTTGTTACAGTTCTGTTGGTCAAATGGGATTGTTTTTCTTCGTATTTTATGGGACTCTTTGACTATCATTAATTGGTTCAATGGGAATTTAAGGCTAGGGTCACTCTCACTATCTCATTGGGTTGCTAGAATTGCGTAGTTTCAAACACTCTTTATCGAAGTGCAAATCAGTGACATCCACAGGGAATTCAATATAGTAGCAAACTTTGTCTAAAAGGGAATTATTATGTGAAGATGGCCACTTGGAGTTTGAAGAAATCATTGATGGCAACCTCTCTTGTGAGGGGTTGGTATATTTCTACTAACTTGAGGGGACTTAGTTTTTGTTTCTTATCTCATTACATATCGATGCAATTTCTTTGCTAAGTTTTTGTACCCTTTGTATGTATTGGTATCAAACCTTGTTCTCTTTATTAATTAGAGAGCATTTACTTTTTTATGGTTTCAGCTTCTTTTTGGTAGTATGTATTGTTCATAGTGCAATATTTCATCTTTTCCTTGGAGATGTTTTCTGCTATGTTTTATAATTATCCTTCTTTTCTTTGATTTAATATGAATAACAATCCAAAGAAAGTCTTTTTTATGGTGAAAAAAAAAGAATGCTCATGAAAGGATAAGCCTAACTTTTTTTTTTGTAAGTTGAGAGCTATTCTATTAAAAAAGAAAATAGTGGTACATAAGAGGTTACAGGCAGACCTGCTCATATTGAGTAGATATAGAGTTTCAGAATAAGACTGGGCCTTCCCTCCAAAAGGGAAAACAGGTCCACAAAACCCTCCCTCCTAGAGGTAAAACAGGCCATCCAAATAAGCATAAACAAAAGCCTCCTTAGTTCTTAGAGGAAACAGACAAAGAGCCAACAAGTTAGCAGTGCAATAAACAAAAAAACCTGACAGTATCATGTTGAACAACACGTGGCTAAGATGGAACTTGTACATAAACCATGCAGCAAGCAAGCAGACCGACACGTAGCCATGGCGGACTCAGTTCACAGTTTCTGCCATGGTTCCTCCATGATAGGGCAGCTATAGCCAGGAGAGGCTAGCTAAGTAGGCTCGTCTGATTTCCCCTCCGAATTTTCGCTAGATGTCACCATTTCTTCATCACTATGGTTGTTTTCTTCTTCCATGGTTCATGCAGGTGGATTTTTGGTGGAGAGTGGAGCGGTCTTTTTTGTAACGACTGGGTTGGACATAAACTTGCGCGAAGAGCTAGTGGAAGGTCGACATTGTGGAGGGGGGATGGATTAAGGTGGAGAAGAAAGGGTGGTGACTGGGGCGACAGAGGAACTTGGAGGAGTAGGTGGTGCAACAATTTGAGGAGCAGGTGGTGCAGCAACTTGAGGAGCTGGCAGGGGTCGAACTGGAGGTACTGGGGGAGGAGGAACCAGAGGGTTGAATCTAAGGACCAGCCGGTGAGTAAGTTCTTAAATACCCAGTAATTCTGTCTCCGCTCCACCGTTCTTCCAGTTGTGCCGAGTGCCCTGGACAGTTCATCTTCCCAATCAGAGACAATTTGCTGCACTTCCTCCAGAATCTCCTAATCGAAACCATTGCCACTAGCTTGAGGAGAGAGGTATATGGCCGTCAGAATGAGCATTATGACCACGCCCTCTATGGGGGGTACCTCTTTGTCTTCTGGGCATGGATGGAAGGTGGCAGAGAGCGGAGCAGGATGATGGCAGACCAGAGCTGGGCGTTGCGGTGACGGTCTAGAGCAGTGTATAGCAACAATAGAGCGTAGAGCAGGAATTAAGTGAAGCCCAACACCCAACATCACCCATATTGAATGACGCTGGTGCGATTTAAGGCTACCAAGAGGGCGTTTAATGGCAATCGGGCTGTGAAAAGATGGCCTAGTCCCTTCGGCGTACCAAAATGCAGCCACGTCTCCCATGGCATTGAAGGCACACAATGGTAGCATTGAAGGTGAGGTTACGCTTGGGCGGTGAAGGCCTTGTCAGCCTCCCCCAAGTCCACATGGTCGTGATTAACACCCGCATATGGGGAGGATGGGCCTAACTTAAGTGAATTCCCTTTCCATATAAGTTTTCATTGGACATCCTCTTAATCTTTCCATATATGGTTTTGGCCATAAAGCTAACTTTAATTTTATGTGTTATAGCAATAGTTAGACTCTATAAATTACAAATTAAGGCTCTTCCACAAGTTTTTTCTAGAGAGAGAGAGCCTCATAGGTGATGTTATTTCTTAGCAAAAATTTTCATAATTCTTCACATTTGATAGCTTAGATGATCCATTTACCACAAAGAGCTCGGGTTTGGGCTTGGGACTTTATTTTCTCCCATTCCCCACTCCCCACTACTTGGGAGGTAATCAATTTACATTGTATGATCCTTTTCCCTCATTAGTGTTTGAAGGATAAAGGAATTTGAAGATTTTACCATGTGTTTTATAGGGATGGTACCCATTAAAAGGAATAGTAGACATTTATAATAACACTTTGGATAAAATATGAAAGTTTTTTATCGACACTTGGGTTTTATAATCCATTTATCAATCTTTTTCTCTATGTTATAAAACACAACATCCTAAAGTTCATTTTGGGGGCCTAAAAATAAAATGAGAATCCCATCATTTTAAATATTTATCTAGCCTAAATCTAGGACCACTCTTGAGTGGTTAACCAAATAAGTACTTCACATAAGCTTTCCTTGTGACATTGATTTTTAACCCATTAGGTCTATGAACCCAATGCATCACAAAAAAAAATCATACAATGATTGTATTTCCTATATATGATCCTCCTGGATCATAAGGAAAGAGTCATAAACACATATCATTCATCGTTTTCCCAACATCATATTTGTGGAGAGGAATACATTTGATAATCCCTTAGGCCATCATGTTATACAATAGATATCCCAATGCCTCTACAACCATGACATACAAACATGAGCCAAAGGGCATTCTTGGTAGGTTTCCTTGATAAGGTCAGTTTCCTCAAAGTTGCATTAATTTATGGATAATAGGTCAAGGCCTCCATAGAAAAAGGTTTAAAATGTTGTTAAGAAGAATTGACCAAATCTAGGAACTTTAAGCATAACTAAAATAAAGTGCCACTCAACATTATCATAGACCTTATCAATGACAATTTTAATGAACATGGCATCAAATACAATGCATTGGGCTAATTCCATTCCTTTCCACGTCATAATCACATTTATCCAATGTGAAGTGGCCTTTGATAAAGTCAATTTTCCCTAGTTGTGGAATTTGGGTGAAATGTTCTTAATACACATAGCCAACTAAGCAAAACCTTGTAGGAGACATTAATCAAAGTGTATTCCTCCAACAAGTGACAATCTCTAGGGAAATATGCTTGGAAATAAACATGTCTATTCTTTTGTTTGTGTGCTCCTCTATGACTATGATGGCTTTGTTGTACACTTGCAACAAGTCTAAGTTGGCAAAATCTCTTGTGGCCTTAAAAAATTCACATGGGAAACATCTCAAGTCTAGGTGACTTATCAATCATTATTTCCATTATAACAGTGGTCAATGTATTTAAGGTTAATGACATAGGACTTTGTCCAATAAGGTTGCATGATCACGTTTATCTCATTTAAGAGTTCCTAGCCTTATAGTGATGTCAATGACCCTTTATTTTTAAATATCTTATTGTTTGGTGATGTGTCCCTTTGCCACTTTGAGGATTGCAATCCTCTTTGTGATGGTTTCTTTATATATTATGGCTTCAAATAAAGTCTTATTTGACCAATTCCTTTCCTCGATGTAGTGAAGTTTAGCTCACAGTTGGACCCTGCAAGCTCTATGAACCTCATTAACCATTAAAAAATGGTGCAGTTTGGTCGCTCATGTTTGTATCTCTTCATCGCACAAACTAATTTGACACTCTTGGGTCTACTAATTCAAATCATCATTTAATTTCCCTCATGTATCCACACAGAAGGCAAAGACCTATTTTATAGATTCCCCCCATCCAATAATCCACACATCTTCTCCTCTTAGTGATGGTAACATATTCCAAATCCTTTTAATGGAGTTCATGGTACTCATATGCTAAAGAGGGGACACATTAAAAAAAATGTGCATCATATGGATACACATATTCCCTTCACCCCATGAGATGGAAACTATGATAGGTTGGTGGTTTAAGAGACTCAACTCCCCTAACACCTAAACTAACCTTCCTCCATTGTAGTGACGAAGAAATATTTTTGCTCCAAACTCATACTTGATCAAACCTTTTCAAAACACATTCATTTCCTTTTTAGAAGTTTTTCCAAATGAACCATAATCGAGATAACTCTTACATTATAAACTTATTAGGGTCGTACACACCAAGCTTATCTTTGAGGATATTGCAAGTGGCCTTTTATCCTTGAGTATTCAATGGGGAGCAAGCCCACTTGACCATATTGGGTTTTCAACCCACAACAACAAATGTACTTTGAGAAAGTCATTAGACATGCAATTCCATAAAGTAACCCTATCCTCAACATCATTGAGGCATATAATCCCAAAGGGTTGCTCAACTAATTGTCACCAATGTTGTTGGAAATTTGGCTAGTTGTATGCTAGTAGGGGCCAAGTTCAAGTCCCCCAATGTTAAACACACTAGTTTACACTAACATGTTTACTAAGGACACCATTCACAAATGTGAGGAAGCATCTATTTGGTTTCCCCATGACGTTTGAATTGGAAAAAAAACATTTTATGCATTAATATTGGGCTACAACACCTTCCTTTCCATATGCACAATTGGACAAAAAATTATACCCATTCAACCATATAGCATTCAAGATCATTTTTCGCAAGCCATCTTTAGATCCTTTGATTAAATCAAACTATCAACTTAGATCTAAAAGGGAAGCAAAGGAGGTATCAGAAGGGGTCACAAGAGAATTGCCTTTCGATGATGTTAGGCCAATCTCGATTGGAAGAAAACCACACTTGCTATTTGGAAAAATCCACAACCAAAAAGCAAATAAGAGAAGGTAAACAAATGACCATTTGTCAGGCCCTTATAGTAGGGAAGGCCAAATTCGAGGCTTCCTAATGATTGTTTTGCTCCCTAATGTTCGAGTGGTAGGGGTTTCTCAAAAAATTCTAGCCCTCAAAATAATTAAGGAAGTATATAGTCCCAATATTGTTATCTCGCAATAAACCATGTGCTTTGGTTAAAAGTTGCCAAGTTTTTATCTAAAATCTTTAAGAATTGGGATTTTTGTTCATTATATGTTATTGGTTTACTGAGAGGGTTAATTTTAGGGTGAAATTCTAAGTTCCATTCAATCCCTTCCTTCTAATGACTGCAAGTATAGTGGTGGAAGTAAGGGAAAAAGAGTTAGGGATTAATCTAATATTACTCGATGCATATGGATCATACGAGGATAGGAAGAATTTCTAGGCTTATTTAGCTTACTCCAAGGGTTTGGAAGGAGAGAATGTGATTTTAGGGGGTGATTTGAATCTAACCCTTAAGAATAGAGAGATATGGGGGGGATACTGCTCGAAGGGATCAATTGGGAGAGTATTTCTTGTCGTTATTTGAATCTCATAATCTCATTGATGTGGATCCATTGAAAATCTCTCCAACTTGGTGTAATGGAAGATGAAGAAGAAAATGAATATGTAAAGGATTTAATCATTTTCTAATGTCTAAACCCATTTTTAATGCAAATTTGGGAGTCAATATAAGGTAGGGAATGGTGACCTATAAGACCATCTCCCTATCTTACTCAGGTTGGAGGAGGATAGGAAACTCCCAAGATCACTTAACTTTAACCACACTTGGTTATTGGATTCAAAGTTCAAGGTCTTAATCATTAAGATTTGGAAGCCATATAATTGTAGAGAAATAGACTCTACAAGGAAACAAGTAAAAAACAATCTCTAGAGAATCAAATGTTTGATGAAAGGGTGGCAAAAGAAAGTTTTCTTCAATTCTCAAAAAGACCTAAAGAAATAGAAGAAGAGATTGTAGAGCTTTTTTATAATAATTTAGTTGGGCTCTTCACAAAAGTGGAAGGTAAGTCCTCAAATTTATTGAGAGCAAGAAAAAGGACCTTTTAGATAAGGAAGAAGCAACACAGAGACTCAAAAGTGGGGAATTATGGATAAATGAAGGTGGAAATAATACAAATTTTTTCACTCTTATGCCAATCATAAGAGGCATATATTTGGACATCATACATCAGAATGGATCTTGGATTAGCGCTTTCCAAGAGATTGCATATGCTAGAAGACATCATTTTAAAACTTTTTCTTAATACCCTATGAGTGGTAATACTAGGGAGATTATGCAAATTATGAGTCTTTGTACTAATCTCATAAATGAAGAAGTGAATAAGAACCTAGAGGCTGAATTTACTCCTTCATAGTTGAAGGTTGTGTTGTTTTATTCAATAGAGAGAAAATTCTTGGGCCATATTGATTATCTATGGAATTGTACTTAGACTTTACGACCTAGTTTTGGAGATACTTGCTTCAAGTGGTAGAAGAAACAAGGTTTTCTATGAAAAAAATTGGGGGCTTTAAACACTGCCTTTTTATCCCTTATTCCTAAGCATTAGGATTAATTAATCCTCCCTTTACCCACATAGTCTATTTGTTCATTTTGCCTAGCTTACGAGGTTATTTTCACTTTACTGGAGTAAGGGAGGACATGCCCAAGAGTCATCTACACTTTTGAGTTTTGGTGCCATTGGTGCTAATACCAACATTTTAGGAACCCTCTCTGAGTGCCACCAACAATTACCTTCAGTTGTCTGTGGTAGGTAGTCAGTCATGTTTAGTTATGATCCGATTACCACTAGTTAGTTCACTGCCAGTCACCCTGGTGCCATCTTGCATGATTTAAGGGAGTGTGGCGCCTTTTGTTCACCTACCTCATCAGTTAACTGATTGTGAACTGAATTAGTTATCTGGAGTTAAACTAGTGAGCTCCAACTGTGATTATTTCCACATTAAGTTAGCACATCAGTCAGTTTGAGTTGGTGAATTCGAATCTTTTCCACAATACTTGAATTCTCCTTATTGTATGACTATTTTATTACTAACATGTTAATGAATATTGATGTAATGATATTTTGTCCAATTCTTGTCTGATTTGTGTGAAATTTCTGTCATGAATCCATTGTTCAATTTACATTGATTTGTCAATTCCACTGCATTCTTTTTTTCATATTGCTTTCATTTAGGCTTGTAGATATATGGTTCATGAAATTTAACACTAAGAAACAAAATTGTGAGACTTTCAAAGATTTCCAACCTATTATTTCCATAAGTAATCTCATGTAATCTCATTTACAAAATTATTTTCAAAACTATTGCTAATAGATTGAAAGGTATTATATTCGGTTTTGCTTCACAACAACAATTTGGACTTCTCTAGAATAGACACATACATGATGTTGTTGGAATAACGTAAGAAGGTATGCATTCAATTAAAACAAACAATATCTCAATTATTTTCTAAATATTGGTTTGTATAAAGCCTATGATAGAGTGAACTGGATTTTCTAAAGATTATTGCTTCTCCAAATGGGAACGAGTTTGATGTCAATTAATTGGATTTTGGAGTGCTTAACATTGGTTTCATTTGCAATATTAATCAACAATCCACCTTCTATATTTTTCGATGCTTCTAGAGGATTCAGGTAAGGACCTTCCATGTCTCCCTTCATTTTCTTATTACTATAAAAGGAGCTTAAAAGTCTTATTAAAGAAGCAAAAAGGAATGGAGAATCGAAAGGGATTCGTTTGGATTGATCTATGCATATCACTCACTTGTTTTTGTTGGACTATATTATGCTTTTTTGCCACAGGTGTGTGAAGGAGCTAGAAACTTTAACAACGTTATTGTCTATGTATTGTACGATTACAAGTATGGAAATAAACAAGAAAAAATCATTTTTTTAAAATGAGATGGTAAATGATATTAAAGAACATACTGTTGAATTAATTCCATTGAATCCTTGTGATTAAGAGTAAGGGGTTAATTTTTTTTTTAACTTTGCCAAAATAATTGGGGGGTTGGGGCTTGAAAATTGACATGTTTTTAGCTTGACCCTTGCTACAAAAAGCCTTTGGAGGCTAGTGTACAATGATGAAGTCTAGGGTAGATTCATGAAAGAAAAACAACTTAATGGGATCTCAATGGAGGCATGGTTCAAATTGGAAAATAAACATGTTTTAGGGGCGTCCTTGGTATGGAAAGCATTGGTGGAGGAAAATGGGTGGCTTGCAAGTTAGAAATGGATTCAAGTTCATAATAGGGAAATACATATGGATAGGAGCCATGTAATATACCTAAAGTATATTACCATTATGCTATGATGTATAATCATTTATGTTGTACTAGCAGTCATCTTGATCAATATAAAAAAAATAAAGTTCTAAGGTATTATAAAAATAATCTCCAAGTCCCATTCAAAAAGGAACTTGCATTTGCATTCGCTATTATTATAAAGGATTATATAAATTCAATATAAATAATATATTTGAAAAAAATGACAAAAACAAAATGGAGTCTAGTAAGAAGAAAACATGAAAAGTTTGTACCACCTGAGCAATGCAGTATGTTTCAGTGCTATTTAGAGTAAAAAGGACATTTGAAGGGAAATATACTACCATTTTTATTGCTCCTGGTGAACATAATAATTATATTAGAATTGAATTTGCCAAAAAGTTATTGATTCTCGAGTCAAATATAAATGAAACGCTAGACTTTTGGGATAAAAAACAATATGAAATAATCGATTTACAATTGAACATTGGAGATTATACCTTCATATCACAATTTGTTGTGAGATCATTATGGAATGACGATGGTAACATAATTATAGGTTCATCCTGGATGGATACAATGTGTACTTTCATTTTTAGCATAGGAAAAGTTTCTAACATTTTCCTATAAGAAGAACAAATAACATTGTAGGACATTGTAGGAAGTCATGCTTAACAGTACCCTCATCAAAAGACCTGAAGGACATATTAGAAGTGATCCTTCAATGTATCCACAAGTCAATACAAAAGTTGTAGGATCAACAAATAGAATGTGACAGTGTTATTGCTGAAAAGGATGAAGAAATTGCTCCGCTAAAAAATTATAATAAAAAACTACTTGAACAAATAAGAAGTCAAAAGATATAAAGTAGTGTAATCATAAATTAAAATAAGAGAATCAAGTTCTCAAAAATAAATTATTAGAAAAAGATGAAGAAATTTCTTGGTTAAGGAACCTCGATTAGAGTGTAATGAACATAAATAGGGTAATAATTAAATAAAATAATAATTGTTAATTATTATAGTAGTTAGCTATTAATGTGAAGGCACATAACTCTTCATTATGAAATGCTCAAGCCATATTAAAGGCGAGCTATGTTTTAATATCCTAACATCTATCATCATATCTATTTTATCAACTCATAGATTATTTTTATTTTAGAAAGTGGAAGTTTGAGAAGTTCCAGTAAAACAATTTTTTTACTGTTATAGTGGTATCAAAGCTAGTTTGAGATCCAGGCCTTTGGCCATATCGTGATTTTTAATCATAATCCTAGGGAGTCCCTAAATTTATGGTCTTTGACCAAGTTAAAAAAGAAAAGAAAGTCAAAATAAAAAATAAAAAGGAAAGAGAGTTAAAAAAAAAAAGTAAAAGAAGGAGGAAAAAAAAAACTAAAAGGAGGAAAAACAAAAAAAAAGGAAAGAAAAAAAAAATTAAAAAAGAAAAGATAAAAGGAAAAGAAAAAAATAGAGAGAGGGTAAAAGTGAAACCACACCGGGTTTCTTAAAGTGGGTTTGGGTTTGAATATAAAAGTGCATAATAATTACTAGTAAAGAGCAAGTGAGATTTGAACTTAGGTGGGGAATATAACACTCATTCCTCCCAACCACCCAATCTACTCACATTTTACAAAACTTAAGGGAAATAAAAAATTAAAAAAATGTATAATAATTGCTACTAAAAAGCAAGTGAGATTTGAACTTAGGTGGGGAAGAAGAAAAGAAGACAAAAGTGAAGTAGTAACATAGTCACAAACAATGGCACCTACATATTCGGAAATGAAGGCACAACTACAAACAATAGTGGGCAAGTTAGAGAAATATAAGGCGATCAATAAAAGTCTACAAGCTGAGGTTGAGACGCAAAATTGGTTGAAAGAGTGGAAAGATAATGAGAATCGCTGCTTATGGAATCAAAATCGACAGCTAGAACGAACCATAAGAGATAACAAGAAAATGTTATCTGACTAGGAAAAAGACATATCATGTTTAAAAATTCATAATCAAAACATAGAAGACCATATTAGAAAGTCAAAAAATGACAGCAAATCACCATATGGAAGCGATAATGATTTAGAAGAGGAAATAAAACGTCTAAACAAGCTCATCATGGACAAAGATACTGAACTAGTGCAAGTCCGGAGAAAGTTAGAAAATCAAGAAACAGAGTTACGTCATCATCAACAGTGAGAAGAAAAACTTCAGCAATAGTATGATGCCAGTAAGAAGACACATAAGTTGGAACTGACAAAAGTCAACAAGGTGTTATCAAGCAATTCCGAAGAAATTTNAGCTTTGGAGATGAAGCTTAAGTTATTTCCTGAATAATTATTGTAAGGGCCCTGGCAGCCTCTTTGCCAGTATTTAATCAAAATTTTAGCCGTTTTTGTAAAAAAAAAAGAAAAAGAATCAACGTATAAATATCGAGAGGTTCCTAACCAGAGTCGATGTTATTTTTACACATTGAAACATCCAAAAATTATAATTCAACAACAAAAAAGACTAAATCCAAAATATTTTCATTGAAGAGTTCGAGAAAGAATTTGCATTGGTTGTATTAATCCTTTCTCGATGCAACAATATTGTTCAAATCTTCAAACATCTTATCACGTCATGTCCTCAACCTTAGAAAATCAAGAAACAGAGTTACGTCATCATCAACAGTGACAAGAAAAACTTCAGCAATAGTATGATGCCAGTAAGAAGACACATAAGTTGGAACTGACAAAAGTCAACAAGGTGTTATCAAGCAATTCCGAAGAAATTTTTAGATTAAGAAATCATAAGAAGACACTAGTCACAAAAATTAAGAAGTTGAAAAGTAGTCGGAAGATAGATCAATCTACGGACATTGAAGGAAAACTTCTAGACAAACACGAAGAAAATCGTAGTATCAGAAGGCATAACGAAGATCTTAAGGAACAACTTAAGAAGTATGAAGATGACAGAAAATCACATGTAGAAGTGATTAAGAAGTTTCGAAATGATAACATGCGAAAATCGTAGTATCAGAAGGCATAACGAAGATCTTAAGGAACAACTTAAGAAGTATGAAGATGACAGAAAATCACATGTAGAAGTGATTAAGAAGTTTCGAAATGATAACATGCAGTTAGAAAACAAGTTGGAAAAGATACATAATGAAACCTTAAAACCTCAAGAGACGAAAATACAACTTTATGCTCAAATAAATGCTCAAAAGATGACACTCGTAAAAGAAAATGACAATGTGGAAATTCCATATCGACACCCCAACCATAAAAACATATATTCTAAAAAGTGGGATATGTCGAAAGATAACGCTACCAATGTGATCAAATCTCCTAACTATAAATCAGTATGGAATGCCAACAGTCCACAACAAATCAATTTGGGATGGATTGATTCATCCACATATCGGAAGTTGTGTTCAACTCTTAGTAGATCGTATCGANACGATACCAATGTGATCAAATCTCCTAACGATAAATCAGTATGGAATGCCAACAGTCCACAACAAATCAATTTGGGATGGATTGATTCATCCACATATCGGAAGTTGTGTTCAACTCTTAGTAGATCGTATCGACATGTTTCGTCAGCTGCGACACCACAAAAAATGATGCATAAACATTAAAGGCTTTGAGGACAAAGCCTTTCTAAGGGAGTGGCAATGTAACAAACATAAATAGGATAATAATTAAATAAAATAATAATTGTTAATTATTATAGTAGTTAGCTATTAAAGTGAAGGGACATAACTCTTCATTATGAAACACTCAAGCCATATTAAAGGCGAGCTATGTTGTAATATCCTAACATCTATCATCATATCTATTTTATCAACTCNTAAACTAAAGGGACATAACTCTTCATTATGAAACACTGAAGCCATATTAAAGGCGAGCTATGTTGTAATATCCTAACATCTATCATCATATCTATTTTATCAACTCATGGATTATTTGTATTTTAGAAAGTGGAAGTTCGAGAAGTTCTAGTAAAACGGTTTTTTTACCATTACACAGAGGTTGTTTGAACAAATAAAAAGATTAAAAGATGAGAAGTCAGATATTCTACAACATAAAAATGAAGGGGACAATATAGAAAATGAGTCCCTAATATTGAAAATTAAATATCTTGAAAATGCTAAAGAACTTCAACATAAAGTACATATCCTACAACGAAAACTAGAATAGTAGGTTCACAAGTCCAAAGGGATAAAAAAGCAACTATAATCATCAAATAAAAATAAATGTGACTTACAAGTAAAAGGACCAAGCGCTAATTCGACAAGATGTTGCGATTTAATGCAATAGAGAATCACAAGGAAAGCAGGGTGGCAATTAAAAAATGACAAGGTCTTCTTTGATAATGACAAGGAAATTAATCGTTTGATTAATCATAGTTAGAATATGCTTCCAAAAGTTAACAAATTAAAATTTAAGCATATATCAATCCTAAAAGTAAACAAAGTGACATCCATGGATGCAAGAGAGTGTAATGTCTCCATTTTAATTCCCATCGGTTTGAGGGAAAAACGATTAAGTAGGGAATTAATGGCCTAAATTTACTTTGGAAATTTCATGAGAAATTATTAAAGGGGGTGATGTGGGCCATAAATTGATAAATAAGGTGGCATTAGACGCATTGGACAAGGAGGGTGCATTAGTGGGGGAATGTATCTAAATATGTGGTGTAACTCCCATCCAAGGTGGAAGGAATCCTCTCATGAAGGTGTCTCAAGGGTAGTAACTCCCTGGGTAAGAATATCAAATGTATGACATCTATGACACAATCTATGACACCTATAACAAGCTATGACACCTATGATAACATCTATGACAATTTGTGACAAGCCCATTTCTAAAT
>LPNX011071733.1:0-114255 GCA_001517045.1 Pseudotsuga menziesii
CAATCGTTTCAAAACCAGTCAAACTCCTTATTAGAATGTTGTTGATTTGTTTAACCATGTTGTCTTCTTTGACTTCCCTAGGCATGGTCTTGACACATTTTTCACTCGATTTTCATATCATGGGCTAACTTAGATCCGAATAACTATTAGACAATCATGGTGAGGCACACATTCTCAAAACTACATGTTATAGTTCTTCATCTATGGCTTTTGGATGAGTTGGGGAGTGTTAGTGTTACCCTTTAGTTTGCACGAGGATTAATGAGGGGATTGAAGATGATGATGTGCCAAAGAAATGTACTTGCAAGGTTGCTTCAACCAAAAATTTTGAAGTCCTATATATAGTGTTCCAGCTGGCCAACTTTGTGTACATAAAGATCTGGTTTTCAGCATATTTTATCTTGAAAATTGAATAGTTACTAGTGCTGGTTATGCTTGCTGATTTTACTTAACATTGAATAGATTTTGTTGAGTGAGTTAAAAAATATATAAGCTAAAGGGGAAAATTTACTATTGTGATAAATATGTTGTTATAAGTTACCTTTAGATATGTTATCTTAGAAAGTGTGCCCTAAAGGCGGGAATTTTTTTCCATTGAGGTACTCTTGCTTAGTATTTCCTTTCTTGGGTTGCCTAGTGTATTTGGTTAAATAGAAGTGAAGTATATGCTGATGTAATTTAACATTGCAAATTCATCCAAGAAACCTCAAGGTTGAGGTGGAATTTCTAAATTTGCATTAATTTTCCTATAAAGAAATTCCAATACTTCTTACTTCAAAACATATACAAGACAACATAGAATTGGGATTAGCAAGGTCAATTGGGTCTATCCCAAGTGGTTGTGGGATGGATTTTTATCCTCCCCACATAGATTCTATCCCCGCAAGTGACATGTTGAGATCATAATGATTATATTGTTGTAATAGCTCCAAGCCATGTTGTTGACATGGCCTTATGCCCTAAAGAATGCAGTGTTTACCTTGGGTACCATCCTCAGAATGAGGGCAAGTGCTCATAGATTTTCCCTAGGATATATTACCTATAAATATGTGTGTATGTGTGTATTATGGATTGGCAAACATTAGACTTCCTCTTCCCAGTACTATTCTCAAAATTAGGGTAAGTGCCCAGGGATTTTCTTCAAGATATATTACCTGCAAAAATTTAAAAAAGAGAGGGATTGGCAAACATTAGACTTCCTCTTCCAAGCACCCATAACACCGATGCTGCTATATGAGTGCAAGATATGGGGTCCAAGCATAACTGAAAACACATGGAATGAATTGAAAGGATGCAGATACTGGAAACAATTGGCAACAGCCTTCCTTAGAATAAAGGTAAGCACTCTATATGAGATACTTCTAGCATAAATGGATTTATACCCAATAGGAATCAAAGCAATAAAGAAACTAATATTAATAATTATACAGACAAAATGTGGTAGGCATGGTAGGCAAAAGTATATCCAACAAGATTCATCAAGAAGGCAGAAAAAAAACACTAAGGAACTGCAATGTAAGATGTGGTTTGACAGCTGGAATATAGTGGAAGTAAGCTACCCCATGGATAGGAAGGAGCTGAAAATCCACTTACAAAAGTGCTACAGAAAAGAAACCCTAAGAGGAAGTAACAATCTACATGGCCAATATCAACCTAGACTCTAGAGGATGAAATAAGAAATCAAGACTATCTGAAACTAAACATTCCAAGGAGAGAAAAACATGGTATGGTATGGAAACTTAACATTGAAAAACATGGAAACAACACAATACCTGATGTTTGAGGGATGATTTGGACAGCACCCTTGTCCCTGAGCATTTGGCTAACTTATGTGGATATGATGGCATTGTAAGCCTCTTTCTAGATTTTAGGATGTAATTCAAGTATGTATTCTGGAACCCTAATTCATCACTCATACTAGCAGAATAGAGTTGACTGTCGGTTTGAAGATAGTATTCTGGGCAGGAAATACTAAATGTGGCACATTGTAGAGAGGACATTAAGGGCAGCATCTACAAGGATGTTTTTAGGTTTTGCTCCAGAAAATTTTGGACAAAATAGCAGTGACAGAGCAGACTGATGATGCCTTTTCAGACATGTCTATAAGTGTGTTATTCCTTGGATTTATGGAAGACTCAAAGCCTACAAATACCCATCTACAACATGACTTCTTCCATTTCTGGAGGCCTGTAAACTAGTAGCAGATTGGCATCAAAACAAGGATGTTTTTCAGCAGTAAATATGGGCAGGAAGAGCACTAAATCTGACTGCAAACTTGTCCTAGTAGATCTGTTTGGTTTTGAACAGCCCTATGGTTATACTTGTATGATTTTCAGAACTATTGGCATTTCATGTGGCAGATTTCCTGTGGAAACAACACAATACCTGATGGTACCAAGAAAACAGAGGAATAATGCCTACTTCATAAATATTTTTTTGTTTAGTAGTTACTCCAAGGTCACTGCATGCTTACATCAATGGATCCAACTTCTCCACTGAGTCAACTTGAAATGTGAAAAAATACATTCTTAGGAATATATATTCTTCCCTTTGCTCATATATATTATCTCAATAGTCCAAGGTCCTGGAATGCATGCTTATATATAATAGCTCCTGTTAATGCATGCTTATATATAATAGCTCTTGTTATTTTGTTTGCATTCTCCAAATAAACCTCATTCATCCATGCTATATTGTTTTTATGTTTTTAATTATTCAATAAATGTGGAGATAAACAAAATCTCTAGTTATGTTGACCTATATATGATATTAAAGCTATGCAAGTCACTGATATTAAGAGAGACTCTAAGCAGGACAGACACATCGATGCTCTAGACAATCAATGTACTGTATAAATTTGGGTAAACACCAATGTGACCATGCACCAACCAGTCAATTTGTTGTATAAAATCAGATAAAAAAATGAATGCACACAAATGATTTCCACGGCTAAGCCCAAAGTAATCGTTGGCTGCCATCTAGGAAAGACAGTTCCTTGATTCATTGCCACCAACAACTACGAAAATATTTCTGCAACTCTAATGGAAAGTTGTGATTAACAACGTCCAGCTTTGATATAATATGTAATGGTGTAGCATAAATTCTTTGATCACTCTTCACGTTGTCTCTTTTGCCTTCATCCATAACCTTATTAAAAAATTAAGTGTATCAAGCCTTTTAACTGGATTCTAAACTTACATATAAGCTAAAGCAAAATCAATTTACATTGCAGCCAGACTTGATGCCTTTAAAAAACATGTAATTTAGACAAACATAAAATTGGATTTTATGCAAAAACGCAAAACCTGTAGGGAGGGCAATGATAACATCAATCGTGTTACCCAAAAATCTTAAAAAGGTCTTCGCACAGATCAAAAGAAATAATGAATGTAGGTACAAATTACTCTCTGAAGCTTAAACAGCATCTGACATTAGTAGGGTAACATATTCTTTGTCTGAAGCTCCAACTAAGTGAATTCACCTAATAAGAATGGTGAGTTTACCTAATATATATGATCACTGATTATTCAAATGCCAGGAATTAAGCTGGTTCAACCGCTCTTGGTACTACCGGCCTTTCCCTCCGCCTATTATTTACAGGGCTATTATATGGGTGCCTATTTCATTTAATAAGCTCTGTAACGGCAGGGGGGATAATCTCTACCTACCTGACGCCTCGTTTATAACCTGTTCACTAGTTGCGGGTTTGCTCACATCACCTATGAATAAAGACAAAGCACCATATCTTTTTTATTGCCTCTAAAAAGCCTGCCTCTTCAAACGTATATCTGAAGCCTCTGTCGTATCGGCATCAGTAATGTGCAGTAATCAGAGTAAGCATGTAGAACTCGTAATCACTATGTACACCTGTTGAAACTATAACTACTAATCCCATTAAGCTAGTGTTCTATTGGAATAAAATGAATAAGGGTAACAATGATTTGACTTCTCTATTACCATAACCTTTTCTCATATTGAATACGATAGAATCATTAGGGCTTAACTTACATGTAAATACTGGAACCTGTAGGGAGGGCAAGTGAAGTATGAATTGAAAGATCAAGTCCACTAAACGGCCCCTGACCATAGGCATTTTTCATCAAAGATTAAACACACTACAGCGTACCTCCAAGAATGATATGCAATGGCTCTCCAATGTGCCTCCTCCAGCACCAGAGAAACCCACCACAAACCTACGACCACAAAATGGTGAATAAACGCCCTCGTTTTCCAGAAAACATTGCTACGACTGCAATGCTGCTGAAAGAACGCCTTGTTATCCAGCAAGAAAACACGATGGAGAAAACGTGGAGAAAATCCAGAAAACCCAAGGAGTAAAATGCCCTCGTTTTCCAGAAAACACTACTACCGCTGCTCTGATTTGAAAAAATGCCCTGTTATCCAGCCACACGATGGAGAAAACCCACAAAAAACCCAAGAAGCAACATGCCCTCGTGTTTCAAAAAACACTGCTACCACTGCTCCGATTTGAAAAAACGCCCTCTTATCCAGCCACACGATGGAGAAAACGTGGAGAAAACCCACAGAAAACCCAAGGAGAAACACGCCCTTGACCACAAGCAAACCCAGCTCGCAGGCACCTCGACTTGGTGCAGGTGCACTTAGACCACGAGCAAAGCAGCTCGCAGGCACCTAGCAGGCTTGTAGGAATGGTAAACGGCGCGGGCAAAAATGTTGAATAAAACATACCCCAACATATTGGATATTTAAATAGTAAAAAAAAAACCCAAGTTACCCCTAATATACCCCCAATATATTGATTTTTAATTTTTTAATTTTAACCCCCCCAATATGAACGAACATGATATCATATTGGTCCCTAGGTGACGCCCCCGTGCTTTCCCACTAAGTGAGCACAAGTCTAAGTAGCCCTTGGACTTGGTGCATTCTAATGTATGCGGACCTATGAGTGTCCATTCATTCAGTGGTTACAGTTACTGCGTAACATTTATTAATGAATATTCCAGGAAAACCTGGATCTATTTCCTGAAGGCCAAGTCAGAGGTCTTTGAGAGGTTCCGAGAGTTCAAGACTCTTGTGGAGAATCAAATAGGAAAGTAGATTCGGGTGTTGAGAACAGACAACAGGGGTCCGTACACTTCCAATGAGTTGATGGAGTATTGTTCGGCTGAGGGGATCAAGAAGGAGCACACTGTGCCCCATACCCCACAACATAATGGAGTTGCAGAGCGGAAGAAAAATACTATGGTTGGAGTAGCCAAGGCCATGCTATTTGATCAGGGATTACTACTATTCCTCTGGGTCGAGACATACAGGACTACAATGTACATTCAGAACAACTGTCCCCACACAGCCTTGAGGAGAAGACACCAGAGGAGGTCTTCACAGGCACTAGGCCAGATGTGAGTCACATCCGCATATTTGGCAGTCTCTGCTATTGTCATGTTCATGCTGACAATAGGAAGAAGCTAGACCCTTCTGGAGAGAAGGGGTTACTTGTTGGTTACAACGATATTTCGAAGGCATATAGAGTTTACATTCCTGCTCACAGGAGGATCATTGTGAGCAGGGATGTCTAGTTCGATGAGGACAGGGCCTTGCAGAGATATTTGGACTTACCAGCAGAGCAGCAACCAGCATAGGAGTCAGGAGTCAAGTTGGAGGAGCTAGATGCAGAGGTACAGGTACATACACAGAGCACATGTTTTAGTGGTCAGAGGGAGTCGGGTGGACAGGATCCTTCATTCATTGACTTGAAGGATGAGTTGCAGTAGGAGAAGGATATCCAACAGCTGCAACAGGTTGACGTTAGGCCAAGGCCTAAGTGGTTTAGATCCATAGTGCAGGATTTCAGGCAGGTAGATCCTCCACATACATCTTTTAGACGGAGTGTACCACCAAAGAGGCTTAGTTATATGGAACTGATGACAGAGTTGATTAACTCTGAACCTTCCAGCTTCGGGAAGGCTGCACAACATGATGTGTGGCAGGAAGCTATGGTTGAGAAGTATGACTCTATTATGAAAAACTAGGTATGGGAGGTTGTGATGAGGCCACAAGGGAAAAAGGTGGTGGGATCCAGATGGATCTACAAGGTGAAGCATGCAGCAGATGGAAGTTTGGAGAAGTACAAGGTGCGCTTCGTGGCAAAGGGGTTTCCACAGAAGGAGGGTATTTATTATGAGGAGACCTTCGCCCCTATTACCAGGTATTCTTCCATTCGGACCATTATCTCACTAGCAGCTGAGATGGGTTGGCGTGTCCATCAGATGGGCGTCAAGACTGCCTTCCTCAACTGAGTGATGGAGGAGGAGGTGTATATTGAGCAGCCAAAAGGGTTTGACGTGGAGAACAGGGAGACCCGTGTATGCAGACTGCATCGAGCTATTTACAGGCTCAAGCAGGCACCTCGAGCATGGTACTCGAGGATTGACAGCTATCTACGAGAGATAGTATTTCAACGGAATGAGGCTGACCACAACCTGTACTTCTTGATAAGTGAAGTGCCTCTCATACTGGTCTTATATGTGGATGATCTATTTTTGACAAGAGATGAGAGGCTGATTGGAGACTGTAAGTCCAACCTTGCAGTAAAGTTTGATATGAAAGACCTTGGGTTGATGCATTACTTTTTAGGCTTGGAGGTTTGGCAGAGAGATGAATGCTTCTTCATCGGACAGGGGAAGTATGCGGTAGAAATCCTGAAGAGATTCAGGATGGAGGACTACAAGCCTATGGCCGTACCTCTAGTTTCCAACTGAAGGAAGATCGATGCATCAGGGTCAGACGGATTTGATCCTACCTTGTATCGTCAGCTTATCGGATCACTTATGTATCTGGTCAACATTCGACCAGACATCAGCTTTGCAGTCAACTCTTTGAGTCAGTTCATGGTGGACCCTCGGAGAGTGCATTGGACGGCTGCGAAGCACATACTTCGCTACATCAGAGGTACAGTGGAGTATGGATTAGTTTATGAGCGCAGGGGGACTGTACAGTTAGCAAGTTTCACAGATGCCGACTGGGCAGGATGTGTAAAGGACCGGAAGAGTACTTCAGGTTGTTGTTTCAGCATTGGATTAGGGGTTGTCTCTTGGTTCAGCAAGAAGCAGAAGTTAGTTGCATTGAGCTCGGCAGAGGCTGAGTACATGGAATCTAGCATGGCTGCTTGTGAGGGTATGTGGCTGAGGAAGTTACTTGCACGGTTGTTCGAGTGTGAGCTAGAGGCTACAGTAGTTCACTTTGACAATCACAGTGGCATCAGGCTATCTGAGAATCCAATTTTCCATGACCGGAGCAAACACATAGACACTAAATACCACTTCTTGAGAGATTTTGTTCAAAGGGGAACCATTCGGTTGGCGTACATACAGACAAATGAGCAGGTGGCAGACATTTTCACCAAGGCACTTTGCAGACAGAGTTTTGTGAAGTTCAGGGATAAGTTGGGGTTGCTACCGAATCCCTTCCTTGTTGAGAGGGAGTGTTAAACTAGTAGCAACAAGGAAGGTCTTCCTGCATGCATGTGTTCTTGCATGCAGAAGACTGAAATTAGGAAACCAATTGTATTTAATTTACTTTTCCTAAGTTTACTTTGGAAAATAAATTAAAGTGATCTAAATTAACTTTAGTGAACCACTAGCTAAAGTGAAAGTGAAATTAGGGTTTTCGTTTTACCTAAAGTTATAAAAGAGAGATCAATTGGTGGAGAGAACACACACACTTGTATTCCGACAGAGATAGGATACAGATAGGGAGAGAACGGCAGATAGAGGATTTAGGATCATCGAGCTTCGTACAGTGGGGTCGTACACTCACATAGGAGGGTGTTGAGATTTAGCTAGGATTTTCCCAGTGATTCTTCCGAGTACTGCATTCCCCAAGTTTGGGTGAATTTGTAGTGATTGTAAAAGTTCCATATTTTCTCATAATAAAATCCATATCTGACTGCTGCACCGGTTTTCCCATCTTGGGTTTTTGTGAGGGTTTCCATACCCAAAATAATAGTGTCAATATTGTGATGTGATGTTGTGATTTATTTCTCAGTTTTAGATTCGGTTGCATACTGTAAAAGATATTCATGTGTGGTTAGAAGTTAATATTTTGCATGCAATGTTTAGCCCTAGTTGAATATTAAAGGAAAATTTACAACTAGAAGGGTTAGTGAATCTGAAGTCCCACTCTTGATCACTTTTATAAGCGTTGGGAGTGCTTCAGACTCTATTAAAGTAGTTCAGTGAATTTACCATCAGATGCTGGGAGGTTTCGTAATATGCCTCTTGTGACTGCGTGTACATCACCTTTAGAATCATCTTCAAGAAAAATTACAAAATGAGGAAAACTTATTTTGTTTGAAAGAAAATATGAGACCTCCTAATAATCCCCTTCTAAAAGAAAGCATAGCAATTTAATAACAAATTGGCATATTTGTTTATCAAAACCTTCTACCAAGGGTATAAGAATAGAAAATACAATTACCTTCCTAGCAATTTCCATGACAACTTGTCCATTAGTGCATAAACCATACCAAGAAGAGCATTTAAAACATGTATGCGTATGGAAAAGAAAGTAGAGGAGTTTTTTTTGTTGCAGTGCAAGCAATTTGTGAATTATTGATTCTAGTTCTAGATGGGCACCACTCCCATCCACAAGAAATTGAATTCCATCATTACTCTCTAAAATTATAGTTGGCGCTGTAATGTAGAAGGGAACTTTGAAGCATATGAAATACCCATCTCCCAATGGATATGTGAAGCCATTATTTATCTTAGATGCTTGGGATAGATGTAAAAATAAAATTCATGATGCGTTGAGTGGCCTTCAAAAAGCAACCAATGCATTGCTTTTTCCTTATGCTTTCAACTATTCTTGCACTAATATTAGCATTAAATCTTTCTTTCTCAAGATTTTCAAATATGAATTGGCATCCACCTTAGCCTTTGCTTCACTTGTTGCAGTTGCAACAAGTTCAAATATGAATTGGCATCCACCTTAGCCTTTGCTTCACTTGTTGCAGTTGCAACAAGTGGATCTAAACACTCGGCTGCAACAACTGGATCTAAACACTCAACAGGATGATATGGTGAGGTCCATAGAAACGGGTTTTGATTCTCATATGCAAACAGACACAATTTTAATATGGTTTCAGGATCCTAAATTTTAAGATAAACTGTGCATTTTCACAAATATATACGGTATTGGGGTAAATGTAACAAAATATTAGTTGGATATGAAGTTGAAAATTTTGTTCAATTGTTGTTCTATCAAGCATACAAATTAAGCTTGAATAAGTACTCTGATTTGTTTTTGTTTTTTTAGGTTAGGGAAATTGGTAACTGGTCGGGATTACCGGCTCCAATCCAGAAGAGGCGGCAGTCTATCCAGGGGGCGTCTACCCTTCGAGCCTTATTACAGCGGGCCATGTCTCGGTGGGATTTGATCCCTGGTGGGCTGGATGAAAACCACCGTACGGGATCCCACGTCATTGACAAATAAGTACTCTGATTTGTTGCAGGCCTGTAGATGGGAGTTCGCAGGACGCAGCGGTGGGAATTCATAGGACGCAGGGAGCGGCGAGGCGCAATACTAGTTAAAAATGTTAAAAAGTCATGCATTAACTGCATGGATAACATGCAGATAGTTCGCTATCGGGGACGGCCTGAGGGATCCTCTACCGAGCACTGGTGTTTACCGTCGACGAGGAGCAATCAATCGACGTCTCAACGGAGGAGGAAGGACGTCATCTATCTCGCTAGAGTGAGGTTGCACGCCGTGAGGCATCTCTCGACGGCACCCGGTGGGACCCAGGTGCAAATGGTCGAGAGATTAGCTCACTCTAAGATTTATATATTTAAGCCTTCAAGGATAACTCATTTTGTTTATGCATATTGCTAAAGGTGCAAATCCATTAGGGGTAGTAGGATCCATTCCCATAAAATTCCTTTGGGGTTACCAACTTTTCATGAGTGTGATGGTTTATGCCATTCTCCATTAATAAGACGATTAACGAAGTTATTCTTTTGAAATATATATATATATATATATATAACAAAACCAAGTTTAATATATAACAAATAAGTGAAAAATGTTAAACACGCAAAGCTAAGAGGAAAGACCAAGTGTCTCAAGGTTTTTGAATGGTGAAAAGAAAACCATAATCCAGCAAGTTATTCAACTTTACCATATTGTTCTAGTTTTTTAGGCAGTAAATTTAAATAGCTATTAGCTTCATTTCAAAAAGTGTGTATTTTTACCATTTTTCATTTTGAGCCATTTTTTTGCTATTTTAAAATTTCTTGGTCATAAAAAAAACTAGATTTTTTTGTTTACAAATGTTTTTTTTTCAAATTTTAAAATTTTACAAAAATATGTACATTTAGTAGTTAGTTATAATGGAAAAAATACACATTTTCAATTTTTTTTTATTATTTACAAGCTTCTTAGAATAAAAAATATATACATTTTGGAAGTTTTTTCTTCAACTTTTCTTTGAAATTGGTCATTTTTGGGGGCAAATTTGTTAAAAATTTGAGAAAGTAAAGATATTTCAAATCATTTTTAACTTATTTTCAGTTATTTTATGTATTAAAATGATATTAATTAATACTATTTTCCATAAACATAAATTCAACAAAATTATATACCATATATTTGTAAAAAACATATTAAAAACATAATATTTATTCTCAAAATACAATCTTAAGTGAAAACATTACTAAAATATCTTATCAAAAATTGTGAAGTTCATATTTTCCTATTGATCATAAAAGTAATAAAAAATATTAAAAATATCCTTTAATAAAAAATATACTTAAAAAAAAATTATAATAAACTATAAAAACTATATCAAAACATTTAAAAACCATAAAAAAAATACAAAAACTATATTATAAAATTAAATTTAAAACACAATGAAACAAATATAATACATATAACATAAAATTAAATTTCAAAACAATATAATATAAAACATGTAATATATAATAAAATTTCAACACAATATATACAATATATGAAACAAATGTTTAAGTTTTATAAAGGGTTAAGGGTATGTTTTGTAGTTTTTTTTGTCTATATAGGGAGGCTCTAAAGAATAAATCCAACTCCTAAATACCACTCGAGTGGTGAAGTGGTGCTGGAGGGGTGGAGGGATTATGAGAAAGGCCCCACCTTAAGACCTTCTTTCCTCATTAATCCATTAAACTTACTATTTAGGGTATCAGATTTTGTATTTTGAATTTTTTTTTATAACAATATTGTGTTATAATATTAACATTTTTAAATGGTTATGATTTGTTTTTTATAATGTTTTTAATATTTTGTCATAATTTTAACTTTATTTGGTTAGTTTATTTATATTGTTTTTTAACTAGCATAGATCCATCTTTTTATCATTTGGTTCCCTCTCCGTACTTCATAAATCCTAAATCCTGGTTTAAAATGGATCTATACTAGTTTAATTTTTTTATTTAAATCCATATGTAATTTATATTTTTCATTTTTTTATTTTATTTAAAAAAAAAAAAAATTTACAATAAACTAAAAAAAATCAAAATATTTAAACATCACAATAAAATATTAAAAAATATCAAATATAAGACATATAATATAAAGTTAAATTTATAACATTAAAAAATTAAATATAAAACACACAATATAAAATTAAATTTCAAAAAAATAATAATAATAAACTTTTTAAAGTTTTTATGAAAAGTTTTAATTTTTAATTAAAAAATAATAATCTACTAAATATTTAAAAGAAATAAAATTAAAATTAAAAAACAAAATACATAATAATATATATCCAATAAGGATAAGTTTTATGTGGTCAAAGTGTAAGGTCTTAAGAAACATGATTCTGGGAATGGCCCCACCGGTTAAGAACCACTCCACCACCAATTGAAGTCATGGTTAAGGGGTGGCTCCCAGAATAGCACACTCCATTCCCATAAAACCTAAGAAACTCCTTACCAATATCCAATATGTGCATATGTTATACTAAATTTTGTTTTTTAAATTTTTTCCAATATTTTACTATTACATTAACTTTTTTTATTTGTTTTTTCATTGTTTTTTAATATTTTGTTATAATAAATTGTATGGTATCATGTGGAGAATCTATAGCTATGCATGAGAGAATCTTGTAACCTCCAATTCATATTAATATAGAACAATCCATAAGTGTGGCCCACTCTAGGTATTTAGTTTTAGGTTAAAAATTATGTTTGTTTTTAATTAAATTTAGGTTTATGTTTAAATGTGTTTAATTATAGTTATATTATAGTTTATTATAATCTAATTAGTTTTTTATTATTTATTCTATTATAAGAAATTTTGTTTTTTAATTTTTTTAATATTTTTGTTATTACATTAATTTTTTTTCATATATTTTGTTATAATAAATTTATTTTTATATTTTGTTATTACATTAATCTTTTTTCATTTGTTTTTTAATATTTTGTTATTATAGTAATTTTTATTTTATTTTATATAAAAAGAGGGATCTAATAATTTCTTAAATATTTTTTTGTTTAATGTAGTGTAAGTTTTATATAGTGTTACTAATAAGTTTAATAAATACAATTTTAAATTATGATAAAATGTTATAATTATATATATTTTTGATATAGTTTTGTATCATCAATATTTATAATTTGGGGTTTGATTTTAAGGTTATTGTAAATAACAATAATTATAAATTTAGAAACATAAATTAAGGAAATGTAATGAAAGAAAAAAATACCAAAAAGATTAATTTTATGTAAATGTAATGACATAAGGAAGATAGATAAATAAAGTTAATTTGATGACAAAGAAAAGGAAACTTGCCATTATGGTGTAAAAAACCTCCATAATCATTAGAGTAGGTAGATATGGGGATCTATTGGGGCCTAGTTGTTCATTGTATTGGTTATTATATTATTAATCGGTTAAGTGGTATGGGTTCTTAGGGTTTGTTATGGGATGTTGCAAAAAAAAGGGGGGGATCCATTAAATGATTATTCTAATGTAAAAGCAAGTAAATGTAATTATTACCCTCCTTCATGGGCATAATATAAATAAGAGGGTTTGGGAGGTCAAGAGCATTGTCATTGTGAAATCCTTTATCTTTCTTTGTATAGGTTCAAGGTTGCATAAGAGAAGGTGAAGAGTGGGAGTTCCGCAACTCCCTTGCTGGCAAGGGCAAGATAAGCAGCTAATGTAATTAGGGTCCAATTCATGAATAAAGCAAATTGGTATTTATGTGTCTTTTGTGGGTTATTTTGTTGGTCTCTTATGTTTTTTTATTGCGGAATAATGATTGTTATAAAGGTATTTATGGTATACAGTTTGTGTTTGTTTATGTTTTGATTGCTGATTTTTCTAAGTAGCATCGAGAGCCCTTCTCTTAGGAGAATGGGACCACCTCGACCAGGACCACGATGAAGACTCAACCTAGTGTTGAGTGACCATTCTTTTGAATGGTAGATATCTGGTCTGGGACCATGATATAGACCCAGCTCTGCCTTGGGTAGACTCAACCTAGTGTTGAGTAAACATTTGGTCTGGGACCACAATGTAGACCAGTCTAATACTGGTAGACTCAGCTTAGTTCTGAGTAGCCATTCTCTTGGAGAATGGAGGCACTTGGTCTGTTACTAGGAAGGCACTATAAGCCCTAGACTGGGTCTAGGCATGTGTGACACTATGACCCTTGATCTAAGGGCTTTGTGTACTTCTCCAAGGATTAGCTACCCTTGGTTAAGTCACCCTAGTACTAGATCTAGGTGTCACGTAGAGTGTGAGGTAAAAAACATTAGTAACTATCTTGGTTTACGATGATGTACTTTTGGAATAAAAAAGGACCATAGTGAAAGTCAAAATTAAATAAGGACTTTTGGTAAAAGTCAAAGATAAATAAAAATACCTTTTGTTAAGAAGGTAAAAGTGAAATTAGGAAAGGATTAAAATATTATTATTTTATCTTTTCTAATTTTGGTCCACTTAATAAGTGAATGAAGACTATAAAAGAAGATCAAGTCTTCTCGTTATTATACACAAGTTTGCTCTCACAGGTGAAGCTGTTATTTTACTGAAGTCTCCATTGAAGGTTGTATTTTCCCCAGCTACGGCATCCATCTTTTCTCAGCTAACCCTCAGCTAGGGTTTCATCATTTGGGAAATTTCAAGGAAGTCGTATTCAAAACCATACACCCATCTTTCATATATTGGCAGCCTCTCACAGATCCGGGCAGCCTCACACAAATCCAGGTAGCCTCACACAAAATCAGGCAAGTTCTTCGGGAAGCTCTGATTTTTCTCTTTTTTGGCAGTCGAGTTTTGGGCAGCCCCTTCTCTCCTCTCGGGTTGCCTCTGTTCTTTATCTGTTCAACCCATCTAAGGCTCGACCTTCTTCTCTCAGCCCACGGGCTAACACCCGTGAGGGTTTGGCACTCTGTCAACCCTCGAGGTAGCCTCTAGGGAAACCCGTGAGGGTTATGGGCTGGAAGCATTCTATTGCAGCAGCTGCCGGGAAGACCCTAGGGTCATGGGCTATCAATTGACAGACCCAATAGACCACGGGAAGCCTGAGATCTGCCCAAATGGATTTCAGGAAGAAAGGAAATCGGGAAGCAGGTAGGACATAGAAAGAAAACCGGGCAACGGGAAGGACAGAAGTACAGTCCAAGAAGCAGATGGTGTTTTCAAGCAGTTTGAGATTTTTGGGTAGGAAAGAAAAAATCTTGTTTTAGGTAATTTTTGTAATTTGTGGATCTAGGGTTTGAAACCCTTAGTCTAAATTTTTGCTAAGAAATTTTTGTAGCTGTGGTAAAACCCAGATTTGGGTTTGAGGAACTTTTTGAAGAATTTCCTAAGTCATCTCATTTACGAGATGAGCTACTAATGCTTTTGGGGTTTTTTTCCTTTAAAGGTTTCCCCAGTGAAAAATCTTGTGTCCATTGTGCATGTGATGAGTGTGTTTTCACTGCACTGGTTATTTGTTTAAGTTTATCTGCAAATTTTAAAGTTATATGCTAATGCTAAAATTCAACATGGTATCAGAGCTTAGCATGTGAAAACACAGTAAAGGGACATTGTTGTTGTTTTTCTCTAGATCTTGGAATAAGATTTGCAGATCTAACATTTGGATAAGAAACAGAGATGGCCATCAATGGTTTCAAACCGGAAGAGAAGCTCTATGGTTCAGCCAACTTCAATTCCTGGAAGGCCAGGTTGAAAGCCATTCTAGATGAGAATGACTTGGATGACATTGTAATTAATGTCATAGAAGAGCCAACTACAAATGCTAGTAGGATTGCTTACAAGAGGAAGCAAGGTAAGGCTAGAAGAGTTATTTATGATTCTATCAGAGAGGCGTTGATGCCTAACATCACATCTTTGAAGACTGCTAAAGAATTCTATGATACTTTGGTAAACCTATATGAAAAGAAGCCTCCCAGTCAAAAGAGAGTGTTGAAGAAGAGGCTACGAACTTTGAAGCTGAACAAAGATGAAAGTGTTGGTTCCTTCTTCACAAAGATTGCATAGGTAAGAGATCAACTCCTTGCTATTGGTATTACTATTGATGATGATGACCTTGTGCAAATAGTGGTTGATGGTCTTCCAAGCTCTTGGGAAACCTTCATGGCATTCATCTGTGGACGAGAAAATCAACCAACCTTTGAAAGGATTTGGCATGATTGCATACAAGAAGAAGGAAGGAACACTAACAAGGTAATCAAGGAGGAAAACCTTGCACTTGCAGCAAAGACTAAGAAGTTCAAGAATCCTTTCCCACAACAAAAGAAGGGTAATAAACCTAAGGGTAAGTTTTCTGACATGTCTAAAATTGAATGTTATACTTGTCGCAAGTTTGGACATTATGTTAGAGACTGTAGGCAGAACAAGAAGAAACCCAAGAGAAGGTTTCAAGCATATGCTGCAGAAGCAGAGGAAGAAGAAGATGAAGAACCAAAGAAAAAGAAGAAAACCAAGGCTAATAAAAATGATGAGCCTAAAAGAGAGTACTACTTGATTTATGCCCTAACTGGTTCTTTCTCAGCTTGTTCCACTTCTTGGTTGGTTGACAGTGGTGCCTCTAGGAACATGACAAGTAACCATGGAACCCTCACTAGTTACATAAATAATAAGTTCACCACTCAGGTAGAACTTGGATATGTCTCCACTTACAAGATTAAAGGAGTTGGCTCAACTTTACTTCAACTTGACTCATGTACGATTCTTCATATTGATGATATTCTTTATGTTCTTGGTTTAAAGAAGAATCTTTTATTTGTTGTTGGTTTAGAATACAAGGGCCACAGAGTCCTCTTCATGGACAAGAAGGTCTATTTATGGGAAAAAGACATAGATCTAGACTCAACAGTACAGATTAGGGTTCAAGAGGGAGAGCTCTACAAGGCCTCCAAATTTTCCACTCATGCTTTGGTACATCACACAGTTGATCCTTGTGAACTTTGGAATAGAAGTTTTGGACACCTTCACTACACAACTCTCTCAGGATTGTAGAAGATGGTTATAGGTATGCCAGAAGTTTCTCCAAAACATGAACGAATCTGCAAAGGATCTGCTCTAGGTAAGAACTCTAAGAAATCCTTTCCCAGAAGCAAGATTAGATATAAAGGCATTTTGGATTTTGATTCATTCTGACATTTGTGGGTCCATGTCTTCACCCTCCTTGAGTGGGTGTTTATATTATGTCTTGTTTATTGATGACTACTCTCAAAAGTCTTGGATTTACTTCCTTAAGGCCAAGAGTGAAACCTTTGACAGGTTCAAAGAGTTCAAGACGCTGATTGAAAATCAGACTGGCATGTATCTTGAGATCAGATAACAAAGGTGAGTATGAATCTAATGAGTTTGATGATTTTTGTCGAGAAGAAGGAATCAAGGGAGAGTTGACAATTCCTTACAACCCCCAGCGGAATGGGGTTGTAGAAAGGAAGAATAGAATGATCTATGAGGCTGCTAAAGCCATGATCATTGATCTAGATATTCCTTTTTCTTTGTGGGATGAAGTTACAGCAACTGCTGTATACATCCAAAACAGAAGCCCACATGCTATCTTGGGGGAGAAGACTCCAGAAGAAGTCTTCACCAAGAAGAAACCTGCAATTGATCACATGAGGATATTTGGTACTCCTGTGTATGTTCATGTGCCAAAAGAGAAGAGGGCTAAGCTAGAGCCCTCCGGTAAGAAAGGTATATTTGTTGGGTACAGTTATTGCTCGAAGGCCTATCGAGCTAAGTTGCACGAAACGTGGAAAAGTTTCCGAGTTTTCGAAATGGGGACGCCTAGAAATGTGACCCCCCAAAAATGGGTACGCTGGGGGAAACATCGTATATATATATTAAATATGTGTGTGTGTGTGTGTGTGTGTGTGTGTGTGTGTGTGTGTGTACCTCATTGTTTTGTAAAAAAATAAGAATGAGATAATTAAGCAATAATTGAGAAGAAAAGCACATCTTTATTAACTGGGCCTTTATTAGATGAGGATTTACATCCAAAATTAGCGTTTATAAGTTTATACTTGAGGCTACATATACTCCTCACTAACATCATCAAAAATAGAACAAGAGGCTTGTCCTACAACAGTAGCGCGTGGAGTTGAAGATCCAATCCCACTTCCACTTGCACCACTAGTACTAGCATTAATATCAAGACCAACAAGAGAGAGATCCAAGTCTGGGTTTTCTCCCTCAACATCCCATTCTTTATGAGGGCCACTTGTATATTCTTAACCCCTATGAGACACAAGGCGTAGGTTTGAATGCACATATACAAGATCCTCAGCCTTCTGTGATTCGAGCCTATTTCGTTTCACAAAATGAATAAAACCATAAGTGCTCCAATTCCTTTTTGCTGCTGAAGATCTTGCCACTTGGGATAGGATATGAGGGGCAAGGATTTGCAAATGCACACCATTTTCCCCATGACAAGTCCACCATTTAAGTGGGTTCATACTGCCCCTCTCATCCAAAGCTGACATGTCTCCAAAATCCTCCAATCCAGAAGCAAACAAGCAAATTCTTCACTCACTTTAGTTTGTAAAGAAGCCGGAAACAACCTTTGGAAGGATTTCTTCACCCCAATTACCACCTCCTTGTCCTAATGTGGGGCCTTCCTCTTCCCATTGCTTTGAGCAATGAGGTCAATATCATAAAAGTATGGCATAAGAGCATGTGCCAAAGTGTGTAATGGAGTGTGAAATCCATTCCAGCTAGTAACAATGATGCTTCTCACCTGCTATGCAAAATTAGCATCAACAAAAATAAGAGTTGGAGCTTCCTGCATAATAATTTCCATGGTTTTTTCAACCATGCTATCCATGCCATCATAAATCTCTCCTAGGAAAGGTCTATTTGTGTCTGCTTCTCGAAGAAGCTCAAATGTAGGCAATTTGAACTTGAGCAAGAAGTCTATCTTGCTCCACCAATCCTCATCAATCAACAACCAGCGCACACAACTTCCCCTCTCTGAATCTGCTTGTCTCCACTCGGCCCAATTTGGGCCCACCACCATACTCATCAGTGCATTTTTTACCTCAACAAGTCGACGCAACATGATGAAGTTTGAGGCATATCTAGTCTCAGCAACTTCAAGCTACTCTGATTTGGAGTATTCTCGATATATTCCTTGAGATAAGTTATGGTTGGTGATGAATTTTATGATCTCTCTTGCTTGCCCTGTGATCTCCTTAACCCATGCAGTTTTATGTTCAATCTATTCTAAGATCATATTTATATTATCTACAATGCAAGGATTCCAAAATGTATGATTGTACCTGCTCTCAATAATCAATCATGCAGCCTTGCAAACTAGTGCATTATCAGTGATAACTTGCACCACTTTATCTGGTCCAAGTTGCTCAATAGCAGAAATCAAAACATCAGTTATAAAGTGGGAGTCTTTTAGTTCACCAGAACAATCTTCTGCTCTCAAAAACATTTCTCCTGCAAGTGAAGATGCAATGATGTTGATCAATGGCCTACGCCTTGTATCAGTCCATCCATCTGAAATAATGGACACCCCTGAGTTGGCCCATGAGTTTCGGATAGGTCTTAAAACATCCTCAATGAGCAGCCTCTTTTTCTTGAGAAAAATTGTTCTAAGTTTTTCATAGTTTGGCCCTTCGAAACATTGAGGGGCTATGTTAATTTCCCTCGCCATATCTTTCCAATAAGGGGATTGGACCACATTAAATGGAATGCCACATGCATAGAGGTCCCTTGCTACTCTGGATTCTGCTTCATCTCTCTCTTGATTGTTGAACATTTTCAACAATCTACTATCATTAGCCCCTAATGTAGGGCTTGCCATCTCATCTTCAAGTTGTGTTTCCCTCCTCTTCCTTGCTTCATGGACAATATGTGGCTCACTTCTAGCAGCCAAGTGAGAGTTGCCAATGTCACTCTTTCCAAACTTGCTTCTTTGTTCTTTCAACCTCATAGCATCATTATGCTCTCTATTGAATTTGGACTTTTCTTCTGAATTTTTGGTATGGCCACAAACATCAACCCCCTTTAACCCTTCATGAAAGATGTGAGCCTTGACTCTCGTGTAAGAGCCCTTGTAGATCTTGCCATTGTTGCAAAGGTTGCACCTCCATTCCCATGAACCCCCACGAGGAAGTTGCTTGATTTTGGTGACATACTTCCAAAGAGGATAATGCTCTTGTTGCTTGGTGATCCATCGGATCTCAACTTTAGTCCATTAAAAAGTTTTAAAAGAATGTGTTTAATAGTTTCATTAACACAGGAAAAAGCCTTAACAGAATTGAATGAAAGCTTATAATTTGAAATGAAACAACTGGAACAGAAAAGAGAAACATAAAATAAAACAGCAAGAGAGAGTCACAAACAGAAGTTGATAACGGAGTTCACCCCCTTCACTGGGCTACGTCTCTGGGTCCCTCTACAATGGGTACCGATCCAATTAATGGTTTTAAAATGGTACAAAATGGTTCTGGAATCTCTGAAACATCAACTTCAGCAACAGTAAACATAATGTTGTACAAAGTCTTCAAGACCTCCTCTTCTGGAAATTACCAAAATGGCCTTCCAAAAGGCAAAGAAGCCAAATCATAACATAGTATAGCCAACTTTACATACAAACAGCATCTGAAAATTAATAGAAAAACTCTCTTCTGTCCTCCTCTACTGTCCCCGCACTGGCTGAAACCCTGCAAGATTTCAATCACCACAGAAATGATGCGCTGAGTTCTAAAACAAGGCTGACCCCCCTGAAACGTGGCTAGAATCGCGTTTATTGAAGCGTTCAGTGGGCGTTAAGTTCACGGGTTCGAATCCTTATCATCACAGCTGTTATCTTCTTCATTATCGTTACAACCATAAACTAAAACTGAACCATGCAATCCCGCCAAATCGCTACACAAACGTTATGTTGCCATGACGTTCCATATCCCTGAAACGTTGCAAAAGGCTGTTCATATGCTATACTCTTGTCCCGCCAAACGTTACACATCAAATGTTGTCCTTTATACAATATATGGTATTGCAAAACCCCACGAGCTGTTTGTTATCCGCCATGTGACAGAACTGTTCCATATCCCCAACTGTTATCCGCCAAGACTGAATCATATGCTAATAATGGAACATTCGTTATATCCATATCATATGAATATCCGCCAGAACGTTACATATGACAGAGTTGTTCCATCCACAAATTTCGCAGCAAAACTGTGCACCAAATGTTATATCAAATATAGCAACGGATCAAATGTTATAACCACCAGACTTTGCATCGAGTTGTACCAAATGCCAAAACTGAAAGATATGTGAACCAAAACTTCACAAATGTCGCAATGCACCATATCAGATCGTCACATTATATGTTACAACGGTTATCCACCCTAACCGTGCACCAAACTGCAAACCGTTTAGAAATGTCACTGCGACATGCAATATGGCGACGCCACTTAACTATGCACCCATTCACATAACCATTTGATGTTACCACGAACCTTGCGACATGGCTATTCCACTAACTGCGCACCCATGACTTAACCACGCAGGCTTTTCAAAATGTTAATGAATTGTCGCCAAGCCATGCAATATGGTTTATGTCACATATAATGTAACCGCCACTTAACTGCGCACCCCACTTCACAATGTTACGGGATGTTGCCGAGCTATGAGATACGACGATGCCACATTTAATGTTTCATAACCGTTGCACCATATATTGCATCGAATGTTATTTGTGTTATGACAAGTTGATGCACTATGCAATATGGTTATACCATATATAACATACATTGAATCGTGCACCGTTTAATGTTTAACATATACATTTGGATGGGTTTATAACATATGCTTAGTTCTCGGTGGCAAGCAATCTCATTACATTATGCACCGACCATGGTATATAGTCTAGCTTTGATATGTTTTTGTAACTCATAGCTAATAGCTTTAATAAAACCATGTATAATAACCTTTTTAAATGTGGTAAAATCTTGAGGTGTACCAAACCTGGCTGCCATTGTACCATTTTCTCTTTATCTTGGATCAGTGTAACTTTGATGACGAATGACCCCCTAGATCACTTGGTTGTTTGAGTATCTCTTGGGGCTGGAGGAGCCATAGTATGAGATGCCATGATACCCACAAAAAAAAAAACAAATTAGCTCAAGGTGGCAAAGAATTGTACAAAGTATGTACTACAAACAATAAGCAATCAATCCGCGGAAATATGTACCTTCTTCCCTTGTTGTACGACTGCTAGTAACCTTGCAGGCTTGCTGCAACGATTGTCGGCACCTGTACGGATGCAAGCACAAATCCAAAACCACAAAAAAATAAAAGTTAAAACATTACTGTTGGAAAAATTGGGTTATAGTTGTCATTGATGTCAAAGGAGCTCAAGAATGACAAAGGAATAACCAGTGGATATGATGGCACGACAAACTCAGTGAAAGACATGAGGAATATGGCATAGTTAAGGAATATGGCATAATTGAGGAATATGACATAGTTGAGGAATATGGCATAGTTGAGGATGTGGCAAGACACATATGATGACAAGGAGTATGATGGCATAGTTGAGGATGTGGCATGACACATATGATGACAAGGAATATGATGGTATCCTAATGATGATGAAAGACTAAGGTAGTGATGGAAAAGTTGCTTATGAAGTACAAAGGATAAGCAAAAGATACCAGGCGAAAGTTAACGCAGAGTCAAACACAATATAAGTCAACGTAAAGACAAAATGTCACGATGATGAGGTGGCATAGTTATTCTGCATCCCGTATCCTACAGAGATCAGACGGTTGAGATTAATCCCGCAACAGATCGACGATGCGAAAGGAAAATGCGAAAAGAGAATTGTGGAAGTAACGTTAAAGATTTTAGCATCCTGCAAAGATCGGACAGCTGAGATTATTCCAACAATAGATCGACGGTGCGGAAAGAGAATTGTGGAAGTAACGTTAAAGATTTTAGGATCCCGTATCCCGCATCTTGCAATCTAGAGATATCAGACAACTAAAATTGATTCCGCGAAAATCGACGGTGCGGAAGAAAAATTGTGGAAAGAAGCTTGCAGAAAGGAAAAAGTGAACAGTCGACATCCCGCATCTTGCAATATGAATATCGACGGTCAGGAAAAAATCCGACGAAGATCAACAATGGGGAATCGTTGATGAGGAAATATTGGTGAGGAAAGACGATTTTAAGGTGGAAATTGATGGTTAGATCGACGGTCCAAATGGACTTAGAAATAGGATCAACGACTCTGATCAAATTTGGAAGCTGAGATTGCAGAAAGAAGTTTGGCAGTGCGAAAGAACCTACAAACGTTGGATAGAAATGCAGAAATGGTTTTCAAGCTGCGGAAACGATCTCTGAGGTGGAGGATCAAAGGAAGAAAATGAAAGGACGTTGTGAAAGGTGTGATCTTTAGATCTAAAAGGGCGCAACAATGAAAGGTGTGTCTATTCAATTCGAAGATACACAACTGTGGAAATAAGCTTAAATGTTGAGAAGTAGTTTAGCAACAGCCTGAGTAAGAAGGAAGAAGTCTCTGCAATTCGAATTGCATGATCAGAAACAGAGACCAGTGGGTGTGACAGAATTCAGTGGCAGAGAAATCATGAGAAACATATTAGGGTGGCAGGGTGGAGCTAGGGCAGGCAACAAGCCTACAGGGGGTTGTTGCCTCTTTCCAGCAAAACTGGTGAATAGCATGTCGGAGCATCTTGTCTGTCGTAGCTAGCAAAACAGGGTGTCGTAGCATCCTTTTAGTAGTAGCTGATAAACCAGGGGCTCGTAGCCTCCTTCTAATTGGCATTGTTAAATAGGGTGTTGTACCATCCTTTCAGTCGTAGCTGATAAACCAGGGGGTCGTAGCCTCCTTCCAATTGGTATTGGTAAATAGGGTGTAATACCATCCTTGTCTGTAGTAGCAAGAAAAACTATTTGTAAATAACAATTTTGCAATAATAGGACGTATTGGTGGTTTACCCTATTGGGATTCCACGTTAAAATTGTGTTCTATGTATTCTTGTTGTTATGTGTTTTAATGTTAAATTTAATAAGTGGTTAAATTAAGTAAAAAGACAACAATATTGATTCACCCCCCCACTCTCAATATTGACCAATAAACCAACAATTCGTATCATAGCGGGTTCCTTCAACACAGTTTAACCACTGGAAGGTAGATCCTTTATGAAAACCACTATGGATCAGCAAGAAGGCATGGCCACTAACAAACCTCCATTATTTATAGGAGAACACTATGCATATTGGAGTGTCATAATGAGGTGTCATCTGATGTCCCTGGGATGGAAGGTTTGGGCAGCAACAGAAAAGGAGCTTAACATAGGAAACAAACACCCTATAGACACAGTTGAACTAGGTGAATATGAAGGTAATGCCAAAGCCCTAAATGCAATCTTGAGTGGATTAACAAACACTGTGTTTACTAAGGTTATGCAATGCACTTCTACCAAACAAGCCTGGGATAAGTTGAATATTATCTATGAAGGAGCATCTAAATTCAAAGGTCAGAAGCTCAAAATGAAAGCCTCAAACATATAAAGGTCACTTTGAAAGCCTCAAAATGAGAGAAGAAGAGAACATTGAGGAATACCTTCTTCGTGTAGATGAGGTGGTTAATGTTATTAGAGGTCTTGGAGGAAATTTTTTTTTTACAAAAAAGTGGTAAGTAAGATACTAAGAACATTACCAATGATATATGAGTCAAAGGTTTCCACCCTAGAGGAACGAGATGACCTTAAAAAGGTGACAGTAAATGAGCTGCATGGAATTCTCACTACGTATGAGATGAGAACTGGAATAAATGAAACCTCAAAGAAACAAGCAGCCTTTAAAGTCTCTTCCAAAAATGAATCAAAGAATCTAGATGATGAGGAAGCCCTATTTGTAAGTAAACTTAAGAAAGGCACTAGAAAATACAAAGGTAAGCTACCTTTGAAATGTTTTAATTGTGGAAGAATTGGACATTTTTCCCATAAGTGTCCCTACCCAGAACAAGAGGTGAGTGACCATGAAGAATCGTGTTGCCATAAGGGTAGAAATAAGTATAAAGAGAAAAATAAGAACTTCTATTCCAAGGAAGAAAGTGAAGATGAGGAAATAAGTGACAATAATGAAATCCTATTTTTCGGAACAACAAACTCAGATGAGGAATCAGAAGTGGACATAGAAATACATGGTTGTTGTAGATGAAATTGAAAGTGGTAGGAAAAGAAACAAAGTTTTGAAAGAGAAACTCTCTAAGCACCAAGAAGAGACAAATCAGATTATTACTGATTTGAGAAACCAACTTCAAGAGGCCAAGAAGAGTGAGGAAGATCTAGTAGTTCTTCTCAGGAAGAGAATTCAAGATTCTGAAAAAATTGAGAAATAAATTGCTCGACTTAGAGAAGGGGTTACTGAAAAATTCATCAAATATAAGTTTAAAAATAGCTCAAAGATTCTGGATGACATTCTGAACAGTCAAAGACCATCAAGTGATAGGTCTGGTTTGGGGTTCGTTAAAGAGAAGAAGCCAGAGAGTTTCCCACTCACTAATCAGAGGGGAAGTACAAAGAGCTATGCTGAAGTATTGAAGAGTCCTGTTAAAAAGGAAAATTGCAAAGAAGATGCTATATCCTTTCATGACAAAGATAGAACTCATGAGGAGCCCAAGAGACAAGTAATAAATAGAAATCAGAAAATCTTTCTAGGTCATTGTTATTTCTGTAATAACTTTGGTCATAAAGCCCTGAAATGCAAGGCTTATGAAAAGGTTCATGAGTACAAGAAGTATGCAATTAAAAAGGCGAAGGTAAGGAACCATAACCAGTTTGGACTTCTCCAAAGGTTTGATATAGAGTGTTACAAATGTAATAACTTTGGACACTTTGCTAGAAATTGTGAATTGAACTGTGATACTCCAGCATAAGTTCAGAGACAGTGGAAGAAAATGGCAGTTAGGAAACAGAGAAACCAAAGACCTCCTGTGGATAAAGAAAAAATTCATGGTTATTTTCATTGTTGTCATACGTTTGGTCACAAGGTGGCTGACTACAGAGTCAGGGGAGAAAATCAAAGGATGAAAGGGGAATAAGACACCAACCCAGAGCATGGTGAAGGACAAGTAAATAGTACACCTCCTGAAAAGGTGTGGATGAAAGAATTAGAAGCTTCAGAAGAAACACAACTTTTAGTCATTAATGAAGTCTATATAGTTGATGTTGAGAATAATGAGGTCACAAATAAAAATGACACTCATCATGAGGGAAAGCTACTTAGTGATCTAGAAGAATACACCGATAAAGATGAAGGTGATGAAGAAGGATGCAGTGATGACTGTGGGATCCTTTTCTAAAATGGTCTCTTGTGATTTTTTTAAAAAAGGGAAAACCTGAAAAATAACATTAGAAGGGATCTTATACTCAGGGGGAGTTAACGTCAGAAAATTCCAGTTGGTATCTAAGAAAAAGTCAATTCATATCTAATGTTGAAAGTATATGGAAAGCTATCTTCTTCAAAGAAGATGGGTGATCAAGGATGGTGTATGGATGACATAATAGAAAATGAAAAGTGTGGAAAAATGCTGAGTGTAAACTCTATCACAAAAATGTTGACAAGGGAGTGAAAGTACAGTGACAGGGGGAGTCCATGGATCTATCATTCTCATTCAAAGAACCTGTAGCAAGAAAGGAAGTGTTAATATAAAATAACACAGTTTAGTCATTTAAAGGGGAGATATGATGACAAGAGGAGTTGTCAAAAAGAAAAGAGACAGGAAATCCTATATCAAAATAGGTGCAGCATTGGCATAACAGGTTATCCTTTGTCATTGTTGTCAAAGGGGGGAAATGTTTAGAGGTTGCCATCAATGCCAAAGGGGGAGATTGTTGGAAAATTTGGTTTATAGTTGTCATTGATGTCAAAGGTGTTCAAGAATGACAAAGGAATACCAATGGATATGACGGCTGGACAAACTCAGTGAAAGACATGAGGAATATGACATAGTTAAGGAATATGACATAGTTGAGGAATATGGCATAGTTGAGGATGTGGCATGACACATATTGTCACATACCCCAAATTGCAAAAACATTGTATGTTTTAGAAGACATTATGTTTTAATTTTATTATAAAGTTTGTAATTAATGACCAAGTGGGGTCAAGGATAATTGCATTTAATTGCTGAATATTTTATTATTAAATAAATAAAAGATGAGACAACATCTTAAGGAGGCTGTTAAAATGAGTGTTTTACTGGCCACTTGGTGGAATAAGCTGGGTTGAGAGCAAATTGACACTTGGCAGCATCCTCAAACTACTTCTAGTTGTTGCAGGAGGCAACTTCCCTATTTTTGTGGTCATGTTCCACAAGAAAGTGGAACAAAAGCAGGTGGCTCATTAAGTGAAAACTGACCCAAAAGACCTAGCCATGCTGATAAAAGTTCCCATTGAATTCAGATTAGCCTTCTCATTCTTTACTTGTGAAACTTCTGAGTGAATTAGTGCACAAAAAATTCGATGGAGGGGACAAGTAGAATTTTTTGAGTGAAAAGTGTTGAAGTTCTGAACTAGTGCAGGATTTGAGATGAGTTCTTACTGCTATAGGCAAAAAGATTATTGCTGATTACTCTGTGGAGTTGCAGAGGTTTCTAAACCAATTCTCTCACCCATTGCTTTCAACCAAGTGGACCAGTAGAAAGGCTCGAGGGTCCTAAGATTTTCAGTTCAACTAACTTCAGGAATTCGTTGGGAGGAACGGGCTCCTTAAGTTGTTGTCTCCTTTGCTATATTGCCAAGTTTTACATGTTCTTTCTAATTTCTCTATGCAAGCTTAGGAACAAGAAGGAATGAATTTAGGAAATAATATGTTTATGTGTCTGCTTCATCTGTTATTAAAATTACTTGGAGAAAATCTTTTACTGTTGAAAGATAGATGAATTATGGATTAGAATGAATGATTAGGGTAATTTAAATTTATTGATGAATAAAATACCTAACTGTATTTTTCCACACCTTCAAGAAGGTAGTACTCTAGTACAGTAGGTGAGATTAAATTCTGATGGATAAATCAAATCAAGAATGTAGGATTTTGTTTATTTACTTTATACAGATTCTTTATAGGGATGATCAGAAGAAAGATTCTCTATTTCGGAAGTTTCCTTAGTTAGAATACATTACTTTAAACATAAACAAAACTATCTTAAAGAAAGATCTTTTAAAAACCAGTACACAGTCTGTGTAATGGTGCTCCTTTAACACAATAATAATTACTATTTAAAGCTTAATATATTATAAATACATATAAATATTTAATTTTATAAGAATAGAAAAATAACATAAGCAAGAATAGCTAATAAAAAATAAAAATTAAGTATAGTAATTACTTAGATTTCGAAATAACATCTAAGGAAATTTCATTAATACTGTAAGTAAACATCAAATAATAACCACATTATAGTTAAACAAAAATAATGCACAGTTTAAAATTAAAATAAAATAAAAAATACAAAACCCTAAATCTAGGGGAAACTGTCAACTAGCATTCTTTTACTTTTTCTTCCCAGATTAGGGCTTTTGCAGTTTTTACCCTCCTTCTCTTAAATCAAACCCTTTATTTTTATAATTATAATATCCATATTTTAAATGCACAGAATTAAATAAAAATTTCACAGAAACAGTATTAAAACTGTTTATCAAGTATAAACACAACTTAAGAAAAGACAATTTAAAATTTCTCAATCCAATTACTGAGTAGAGCTCGGGTTGTATTAACAAACCCTTCTCTTTTATATATTTTCTTAAACAAATCTTTTTACTGACAGAGAAGAACTCATAATTAGTTTTAATACTAATATCGTGAACATTTTCCTCTTTCTAAATAAAATTGAAATTATGGACTTAAACAACAACAAAATCTATTCCAAATTCTTTAACCATCCATTCATCAAACACAAGTATTTTAACAGTAAAGTATTTCTATTAATTTAAGCTTAAACAAAATTGAAATTTATCCAATACAGGAAACCCCACAGTCTGCCATCGACTTCTTTAAAACCGCAGTTCGTTGTCGAACACATGATATCCAACACAGTAAGCCTTTAGAGCTTAATCAGAATGTAAAATATTTTTAAACCTATCTAAAACATAATTAAAATCCCACAAAACTCATGGCCTTAAAGCCTGTCCAAAATAAATTATTGTGGATAAATCGAGTTACGACCATTGGCCCTTACAAGTTTTCTGCAAAATAGTCTACGCCCTGTCCAAAAATAACTATAAGTAAAAACAAGCCATGGCCATCCGGCCTTCTCAAACAAGCAATATACAATGTAGCCACGGCCAAGCAGTTTTCGAATCAAGTGAAACAACATCATCCAAAACCCCACACACCATCACAGAAGGAACCTCAAGCAAGAACCGAGGCTTACCGGTTGGTCGAGTAGCGTGGAGAACGTCCTACTGACGCAGTTTATGCCACCCAGCTCCTAGTAACACTTGTAGAAAAGCTTGCATTATAAAATAGCGAAGTGTTAAGTCCTTATCCGAAAGGAAACCCAGTATAAAAAAATAATAATAAAACTTACGGCAAATGCAAAAAGAACAAAATAGATTTACCTGGAGAACTTTGACCTTCGGCTGCACAGAGATCTCGTTTGCATAGTAGTTGTGGCCAAGGAAATCTATTACCCTAGCAAAAACTAGCAGAATCACTGTCAAGAAACCTCAACGAGGTAATATAGACACAGCGAAAACTATTTTTTCAACCTCCCAAACTATCAACGAAAAACCCTAGGCAAGCTATGAGCTAAAAACCAGAGACTACTCTGCTAGCAGTCGAGGAATACATTTAGCGGTTGCAAGGTTTAAGGCAACTCACTCTCATAAACAAAAACGATGGTAGCAGGGCCATGCGGCCATGAGCCTGTGGAAACTCTCCAAAGCAAAAAGATAGGGTAAATGCGAGATTGTAGGGTTTTGGAGATCTTTATCGTGTGGTTTACCCAAGTCAAAACCCTATCCATTAACCTTCGACCACATGGAGTTCAATTTGTATTTGAAATATGGGTTTTGCTCTATAGTTTGTAGAGCCTTGGAGCAGCCTGCAATTAAAAAGGTTATACCTAATCCTTTGTTAAAAATTCATTCGAAAATTGATAGATATCTTTATATCATAAAATGCATAGTATAAATTAAAAAGGCACCATAGTTATAATTTTTCTTTGATTAGGACCTATAACTATAGAAGGAAGACCATTGTAATTGGTAGTAGTTTTAGGTTTTAGAATTGTTCTATAGGTAAGGAATTTCCACCTTTAAAACAAAGCAATATTACATCACTTATAAACTTATCATGGAGTCGTTGCACTTTCACTTGGTAATTACCTGGGTTTTAATAGAACTTAATATGCACAAAGCTGATAGTTTCCTATATAATAGTCATTTCTTTAAACCTAAGTTTATGAAATAATCGCTTAGGATTATACCTTAATACAAGTAACATTGTAAGATAAGATCTAGTTGCAGAACTTATCATTCTCTAGAATGCATGTAGGTTTGTTTTAATCTAACATATATATATATATATAAGTTATAGTTAAAAATAGGAAGAAAATATCTATTTCTATCTTGTGCTTGGATTTCCAAGTACTTAAGATTATAGGTAGATAAATAAGAAGAAATTTCACAGGCAAACTTAATATCTTAACTTTGAGTAACGACTTAGTAATTTCTATATATGGAAAAGATACAGTTTGATGATACCTCCTTTTTGCTCAAAGTTGTAAATTAAACAAATATACTAACATTTATTATGCTAGTTGAGATAATTAATCTCGATCCTTAATCTGGATTACAAAATCGTCTAACCTGTAAAAAGAACCCGTACAAGAAGCATCACTTCACTGCATTAGCTAAAAAGCAAAGTAAGCCTCGGACATGAACTGAAGTTCCTTCATGTTTACAAATAGTAAAACAAACCTTAGTACATAGTAAACAAACAGATGTTTCAACTCATGTTACTTCATATCAACACCTGCTAAATCAATCTTTAATTCTGAATTTTGAAAGCAAATAATTAAGTATGCAGAAACAGAATTTAATAAAGGAATCAATTTTTAGTTCTAGTTTAGACCTTAATACGTTAACTATTAACAGTTAAATGTCCCTCTTAAGTGATGATTGTAAACATTTATTGTCATAAGAAAAATTTTAATTTTTTATGAAATTTTGGAGTATTACACATATGATGACAAGGAGTATGATGGCATAGTTGAGGATGTGCCATGACACATATGATGAAAAGGAATATGATGGTATCCTAATGATGATGAAAGACTAAGGTAGTGATGGTAAAGTTGTTTATGAAGTACAAAAGATACCATGGCAAAGTTAACACAGAGTCAAACACAGCATAAGTCAAAGTAAAGACAAAATGGCATGATGATGAGGTGGCATAGTTATCTACATGAGATCTGATGAATGAGGATCGATTTTTGATATAGATTTCAAAGATAGAATGCAGATCCCCATTAGTTCTAGAATGGACGGTTAGGAAGCGGCCCGCACTATATCTGACGGTGAAGATCAAGTTTACATTAGGCAGGAGGGCTAAAGATTTCGAAAAAGATCAAGATCGGACGATGGGCATTGATCCTGCACAAGATCTGAAGGTTAAGGATCAGTTCCACAAAAAGATCAAGATGGACAATGAGGGGTAAATCTACAAGAAAATCAACGGTCCAAGAAAATGCAGAAACAAAGTTGTGGAAAGGAAAATGTTGAACTCGAAAATCGGGAAGTGTGATTCTGCATCCCGCATTGCACAATCCGCAATGTGGAAACAAAGTTGCAGAAAGGAAATTGCAGAAGTCCAAAATCATAAAGTGTGATTCATCCCGCAGAGATCGAACAGCTGATATTAATCCCGCAACAGATCAACGGTGCGGAAGGAAAATGTGGAAAGAGAATTGTGGAAGTAACGTTAAATATTTTAGCATCCTGCATCCCGCAGAGATCGGACGGCTGAGATTAATTCCGAAACAGATCAACGGTGCCGAAGGAAAATGCGGAAAGAGAATTGTGGAAGTAAAGTTAAAGATTTTAGGATCCCGCACCCCGCATCCCACATTCCGCAATCTGGAAAGATCGGACGCTGAAATTGATTCCGCAAAAATCGACGGTGTAGAAGAAAAATTGCGGAAAGAAGATTGCAAAGGCAAAAGCGAAAAGTCGACATACTGCATCCCGCATCCCGCAATCTGGAGATCAACGGTCAGGAAAACATCCCACAAAGATCAATGGTGGGGAATCGTTGATAAGGAAATCTTGGTGCGGAAAGACGATTTAAGGCATAAATTAATCGTTAGATCGACGGTCCGGATGGACTTAGAAATAGGATCAATGGCTTTGATTAAATCTGGGAGATGAGATTGTTGCATAAAGAAGTTTGGCAATGCGAAAGCACCTGCAAACGTTGGACAGAGATGCGAAAATGGTTTCCAAGCTGCGGAAACGATCTTTGAGGTGCAGGATCAATGGAAGAACATGAAAGGATGTTCTGAAAGGTGTGAGCTTCAAATCTGAAAGGGTGCAACAGTGAAAGGTTTGTTTATTCAATTTGAAGATACGCAACTGTTGAAATAAGCTTAAACGTTGAGAAGTAGTTAAGTAACAGCTTGAGTAAGAAGGAAGAAGTCTCTGCAATTAGAATTGCATGATCAGAAACAGAGACCAGTGGGTGTGACAGAATTCAGTGGGAGAGAAATCGTGAGAAACATATTAGGGTGGCAGGGTGGAGCTAGGGAAGGCAACAAGCCTGCAGGGGGTTTTTTCCTCCTTTCAGTAGAAGCTGGTAAATAGGGTGTAGGAGCATCCTATCAGTTGTAGTTGACAAAACAGAGTGTCGTAGCATCCTTTCAGTAGCAGCTGATAAACCAGGATGTCATAGCCTCCTTCCAATTGGCATTGGTAAATAGGGTGTTGTAGCATCCTTTCCGTCATAGTTGATAAACCAGGGAGTCGTAGCCTCCTTCCAATTGGTATTGGTAAATAGGGTGTAATACCATCATTGTCTATAGCAGCAGGAAAAACTATTTGTAAACAACAATTTTGTAGTAATAGGACGTATTGGTGGTTTACCCTAATGGGCTTCCACGTTAAAATTGAGTTCTGTGTATTCTTGTTGTTATGTGTTTTAATGTTAAATTTAATAAGTGGTTAAATTAAGTAAAAATATAACAATATTGATTCACCCCCCCCCTCTTAGTATTGACCAATAAACCAACAATTACACCATGTTGTACGGAAGCCCCCCAAAAAAAACTATGTACGACTACAATAAAAACGATGTACGACTGGAATAACATGTTGTACGACTCAATGAAATCACGTCTGTTGCACGGTCGTCAGCTGCAATAAGAAATGGATGTTGTACGGCTGCCAAGCAAAAACAAAATCAAGTTGTACGGATCCCAAGCAAAATCAAAATCGAATCTCTCTCGGCTGCAAAAAACAAAAACTCTGTATGGCTGCAAAAACGAATGTTGTACTACCTCCTAGCTGCAAGAAAAAACAAAATGGAATCGTACTCTCGGGCTGAAGAAAAAACAAAATTAGTGGTTGAGTGGACTGTCCAGGTCACGAAAAAACAAAACAGTGGCTGCTAAGTGGTGATTAGTTTAATGTGAAGGGAGTTGTTTTATAGAGTTTAATTTAGGTTTTAGATCTTTCTAGATAATAATTAGGGTAATTACATAATTAATTATTTTCCACATCAGCGTACGGCCCCACCCAAAAAAAACAGCTCTCGAAAACGCGTCATACGAATCAAAAAAGAGTGGAAACGCCGCCAGCCGTGCTGTACGGCGTTTCCAAATTGTGAAACGTCGTACAGTACGGTCAATGATGTTTCCATTGATTTTCGTACCCGTTTCCAATTTTTGGTGAGTTTTTGATACCGATACGGCACTTCAACGCGAGTTTCCAGCAACTTAGCTATCGAGTATATATACCTGGACAGAGGCACATTGAGGTCAGCAGAGATGCGATCTTCCATGAGGAAGCGGTGTTTCGTAAAACACTAGAGCTTTCACCGGAAGATGCAGTTTCTCCACTTGAGTTTCCAGATACATAAATTCAGAGGGAGGAAGAGGAATTTGACGATCAAATTCTAGATGTTCCTAAGAACACTGAAATTCCATTATAAGTACTACTTGAATTTCCTCCTTCCAAAAGGAGACCTGCTTGGTAGCAAGAGACGGTGCAAGAAGGCGAGAAGCATAAAGCTCCTCTCGGGACTTTGAAAGAAAACATAAGACCACATAAGTACTCCAGTCTTATGAGTCAGCTTATCAGTTCAGAATCTTTATCATACAAAGAAGCAACAAGGAAATAGGTATGGGTTGATGCCATGATTGAAGAGTATAAGTCAATCACGAAGAATGATGTTTGGGAAGTAGTTCCCAAGCTTGCAGGAAAGTTGGTAGTGACTTCCAGATGGATTTATAAGATCAAGCATGCTGCAGATGGCAGTTTGGAGAAGTATAAAGCCAGATTCGTAGCTTGTGGCTTCACTCAGAAAGAAGGCATTGACTATGACGAGACATTTGCTACTGTTTCCAGGTATACTACTATCAGAACCATCATTTCACTTGCTGCAGTATTCGGATGTAAGTTACATCAAATGGATGTAAAGACAACCTTTCTCAATGGTAAAATTCGGGAAGAAGTTTATATTGAACAACCTGAAGGCTTTGTGACTCGTGGGAAGATGTCAGAACCCCAAATTTTCCGAAAAATTTAAAATTTTCAAAATACATATAAATTTCATAAATGCGTGAACTAATTGTTCATTTAGTTATATGTTAATGAATTCATTATCTGAATTATCTATTTGATTATGTTTATCTTATAGAACAATTCTTTTTCAGTTTACTGACTTGTTTTTCTTTGCTACCACAAGGTGGAACTGTCATGATGTTCTGGGCTTACTTAGCTTTCGAGCTAATGCTGGAAGTTTTCCTGCTCTTACAGACTTACAGGTAAGAAGTTCGCGTGTTGCTTGTCAATAATTCTAAAGCATTCAGATATAAGTTCGTTGCACAAAAATAGCTTAGTAAAGGAATATAAATGTTATTCAAATTCAAGTGATTTATGAGGTAAAACCATTAAATCGTCAATCCTTTTAAGATGCTACGGGAATGAGATTTAATTCTATCAGTAATGGCAACAACCGCTTTATTTCTAGTAGAAGTAATTTATAGTTCTTATTGCGTATTGAACTCTTCGATGTCCACCCTAGTCGTCAAGTGAAAAAGTGTCTTGAATCATTCTTTGCAAGCAGTTTTTTTTTAAGAATGACAAGGTTCTATGTCAAGGATCTAATTTAAATTGTGCACAAATACATTCACATCACGATGGATTTGGTTATTGCTGGGAATAAGGATGTGATGTATCTTGATACGAAATTTATACATCACTGAACCCTCTTTCTAAGCTTTAAGGTTTAAGGGATTACAACTTTATTACATGTTACTTTTAAAAAGGATTATAATTGATAATTTGAATTTATCTGCGTATATTTTGCTTGGAAAAAATATTATCCATTTATGATCAAATACATCATTAAACTTTCAATGCCAAGCTCCTTAACTTTTCAGACCTACTATGCTCAAATACAAACTTTACTAGTTTTATAATTAAACATTCAAGGTAAAAGAGGTTAATATTAGTAAGAAGGATATTTACCCCAAGTTTGTTTTATAAATCCCTTTTATAACTTAACCTAGCAAAAGTTATAGTTATTCTAATAAATAAGCCATGTTTGAAATAATAAAAGAGTCATGGAATAGACCGCGCCCATGAAAAGTTTATGGTTTAACCTTAAAGTCTTATGATCTTTTATTTCATACATCCCAAGCTTGTATACTATGCTAGGTCATAAACTTATTACTCTTCCTAGGTTATATTCTTTTGATTGCACAAATAATTATTTACTAGAATAGTATTTGCCATACCTTACTTCTAGAATTCTCTTATGATATTATAAGGATATACTCTTTTGATAGCTTGATCTTTGAGTGAAGTGATAACATGTTATAAATGTAATGGGTCGTGGTATTGACTATGCCCATGATGAACATAAGGTTAAATCTTGATTTGTGTTTTGTAAACGACGGTATACCATGATTTATATGGCAATGAGTTGTATTAATCCCCACGACTTTGTTGATTGGTAAGGTATAGTTTGATTATTAATGATTTCTTTGTTTCCATGTGACGTATGAATAGGTTGACTTCGGGCTAAGGATTATAGTAGAACCTTCGACACAGCAAATCAATGATTGGCATGTGAGCCTCTTCTGAATGCTCATTGAGACCATTGGAAAAATACCCACTGCATGCAAATAATTTACATGGAGACGTGGCATCACCGTGGCCAAGCGTCGTATGGTTATAAGGGAAATCTCGAACCCTAGCTTGGCATTCTCTCCATCGCCTTCGAGCCCTTTGGCCGCTCTGCTACCCTGCTCTTGTCTGCACTGTCGTTGCATTTGATGCCGACAGTCTCCCTGCTTGTTGTTTCTCCTCATAAGCTCGTCCTGAATGCTTAATGGAGAGGTGCTGTCACGAAACTGTTTGTTGCTTGGTATAGGATAGTGATACTTTCTCTAGGGTTTCTCCATCGTAGCTCGCTCAAACAAGAACCCTTCGACTGTAATGAGTCCCCTTCTTCTTTGGCTTGGCACTAAGAATCATGGTCTTTCGTTTCAAGGCTGTTGGGCATAGGGTTTCACCGCATAGTAGTGTCTTTGACAGGATGAGAAGTGTCAACCCGAGCCTATTCAGTTGTTGTACTTGATGTTCTTATTCTCAGTCGCAGTTGGTTGTTGCTGTGTGGTAACCTCCTTCCTTCTTGCAGCAATTGAAGGGTCTCCTTCTCCTCGCGCTGGTGGTTACTTCACTGCTCGTGGATGGTCGCGCTTTGATAAAAATTTAGGTAAGAAATTTTATTTCAAAAAAATTGTTATCGTTGCAGTTTTTGTTTTCATTATACAGTTATTTATTTATATACAAGAAATTTACTATATCGTTCTTCTTGTTCACAGGTCAACCCATCCCTGTGCATGGTTGGCGCGAGGCTGTGGCAATTGCTTGCTGGTTCACAAGTAAGCCTTGGGTTATCCATGGCAATTCCTCCTTGTTTGGTCCCTTATGGTTCCTTTAACATTTGGCCACCGTAGCTTGCAAAACCCTTGTGGTTTTGGTTTATTTGGTTGACCGGTCCGTTGTTTGTTGTTGAAGTTAAACCCTCCGCTTGATGCGGGGCCTCCGGCTTAGGCCGTGACTATATATGTTGGTTTTTAATCCTGTTACTGTGTATATATAAATGTAAATGATGGAAAGGCTGTAAAGCCTCACTCTGTGAACTTTGGTTGAGGCCGTGAGTACATATACTCAATTAGACTCTTTCAGTTTTGTTAACTCTGTTTTACATTTCGATACTAGTAGGGTTTTACCCTAACTCGAAGATATATAATAATATTTACAGTTTTACTTTTAAATAAAAATCTTTTATTTACAAAGCACTTCAGTAATGTGTTGGGTCATTGTTTATGTTGTATAATGGTTAGTTAAGCTCTGTGCATCGAGCATATTATTTCTCTGTTGGTTATTTTCCTGCGCATTAATGCACTAGATTTTAACCCCGTAATATTGTTTAAATTTACTTGATAGGGTTTCTGTACATTATTTTGATAATAACTTACTTTATTATAATAGAATTTGTAAATGTTATTATATAATTTTTAACCTTCGGAGTATAAGAACTCCAGGTTTTTACTGATGTACTTATGTATTTGCTAGATACAGCTTTTGAGTACAGGAATTATATTTTATTTAATGCTTACTACAATGGGATAAGTTTATTACTGTATTCATTTAGTAATATTGTTCCTATAATTATATATCACCTTTATACTTAGTCCACAAAAGGTGTATAATAAGAAGTGTTTTTCTGTTTATTTCTTATGCTTCTGTACTAATATACTTTATAAGAGGTCCTGTCAGATTTCTGTATTATTCTATTGCTGTTATAGTATTAGTGTTTATAATATAAAGAAAAGAATAAACTATTTATGTTCCAACCTGTAAACTATATGATAGTATTTGTTTTAAATTCCTAGAAGATAGGTTAGTAGATAAATATCTTATGTAACTTCTGTTAGATAAATGAAAAGTTATTTACATTGCAGTGTAATTAAAAATCTTACATCTATTTGTTTTAGTTCTAGAAAATAAATCTAAGAAAAACAGTCTATCCTCCCTCACAGTTCGAATGTTATAAAAGGAGAATACAGTATTTATTTAATTCTATACATAAAAGAAATAACCTGTAGAAATAAATAATATTCTAAAATATATTGACGCTGCATATCTTAACTTTTATATATTTTATTCTCTTTGTTTCAAGTAAATAAAGGTTTCGAAAATGATTACTGCAAATAGAACTGTTTCATCTACCAAACATATTACTGTCAGTAAAAATATAAAGCTTCTTTCTTCGTTTCTAAAATCTATCATTCAAAGTCTAGGTCTAACCCTAATCCTTCTCCATGTACGGAACGCTATTGCTTCTAGTAGTAAAATAAAAATAAACATTCTCTTAAACAAACTAACATTTTATTCTATATTGCATCATACTTCCTTTATATAATTTCACCACCTGTGCTGGAGTACGATCTGGATCACTCCAGATGAGGAAAAAAACACAGGTAGGGTTTGTCTCTTATTAAACATAATTTCATTACTAAAACAAACTGAGTTATCCTATCCTCTAAGTTTCTACATCATAAACTGTAAATACATCATTCAATCATACACAAATAATAACACATAAATTAAATAACAACAAAACCTGTTCTTAGAGCTTGGACGACAACAGCAATGGGAGGTCGTTCCTCCCTACCAACTCCTGGAGAGCGCTCAAATAACGACTCCTCAGGACCCCCGAGCTTGCTCTGCTCTCCCTGGCTGGAACTAGGTGCAGCAATAATCAAGTATCAGTCTTGAGACTTAATACCAATCCTGAACTTATCAGTCAATTCTCTCAGCTAACACGCTGTATCAGACCAAGTTACTGCAGTTTATCTCTCAAAAAACTTTCCTTACAGTTTTCCCTTTTTTCCCCAATGAATTCCTTGAAGTGCATTCCTCCTGAATGATTCTTCTCCTGGAAAATATCTGAGCAGCCTCAGCTCTCTACATTGGGTACTTTTAAAAGATTGCCTACGTATTTTTGGGTTAGTTGTCATTTATTGAGCCACCTGCTCTGATCCCACTTTCTTGGGGGATCTGGACCCCAAATGTAGGGAAGTTGCCACCTACAACATAGGAAGTGTTTGAGGATGCTGCCACTTGTCTTTTGCTCTCCACCTAGTTCCTTCCACCAGTTTGACCAGTAACACTCTTATTAACAGCTCTCCCAAGCTGTTGTCTCCACTTTTTATTTATTAAAAATAAAATATTCAGAATTACATTCCACTTCTTTTGACTCTGCTGAGTCATCAGTTCCTACTTAGCATTAAATTTAACATAATGTCTTAGGAAATCAAATTAAAACAATTAACATTATTTTACAAAATTGGGGTATGTGACAGAAGAAGACCAATGTATATAAACTAAAGAAAGCCTTGTATGGAGTAAAACAGGCTCCGAGTGTCTGGTATGCCGGGATGGATGGATTTCTCCATAGCTTGGGGTTTTCCAAAAGTACAGTTGATTCTAACTTGTACTTTAAAGTTGTTCATAATCATGTCTTGATACTTGTTCTATATGTAGATGACTTGTTTTATACATGTGATGAACAATTGATAGACCAGTGTAAGAGGGAGTTTACCTCTGAATTTGCGATGAGATCTTCCTGACACAAGGAAAGTATGCAATGGATATCTTGCAGAGATTTGGGATGCGAGAATGCAAGTCCATGAGCGTACCAATGACTACCAACTTGACAAAGTTGCGGGACTCATCCTCCAGTTCACAGAGTGCAGACTCTACTCTATACAGATAACCCATTGGTTCCCTGATGTATCTCGTGGATACGAGACCAGACATCTGCTACACAGTGAATGCATTGAGTCAAATCATGTCAGATCCGAAGCACATACGCTTGGTAGCTTCCAAACATGTACTCAGATATGCGAGGTACTATCACGTATGGGCTCAGGTATACTTCCAGTAGTGGAGTATTGTTATCTGGATCTTCATATTCAAATTGGGTTGGCAGTGCAGTTGATCAGAAAAGTACCTCTGGTTATTGCTTCAGTATGGGATCAGCAATGATCTCTTGGTCCAGCAGGAAGCAAGGTTCTGTAGCTTAGAGTACAACTGAGCCAGAGTATATTACTGCAAGTGATGCCCGCAAGGAAGCAGTTTGGCTCAAAAAGTTGTTACCTGATCTGTTCGAGGGAAAGCTTGACTCAATGACCATCCATTGCGATAATCAAAGTTGCATAAATCTTTTAGAGAACCCAATGTTTCATGACAGATCGAGACACATTGAAATGAGGTATCATTTCATTAGAGACCTAGTGCAGAGAGGTGCTTTGAAGTTGCAATACATTCATACAGATGAACAGATTGCAGATATCTTGACCAAGCCTCTAGCAGCATCAAAGTTCATATACTTTCGTGAAAAGCTTGGTATGGCATAGAATGCCTCTCTCGCTGAGAGGGAGTGTTGACTTTTCTGAGCAGCATCGAGAGCCCTTCTCTTAGGAGAATGGGACCACCTGGTTCAGAACCACGGTGAAGACTCGACCTAGTGTTGAGTGACCATTCTGTTGAATGGTAGATATCTGGTATGGGACCATGATATAGACCCAACTCTGCCCTGGGTAGACTCAACCTAGTGTTGAGTAGACATCTGGTCTAGGACCACGATGTAGACCAGTCTAGTATCGGTAGATTCAACTTAGTTCTGAGTAGTCATTCTCTTGGAGAATGGAGGCACCTAGTCTGTTACTAGGAATGCACTGTAATCCCTACACTTGGTCTAGGCATGTGTGGCACTCTGACCCTTGATCTATGGCCTTTGTGTACTTCTCCAAAGATTAGCTACCCTTGGTTAAGTTACCCTAGTACCAGATCTAGGTGTCACACAGAGTGTGAGATAAAAAGCATTAGTAACTCTCTTGGTTTATGATGATGTACTTTTGGAATAAAAAAGGACCACGGGTGAAAGTCAAAATTAAATAAGGACTTTTGGTAAAAGTCAAAGATAAATAAAAAGACCTTTTGGTAAGAAGGTAAAAGTGAAATTAGGAAAAGATTACAATATTATTATTTTATCTTTTCTAATTTTGGTCCACTTAACAGGTGAATGAAGACTATAAAAGAAGATCAAGTTTTCTCTCACAGGTGAAGCTGCTATTTTACTGAAGTCTCCATTGAAGGTTTTTTTTCCCCAGTTAGGGCATCCATCTTTTCTCAGCTAACCCTCAACTAGGGTTTCATCACTTGGCCAATTTCAGGGCAGCCATATTTAGATCCATACACCCATATTTTAGATCTTGGCAACCTCACATAGATCTGGGCAGCCTCACACAGATCCGGGCAGCCTCACACAAAATCAAGCAAATTCTTCGAGTAGTTCTGATTTTTCTCTTTTGTGGCAGCCCCTTCTCTCCTCTCGGGTTGCCTGTGTTCTTTATCTGGGCAGCCCATCTAGGGCTCGACCCTTCTTCTCTCATCCCACGAGCTAATACCCGTGAGGGTTTGGCAGTCTTCCAACCCTCGCACAGCCTTCGGGGCAACCCGTGAGGGTTGCATCCTGCCAGTAGTCTGTTGCAGTAGCTTCCTAGCAAAACCTAGGGTCACGGGCTGTCAATTGACAGACCCAACAGACCACGGGTAGCATGAGATCTTCCCAAACAGATTTCGGACAGAAAGGAAATCGGGCAGCAGGCAGGACAGAGAAAGAAAACCACGCAGTGGGCATGACATAGAAGACACATGCAGGACAGAAGTACAGTACGGGAAACAGACAATGTTTTCGGGTAATCTGATATTTTTTGGGCCAGAGAGATAAAATCGTGTTTTGGGTAATTTTTGTAATTTTTGGATCTATGGTTTGAAACCCTTAATCTGAATTTTTGCTGAGAAATTTTTGTAACTGTGGTAAAACCCAAATTTGGGTTTGAGGAACTTTTTCAAGAATTTCCTAAGTCATCTCATTTACGAGATGAGCTACTAGTGAAAAATCTTATGTCCATTGTGCTGATGTGATGAATGTGTTTCTACTACACTGATTATTTGTTTAAGTTTATTTGTAAATTTTAAAGTTATATGCTAATGCTAAAATTTAACATTGATAATAATGTTGCCATCGGAGAAAATGGCTATCAAGATCCATGTTATAAGTTACATGATTAGCATGGATAATTTCACAATTGCTTTATACTTTGCTAAGTGTATGTGTTGCCGCCTTTCACACACTTGGGTCACGTGGTAGAAATCTTCAAGCCACTCAATGTGTCCTTGGGGGCAAGTCTCAAGTCAAGGCTGCCACCTTGTTCTTGACTCCTCTGTTTAGGCTCAACTCCTAACAAAGCCAAGGGGGTAGACCCTATTAAGTTACTAAGGCAAAAATTTTATTCTGGTGATGTTAAACTGAATGAGTTACTTAGGAGTTTGAAATTTAACCATAAACAACCATAGATGACAAGATACAAAAAGAGCGCACGAAAGCACAATGCTGAGACACAATATATATATATATATATATATATATATATATATATATAGCAAGAAAATAACCAGTGCCTTAAAATGGAGTCAAAAGATAATCAATGTACTTGCATGTGCTTGGAGTGAATGTTTTGCGATTGCCTCTTGGTACGTTTTAAGTTAATGTGAACAATGAGTTGATTAAAATTAGGCGGAAGGGGGGGGGGACTCCAGATATACCCGAGAGTACTTGGAGTATGTTCAAAACTAAACCGTCATGACTACCCCCAAGGAATATGTGGGCTGAATGGAGTCTTTGAGGCTATTGTCCATAATGCACCCGTAGGTGTAACAAAGATCGGCGCCCCGAGGTCACTTTTCAGGAGTTCCCGCTTCCTTTGGGTTTTTGCCACCGTAATGGTTTGATCTAGGTGTTGGATTTTCACTTGATGGTTTGTCAATTTGGGAGAGTGAATCCTAGTTATTCTAGTCACTCAAATGCTTTTGATACATATTGACTGATCGGACGAACCGCAGCTAAGTGCATAGCATACACACTAGAGTCTCATCAATTTTACTAAATTTTGAGATGGGTGTTCTTGTTAAAAAAGAAAACCCTCTGGGAACCTCTTTCGATCCAAGTGGATCTCAATCGAGGAATCAATGAGGGGTTAATTTTATTAAAACTGAAGAAACAATTGATGAAAAAGAAAACCAAGATACACAATGTCGGTTCTCTAATTAGTCCTACCGCGCATCTCTTTCCCCTTTCGAGTCAATCGGGAAGTCATGGGGTAAGTATTAAATTACTTTGAAACCTTAGATATGGAATATGGAATTGATAATAAATCAAAGTATACTACCTTGTAGATTAGAACTATACTAGATTGCAAAAAAAAAAAGGAACGAAAAGCAAAAAAAGACACGGACGCAAATCCCCCCAGGGGGGATGGTGAAAGGACCTTTTCTTTTTATTAGCAGCGATTTACAATATCAGCAAATTGAAATTGATGCACTTTGGTCCTTGTTATCTAGGATCCAAAGGCTTACAACAAGCTTGTAACAAGCTAGAATTAAAACACAGCGGTGGGGGAAGCTTCCGGAAAGCTCTGATTCGTCCAAGAGTCGAAAATTGGGCAGAGTCTCCTTCTCTTTTTTATTAGACCTACTAAAAAACAGCGAGCAATTAAAATCAAATGTGTCCAAACACACTTTAAAAGTGTTTTGGGTCACCACACTAGCTACAAAAAAAAAAATAAGTAAAAATTTGTTAAGTTGGGGTAATCTAGTTTTGCGAAAAAGGGAACCAAGGAAAGCAAGCTTTCCTTGGGATCTTGGCTTGCTGTTTGGGCAACCAATGAGATGTGCACTTTTATTGCAGAATATGAAACTTTAAAGTACAACAAATGAAACTACCTTAAAAGCAAGCTACAAATTTTCTTTAAAATGCTTGCAAAAAAGAGGATAATTTCAACTAGATCTCTTAAAATATGACTTTATATGCAAAATGGAACTGAGATCTAAACTTAAGAAATGATCTTACTAACTAGATCTATATGTAATTTTCTTTGTGAGACAGATCTACGCAATAATATTCTTTAAAAGTAACCAATTTGAAGAGAAATTAAGATTTTGAAGGAGGAAGAGAGAGAAAGAGTGTTGGAAGCCTGGGAATGTTGGGTTTTGGAGTCTGCTTTGGTGGAACACTGAGGGACTATGTCATTCAGAAGATCTTGAAGACGAGAAAGATGCAAACTAGCTCAACCTCTTCTACAAGCGATATCACCTGCAACTTAGAAATCCTTGCACAAACAGATGGTTAAAACATAGGTGCTGTTGCAAGAGATAATTGGAAAGCATGCAATTAAACTTAAAATACATACAACTCAAATAGATCTGAAACAAGCAGCAGTAAGAGCATAAATCAAACTAGAATAAACTCTTACCCTAACAGGAGGGAGCTCTCTCCTTCAAAGCCAACAATTAACCAGCAAAAGCAGTGATGAATAACACAGATTATACCTCATAAGCATTTGACAATCACCATCCACACATGAAGAGCATTACACCATAGATCTTGCCTCCAAAGATTCTTTATTCCATAATAATAAACAATACAATACAAGAGCAACAACACCTCAACCCCCTTCTAAGTAGCTTGGAAGAGGCTGCTTGTGCTCTGATTTATACAAAAACCAGGAGATCCAGCCTAGGGGAGGTGCAAATCCCAATGAGACAGATCAAATCAGCTGATGGAGAGTCAATCAATGTAGGTCTGGAGCTGAATTGAGCCTACTTGTCAATCAGGGTCTTGATTGAGCTGACACATCAACTCATAAACCGACACATCAGTCCACAGAGCTCCCAGGAGAGCCCACGCGTGTGGAGGAGAGAGAGAGGACGCAATTCCCCATAAAGGCTGTTGAAGATCAACTCTGGATCTGATTTGATCACCTCCTTCAGTCAAGGATTTGTCAGATCCAGTCAATCTGGTTCAAATCTGACTGATTTCAATCAAATCAGCTGAGAATCAACTAATCTATGATTTTGGATCTACTCGATTATTCATCAATTTATTAATTAAAATAATCAATAATTGATTTTTGGGGCCTTCTGACCTGAGTGATGGAAAATCACTCAAAACTAGGAAATAGTGGGTCCATGGGTTTACATGGTGCTCTTAGCTTGAAAATGAGCACCTACACGATTGAAACTGATTATTTGGCCCACATTTATTACAAAATCAATTTTTTCAATTAAACTATTAAAAAATAGCCTAAGTTTTGGAAAAATTAAATTTAAAAAAAAACACCGAAAAGAGTAAAAAATTGAAAAATTGAAAAAACCTAGGGGGACTTAGACATGTTCATATGACTCGACCATGATGTCTAACATGTTTATACATTGACACATAGACTCTAATAACCTCAATAGGCCTAAATGCCAAGCCGACCACCCCAACTTTGGAGGTATGGAGTGAAAAGCTCAGAGATTATCAGTCGTTTATTCAACAACCAATAATAACCAAGGGAAAAAACACCCTGGGTTGATCGGATTAACAAATAAAGTCTAAGAGACCGAGTCTTTTACAGACACTATCATGCTAGAACATTTATTACAAATCCCCCATGGGGTATGAACATGTGATATAGTACAACAAGGCTTCCCAGAAGCAAGATTGAAGGTCTTTTGAAGTCCAAACAAGTTATCCTTGTCCGATTCACCAAGCTCACTTGATCAAAAACCACTAAGTACAACTTAAGTGGTAACAGTATGCAGTTCAAGTGCTCTTATACTTTATCTCGCAATACTTGGTTTATTAATTGTTTAATACTTGGTTTATTAATTGTTTAGTGATCTCTATAGAAGGTTGATTATAGTGCCTAGTTGGTTTTTAGCTATAAAAGTTATTAATGTTGCTTCTATTTTTTCTTGGGAAGGTTTTAAGGTTTGAAGTGAAGTTGTCTCACACCACGATGTTAATAATAAAGACTATGCCAAACTCCTTCCAAAATTGTATGTTATGTATTAATGACTTGTTTTTATCATGATTTTGTTAAGTTCTTCTTCTTAATCTTTGGGTTCCTGTACTTTGGTGAATCGTACTTGAAACATTTCCACCAATTGGTTTGGTGGTTGTGCTTTTTTTATTTTAATTTTGACATGATTTTCAAATACTTAGCTCCACACTCTCTACACACACTCTACACATTGATTTGGACAAGATTCTACCAAATGACCTAGTCAAAGCTACGTGATCTACCCGTGATGGATACTTGCTCATAATCTATTTTTTTATTCCTAGCCTTGTTGATGCCAACCGTGGGCCGACACTTAACAAAATTCCCAATTCCCAAACGTTGTTCAACTCTTCAGTTCGATTCCTCTCTTTCAGTGACTGGTGCGGCTCCCACAACATACCCTAGTTGTAACTAAACAGTCAAATTAAAATAATAGCAGGCATTCGCTAAGCCCGCAGTGAACAATACAGAGAACATGGTAATACTCAGTTTCTGGGTTTTCTGCCTATAAAATTCCAACACGCACTCTGTCTTTTCCTCTCAACGCTGAGCAAGACTCTCACAGGTTGGTCATGGTTAAATAAATCTCTATCTCTTCCTTTCAGATTTTAGGTGCTTGCTCTTTTATTCCAAATAAGAAAACATGCGTTCATATGAGCCCACACCCATGCGTTCTATCAATAATAAACTTTGTTAGTTTAATTTCTAGTCACTGGGTTTAAATAAAACTTACAAAATGCTATGCATCCAATCAACGAATTCCATGCATTCTACTATTCACTTTTCCAATGTTGACCATAATTAACTCAGTCACCTTTCAGATTCATGCAAAACCGTTGGCACAGGTTTTGAAACATGCAAGGAATTTCTGTAATTACGATTTGTTACAAGAATGGTTGATTTCTTGAGAAGACTCAATCATACCTCGGCCAACTCTGTCATTATCTGAATCGCTTTCAAGGATTCACTTTTTGTGTTACCACACTCTGATAGATTCTATCCAACTTCTTCCTTTACACAATCATTCATACAAATATGCAGAGTTATTCATTTGCTCAATCTTTCTTTTACCAAGCACACACACCAACTATCATCATATAGAATCAATAAACAACCAAATGACAAAACAACTTGTCTCTTTCATTAGTCTCAAAGAAAGCTCTGTACATACATACACGACTCTTAATCTACTATACTGTTTGCTACAAGCTTGGCTTACATTGCATAGCCAACCTTCACTCCAACACAGTCACAAAAGCGAATGGCAATACGATTTTTCCCAAACCCTTGAAACTTCTTCACGGGAGTCTTATATTCCTGTAGCTACCAGTCGCTAGAAGTTCTTATTCCAAAACTCAAATGCATTACTGCCATATCCCATGCTTTAACACACTCAACAAATACATTCTCTGGTTCATATCGATTTTATTAAAACTCTCTTTTCATGAATCAAATCCCTTTCATACCTGCTTTCCAGGATTCAACTATACATAAAATCCATAAACGATCAACATGATCTTACACAGATTTATATACATATCATCACTTTTTGAATATCCAGCAACACACGAATACCCAGATATGTCCATGATTAACTAATTGTCTAGCTCCGGGAATGGTGGGAGCCATACCCGATCGAGAAATAATATTCTCCAAACTCATTTAAGGTAATTGCAATAGGACCTGGTCGGTTGATCCCGTGGCTCTTCTAGCTATACGTAGGCATCACATAACTTGTCTCCATTAGCTTCGTATCCATTAGCTTCGTATCAGCTCAGCCCGGAGTTTCCACTATACCTATCCCTACCCTCTTCTCATGTAAACCTACCAGCTTGTTCTCAACTTTATATCTATAAATAGATATGGATCATGTGCATCCAATTCCATTTAAACTAAAATTGCATGGCAACTATGCCTTTTTCATTAACTAAAAATAAATAAATTACAGGCTTACTAACTTTAATCTTATTTTTATGGGCTGATTCAACATTCTGTGTCCATCTCTCCTTCTCTACTTCTAAATGCCTCTAGGCTTACAATATATCAAAGGAAGTTGATGCTTCTAGATTACAAGAAACCTTAACAAAACTGTAACTGCCTATTAAAATAACTTTTAATTCCATCTTTTAACTAATCGATATTCTAGATGCTTGATTTTATGTACGGTTGTGTCTTCTTAACTAGAAGCCTTAGATCGTTGTGATTTGATTTAGAGGGAATTCGATGCCCCTCCATCAGACTCTCGAGGTATAAGAAAAGCATGACCTCCTGGTTATGTTCCTTTGGTCCTCAATTCTCGTCCTCAATCCTCCTGGATCCTACATCTTATACATCTTATGCACTGTAGTCGATTGTCTTCCATTTCCTTTTTGTTGTAGACCTGTACATCTAATTGTTCCTTAATGCTAACTTCCTTCTTTTCCTCATAGTGTTTCTCTTTACAATCTTTCCTCATAAGTTCCCATAACTCAGCAATCTCTTCATCCATTCTGTTCCTCTAATGCAGAATGTATACTCTTGCTTCAGAATGCATTCTTCACATATAAGATTATCAAAATGGTTATCATCTATTTTCCCTAAAGAATTCAAGGCTTCCAAAATCCTCTTCCACTGCTGCATTACAACATGTTGATTGTTGCTTTCCTCAAAAGTCTCTTTTCTCATTTGAATTTCCATATTGCTCCTCAAAACATTCTCTTCCTTTGATATTTTAGATTCATCTTTATCATTTCCAATCTTCCTGACAGTGTTAAACAACTATCCTTTTTCCTTGCCTGTGCAATCTGCAGTTTAAAAAAATCATCTGGTGATGCTTTCATCTCCCATTCTTCATGTTGATTTGCATATGCATAACAGCCATTGAGATCTTTAGCAGACCTCTCTTCAGCATCCTCATTACTTTCTTCATCAGAATAAACACCTTGTTTAGGTTAAAAAACAATGTGAACTTATTCGTTTTGCTCAACTGCTCTGATCTCTTCTTCTTTCTCTTCATATTGATGTGAACTATTTACACCCTTGAGTTCTTCAACAAACTCTTCATTGGCATTTTCTTCCTCCCTTTCATTAAAGTATACACCCTTCTCTTGTTCACAGATAAACTATCTCCTCATGCTCAACTGCTTTGAACTTTCCCACCTTATTCCACCAAAACTCAACTTGTACTAGAGTTTTCTAGCACATAGTTTTACTATAGGCCATTTCAGCTTTTTCATCAATTTCCACCCACAATACTAGTCTTCTGCATCTTCCCCTTACTGTAGTAGCTTTGTCAATGTACAAACCTTTGCTTTTATTTCAACAAGTTTCCTGTCAAACTCTATTATACTTTTCCTCTTCATGCCATCTGCTCTGGCATCCTCCCTTTCTTCCTTGTGGCCTCTCTTTGAACCCTTAAGATGATTTTCAACAATCACCTCTCTTATCACCTCTACAAGATCCTCCATGTCCATGTTGAATTGCAAACAAACCCTTCCATTGGTTCTCTCACTCAGAACCCTTGGAGCACTCACGATGTTCTCTCTACAGGCTTCCTACTTGTAGTCACTCCTCCTCCTTTGAGAACTTCACTTGTCCTCTTTACTTCTAGCTCAACTAGAAGCAGTCACAACACTCTTTGCTGCAATGGTCCATCTACACTCTCTTCAAGGTGTTACTCTATCTCAAGAATATAATTTATTATATTAAATGCAAATCATAGACCAATATCCACTTACCATTTCTCCAACAATTTACAACTCTGATTTTGGTTGAAATTCCTTTTTGTCTACAAACTGGTGTTGCGGCACTTCTCCTTCATTCATCCCAAAGAGCAATTACGCCATGATACCAAAAATGATGTCAGCCTCGGGTGGACACTCAACAAAAGACCCAATTCCCAAATGTTATTCAACTCTTCAATCTGGTTCCTCTCTTTCACTGGCTGGTGTGGCTCGCGCAACATCCCATAGTTGTAACTAAACAAGCAAATTAAAAATAAAAGAACATTTTAATATAGTTATAGGTATTCGCTAAGCCTGTAGTGAAGAATACAGAGAACACAATAATACTCTGTTTATGGGTTTTCTGCCTGTAAACTTCCAACACGCACTCTGTCTTTTCCTCGCAACGTTGAGCAAGACTCTCACGGCCTGGTCATGGTTAAATAAAGCTCTATCTCTTCCTTTTAGATTTCAGGTGTTTTCTCTTTTATTCCAAATTAGACAACACACATTCATGTGAGCCCAAACCCATGCGTTCTATGAATAATTAGACTCTGCGATTTTGGTTTCTAGTCATTGAGTAAATAAAACTTACAAAATGATATGCAACCAATCAACGAATTCCAAGAATTCTACTATTCACTTGTCCAATGTTGAACTTAATTAATTCAGTCACCTTTCAGATTCATGTAGAACGTTGTAGGTAGGTGAAATCAAATTCCGGCAAAATTGGCCGTTGAGATCCAGCGCATCAACCCATTGCCAGCTCATTGAGATAGTTGAGGTTGGTAGTTTCTTCAGTAAATGTTGTATTTAATGATCAGAGACTTCCTAAAGAAGTCAATCTCTGCACCGACATCTCCTGAAGGCTCTAGATGCCATGTTCTATAGATATCTCCAATGTAAAAGCTGCCTTCAATGTAATTTTTCGGTTGGGGTTTTTCTTTGCCGAGGCTGCTGGTTGATGTAATAGAAACATAGAAGGAAATACAAACATAGTTTTGTGCCCAACTCTGTTCCAAATTTAATTGTCTGCCCCTGTATGTTTGTGTTTGTAAATTGTTTTAAGTTATTCCAGAAATCTGTTGTTAGTGTTTTTTGTCTACAGGTGGATGCATTGCATGCTGCTCATAGACAGGGGGTCTGAAGGAGGAGAATTGGTTGTGGCTGAGAAACAGGGGTTTGCAGGAAGCTGTTAACTTATTCTGGTACAAAGATTTAGAAGTTAGCTGCTCTATTCTCAACAACTAGTATCAGAGCCAACCCCTGTTGTAGAAGAAGTTGGCCATTAGAGGTTGTGTGCATTTGCTCTGCCTGTAATCCTGTGAGATTCTGAGGAGGCTAGAATTGGAGAGTGGGAGTTTTCGGTAGTGCTATTTGAAGCAGCATGGAGAGTACAACTGTGAGTGACACGGAGAAGCTAAATGGGACTAATTTTGCTCTGTGGAAAGCACAAATGGAAGACATACTGATCTTAAAAGATCAATATTTGCCCGTTGAAGGAGCAGCAAGTAAACCTTCATCAATGACAGATGAAGAATGGAACAAGCTTGACAAAAAGGCCATTGCTACAATCAGGCAATATTTAGCAAAGAATGTCTACTTCAATGTGGCTAGAGAGAAGACAGCAGTAGAGCTATGGAAGAAACTACATGATCTGTATGAGAAAAACACAGCATCAAACAAGGTATTTTTGATGAAGAAGCTGTACAATTTGAAGATGAAGGAGGGTGCTTCAGTTGCAGAGAACCTAAATGAATTCAACATCATTACCAGTCAGCTTGCCTCTGTTAAAATTGTGTTGGATGATGAATCAAATCCATCCTACTGATGTGCTCCATGCCAGACAACTGGGGGAATTTGATAGTTGCCATAAGCACTTCAGCTCCTACAGGGACCCTGAAGTTTGATGATGTTAGCAGCAACTTAATGAATGAGGAGCTGCGACGAAAACAAGTGAAAGAAAACCAAGGAGGAGAAGCTCTCACCATCGTTGATCGTGGAAGGAAAATTGACAAAACTAGGCAAGGGCGTTCCAAGTCAAGGGGTGGATCAAAAACAAGAAGAGGCAGAATTACTTGCTATCATTGTGGAAAACTAGGACACCTGAAAAGAGAATGCCAGATATGGAAGAAAGAACAGAAGGAGCAAAAATTAGCTAGCTCAAACCAAAAATCAACCAACACAAATGAAGGTGAGACCACTGTTGTAGTTTCAGATAGTGATGTTTTATTTATTGTTTCAATGGAAGATGCATGCCTATACAAATCTAGCAATAGCATCGATTGGATTCTAGACTCTGGGGCATCTTACCATGTAACCCCATCCAAAACCATTTTTGTCTCATATGAAGCTGGAGACTATGGCCGAGTACATCTAGGAAACAATCACTTTTGTGACATTGTTGGAGTGGGAGATGTCCAAATCCAAACAAAGGATGGGCATGATATATTGTTAAAACAAGTCAGGCATGTTCCAGAGATGCACATAAACCTAATCTCAGTGGGACAATTGGATGATGAAGGTTGCTCCACTAGCTTTGGAAATAGTGGCTGGAAAATTAGCAAAGGACCATTGGTCATGGCTAGATGATTCAAAACAGGGACACTGTATACATTGAGAGCAACAACAAGAAAATCAAATGTGGCTGTTATTGCAAAAGAAGAAACCTCACCAGATTTGTGGCATAAGCGTTTGGGCCACATGAGCGAAAAGGGCCTAAAAATTCTTGTTGGCAAAAATCTTCTTCTAGGTTTGAAATCTTATGAACTTGATCTTTGTGAGCATTGTATATATGCTAGGCAGCATAGAGTCTCATTTATAAGAGGAGGCCATGAAAGAAAAAAGAATCTATTGGAATTGGTACACTCTGATGTATTTGGGTCGGTTAATGTTAAGTCTCTAGGAGGAGCTTCATATTTTGTTACTTTCATAGATGATGCATCTAGAAAAGTTTGGGCCTATCCCATGAAGGGAAAACATGAGGTATTTGAGATATTTCAAAAATTTCATGTTGGTGTTGAAAGAGAGACTAACAAACTGCTCAAGTGCTTAAGGACAGATAACAGTGTGGAATATTGCTCCAATGCCTTCAAGGACTATTGCAATAAATTTGGCATAAAGCATGAGAATACTGTCCCTGGTACTCCTCAACAAAATGGTACTGTAGAAAGGCTGAATTGCATCATCATGGAGAAGGTGAGGAGCATATTGTCAAATTCTGGGTTGGAGAAGCATTCTTGGGCAGAAGCAGTGAGGACAACTTGTTACCTCATCAACCGATCGCCTACAACAGCCTTGGACGGTGGCATCCCTGAAGAAGTTTGGACTGGCAAGAATGTAAACTACTCTCACTTGAAATTTTTTGGATGTCAAGCATTTGTACACATTCCCAAGGAGCAAAGAACCAAATTAGATAACAAATCCATGAAATGTATTTTTCTTGGGTATGCTGATGGTGAATTTGGTTATTGATTGTGGGATCCAGTTAAATCCAAAGTTATTAGAAGCAGGGATGTCATATTCAATGAGTTAGAAATGTTCAAGAAACCTACATGTGATATGAAGGTGAAGAAATTAACTGATTGGTTTGTTGAGCAACAAGAAAACATCCCAGCATTGCAAGAAAATAATGGACAGCAGGCATAAAATGGTGGACAACCAGCTGAAGATGATGGACAGCCTGCTGAAAATTATGGGCAACAAGAAGAAGAAGCCTTGTAGCAACCACTACAAGAGATCCAACCAGAGAATATACCACCACAACCGGTTCGCAAGTCCACTAGGCCTCATAATCCATCACAAAGGTATCCTCCCTCAAATTATATTTTGTTAACTGATGAAGGTGAACCTCATTGTTTTCAGGAGGCTTGTGATGATAAGCATAGCAAAGATTGGAAGAAAGCCATGCTGGAAGAAATTGATTCTTTGTTGGAGAACAAAACATGGGAGCTAGTAAAGCTTCCAAAATGAAGAAAAACTCTTCAAAACAAGTGGGTGTACAAGATCAAGCATGAGAGTGAAGGAAAGAAGGAGAGGTACAAGGCAAGGTTTGTGGTGAAGGGATTTGCCCAAAAGAAGGGATTGATTTTAATGAATTTTTTTCACCTGTTGTTAAAATGTCATCCATTAGAATTATTCTTGGTCTTGTTGCTAGTTTAGATTTAGAGTGTGAACAGCTAGATGTGAAGACTGCCTTCCTTCATGGAGAATTGGAGGAGATTTATATGGAGCAGCCAGAAGGATTCAAGACAAAAGGCAAAGAAAACTTGGTTTGTAAATTGAAGAAGAGTCTCTATGGGCTAAAACAAGCACCTCGCCAATGGTATAAAAGGTTTGATTCATTCATGTTGGAACATGGTTTTAGGAGATTAGAGGTTGATCATTGTGTTTACATTAAAAGGTATGACCAAGAAAGGTTTATCATTTTGCTGCTATATGTGGATGACATGCTAGTTGTTTGGCATGATAAAAGCATGATTAACATGTTGAAGAAGGACTTGGGAAGTCAATTTCCAATGAAAGACTTGGGCCAAGCACACCAAATATTGGGCATGAGGATCATACGTGACAGAAAGAACAAAAGGTTGTGGCTGTCGCAAGAAAGGTATATTGAGAAGAAGCACGATTAACATGTTGAAGAAGGACTTGGGAAGTCAATTTGCAATGAAGGATTTGGGCCAAGCACACCAAATATTGGGCATGAGGATCATACGTGACAGAAATAACAAAAGGTTGTGGTTGTCACAAGAAAGGTATATTGAGAAGGTGCTTGACAGGTTCAACATAAAGGGTGTCAAACCAGTGGGAACACCTTTTGCATCCCACTTCAAATTGAGTATTGATTTGTGCCCTTGTAATGACAAGGAGAAGGAGGAAATGAGAAAAATCCCCTATGCTTCAGCAGTTGGCAACTTGATGTATGCCATGGTATGTACACGCCCGGACATCGCACACTCAGTGGGAGTAGTGAGTAGATTTCTTGCCAATTTGGGCAAACAACATTGAAAAGCGGTAAAGTGGATTTTAAGGTACCTCAAAGGTACTAGTCATTATTGTTTGTGTTTTGGCAATCCTAATATTGTGCTTGAATGTTTTACAGATGCAGATATGGCTGGAGATGTGGACACTAGAAAGTCCACCACTGGTTACTTGTATACATTTGCAGGTGCAGCGGTGTCTTGGGTATCTAGGCTACAAAAAATTGTAGCTCTCTCCACAACTGAGGCAGAATACATAGCTGCAACAGAGGCTTGCAAAGAGATGTTGTGGATGCAGCGATTCCTAGGAAAGCTGGGAATAAAATAGGACAAGTATGTGTTGCATTGTGACAGTTAGAGCGCCATTCACTTGGCGAAAAACCCAGCATTTCATTCAAGGACCAAGCACATTGATTTAAGGTACCACTAGATTCGCCAAGTTTTAGAAGAAGGGCATTTAAATTTGGAAAAGATTCATACTGTTGAAAACCCTGCTGATATACTCACTAAAGTTTTTCCACGAGACAAGTAAGAGCTTTGTAGAAGCTTGGCTCGCTTGGGAGTAACATGATCCATAGTTTTTGAATGGTTAACCAGAGATTTGTCTCCATTTGATTTCAAGTGGGAGAATGTAGGTAGATGAAATCAAATTCCGGCAAAATTGGCCGTTGAGACCCAGCTCATCAACCCATTGCCATCTCATTGAGGTAGTTGCGGTTGGTAGTTTCTTCAGTGAATGTTGTATTTAATGATCAGAATCTTCCTAAAGAAGTCAATCTCTGCACCGACATCTCCCGAAGGCTCTAAACGCCTTATTCTAGAGATATCTCCAATGTAAAATCTACCTTCAATGTAATTTTTCAGTTGGGGTTTTTCTTTACCAAGGCTGCTAGTTGATGTAATAGAAACATAGAAGGAAATACAAACACAGTTTTGTGCCCAGCTCTGTTTCAAATTTAATTGTATGCCCCTGTATGTTTGTGTTTGTAAATTGTTTTTAAGTTATTCTAGAAATCGGTTGTTAGTGTTTTTTATCTACAGGTGGATGCATTGCATGCTGCTCATAGACAAGGGGTCTGAAGGAGGAGAATTGGTTGTGGCTGAGAAACAGGGGTTTGCAGGAAGCTGTTAACTTATTCTGGTACAAAGATTTAGAAGTTAGTTGCTCTATTCTCAACAAACGCTTCCTATTCATAGATTTTGAAACTTGTAAGAAATTTTTGTAATTATGATTTATTACCAGAATCGTTGCTTCCTTGAGCAGACTCGATCTTTCCTCGGGAAACTCTGTCATTATTTGAATATCGCTTTCAAGGATTCACCTTTTGTGTTACCACACTATGACATATCAATGAAACTGTAATTATATAGATTCTATCCAACTTCTTCCTTTACACAGCGATTCATACAAATATGCAGAGTTATTCATTTGCTCAATCTTTCATTTACCAAGTACACACACCAACTATTATTGCGTCGAGAGGCGCTCTACAGCCCAGTATGGGGGAGATCTTGTAACGTGATGTAACGTTTGTAACATGTCGGCAAAAAATAATAGTGATAGTGAATATTATGGGAGAGATTTTGTAACACAAAATAAAAAATAATATCACTTTCGTAACGTTATTTTTATTAATAAAAAATAAATTTTCTAATAGGCCAAAATAAATGTCGACCACGAAAACAATCTAATATGGGGGAGATGTTGTAATATTCCTACCTAACAAAACAATAAAAAAGTAAAAATTTAATTATCCGTAAAAAAAATATATGGGTCAAGAAAAAAACACAAAATTGAATTATTTGCAAAAAAATGTTGGCCTTGCACATGGTTTTAAAACCATGTGCAAGGCATTCTAAACAATCCATGGTTTTATTATACATGGTTTAGGAGGCTTTGCACATGGTTTTTAAACCATGTGCAAGGCCTCCTAAACAACCCATGGTTTTATTGTACATGGTTTAAGAGGGCCTTGCAAATGGTTTTAAGACCATGTGCAAGGCCTCCTAAACAACCCATGATTGTAGGAGGGCCTTACATATGGTTTTAAAACCATGTGTGGGAAAATGATGCAATGTTCATTCCTAACAAAATAAAAAATATTATATCTCGGCCATAAATATTAAATATTAATAATAATAAAATTATATGTGGACCTTAAATAAAAAGATGTGTCTTTTGGTTTGAATCAAATCAATGGATACCTAAGAAGAGGTTTGCACCTCTCTAGATTTGATCCATCTCGGTGCTTGATAGAGCCTAGGATTTGGATCTACGCTGGTATAATTTCAATTAAACAAAAAAATGATTTAAATGTTAGATAATTTGAAGGAAACAATTCTTTAATTAATATTATATTATGATTAATATATTATTGGAATAAATAGCAACTCTCTTAATGACTTGCATAATTGATGTGGCAATTGCAACTTACACAATGGAGTTAAGGTAAGCATATAACTATAAAGGTACAAAGAAATATAACTGGGGCAATTTTTCTTTTGAAATGTTGACTAGGAATTGAATTTTACATATTCTTACTTACTTTTTTATTGCGCCGAGAGGCGCTCTACAACCCAATATGGGGGAGATCTTGTAACTTAATGTAACATTTGTAACATGTCGGCAAAAAATAACAGTGATAGTGAATATTATGGGAGAGATCTTGTAACGTGATGTAACATTTGTAACATGTCGACAAAAAATAATAGTGATAGTGAATATTATGGGACAGATCTTGTAACGTGATGTAACGTTTGTAACATGTCGGCAAAAAATAATAGTGATAGTGAATATTATGGGAGAGATTTTGTAACACAAAATAAAAAATAATATCACTTTCGTAACGTTATTTTTATTAATAAAAAATAAATTTTCTAACAAGCCAAAATAAATGCCGGCCACAAAAACAATCTAATATGGGGGAGATGTTGTAATCTTCCTACCTAACAAAACAATAAAAAAATAAAAATTTAATTATTTGTAAAAAAAATATGTGGGTCAAGAAAAAAACACAAAATTGAATTATCCGCAAAAAAATGTTGGCCTTGCACATGGTTTTGTGCAAGGCATTCTAAACAACTCATGGTTTTATTTTAAATGGTTTAGGAGGCTTTGCACATGGTTTTTAAATCATGTGTAAGGCCTCCTAAACAACCCATGGTTTTATTGTACATGGTTTAGGAGGGCCTTGCAAATGGTTTTAAGACCATGTGCAATGACTCCTAAAAAACTCATGATTGTAGGAGGGCCTTGCATATGGTTTTAAAACTATGTGTGGGGAAATGATGCAATGTTCGTTCCTAACTAAATAAAAAATATTATATGTCAGCCATAAATAATATTAAATATTAATAATAATAAAATTATATGTGGACCTTAATAAAAAGATGTGTCTTTTGGTTTGAATCAAATCAATGGATACCTAAGAAGAGGTTTGCACCTCGAGAGATTTGATCCATCTCGGTGTTTGATAGAGCCTAGGATTTGGATCTATGCTGGTAAGATATAATCAATAAACAACAAGATGACAACAACTTGTCTCTTTCATTAGTCTCAAATAAAGCTCTTTGCATACATACACGACTCTTAATCTACTATATTGTGTGCTACAAGCTTGGCTTACATTGCATAACTAACCTTCACCCCAACGTAGTCAAAAAAGCAAACCACGATACGATTTTTCCCAAACCCTTGAAACTTCTTCATGGGAGTCACATATTCTTGTAGCTACTAATCACCGGAAGTTCTTGTTTCAGAACCCAAACGCATTACTGCTATATCTCATGCTTTAACACATTCAATAAATGCACTCTCTAGCTCAGATATATTTTATTTCTCCTCTCAAGAATCAATTCCCTTACATACCTGCTCTACAGGATTCAACTATACACAAATTCCATAAATGCTCAACACAATCTTACACATATTTATAAACATATCATCAATGATTGAATATACAACAACACATGAATACCAATCCATTTACATAGAAATTCGATGGCAACTCTGCCTTTTTCATTAATAAAAAAACAAATTGTACATACTAACTTACTCTAATCTTGTTTCTATGGCCTGATTCAGCGTTCCATGGCCTTCTCTACTTCAAAATGCCTGTAGGCTTGCAATATATCAAAGGAAGTTAATGCTTCTAGATTACAGGAAACCTTAACAAAATTGTAACTGCCTATCAAAATAATTATAACTGCCTGTTAAAATATCTTTTAATTCTATCTTTTAACTAATCTAACTTCTAGATGCTTGACATTATGTACATGAGGTCATGTATTATTAACTAGAAGCCTCAAATTTTGATTTGATTTAGAGGGAAGTCGATGCCCCTGTATCACTTGCTTAATACACAATCAAAATATTGCTAGGTAAGCCATTTTCAAAGTCCACTTCTCCAAATAACTTCATATAGGTTGAGATATCACTAATGCTAGTTTATGGGGAGTGGAAATCAAACCTCTTCATAATGTTTTTGATATAAGTTGATGACTTAGATCCCTAGAAATGGAGAGAAAAATCAGGTAGTGTAACCCACATTGGAGCTAAAGTTAACGAGTCTATGGAGGGGTTAAATAGATGAGGCCAAAGTTTCATGCAGTAGACCTACATGACCCATAAACCAAGGTATGAAATGGTGAGTGCTACCCTCTTGCTCACTAAAGTCAAACAACAGTATGGAACACTAATGGGCATGCACATATATAAGCATATGCTTTCATGGAGCAGGGGTTTCCAAACCTAAGTACACTTATAAATCTACATTATGTTGAGACCATAAGTTGTTGAAATGATAGACTAGTCCATGGATTTTGTTGTATATTGCATGATCCAAAACTTCTGGAGCAAGTAAGATGGTAGGGGTTGAAGTTATCATTTCATCCTAAAGGTGGAGAGAAATCTATAACACAAAAGGGGCACAAAGTCTATTTAAAATATTTTTCCAAGCTCGTCGGGGAAAAAACCCTTTCTTTAGACATGAGCGAGTTTAAACTACATTGAGACAGAGCATGGGAAAAGCTCCACATCCTAACAAAATCATAGATGTTTTGGGAGTCTCATCTTTGCAATAGTTATTCTTGGGATCTCCAAACTTGTAGAAGTTGCCCTGATCCAATTCAAGCTTGCAATAATGGCTCCTATTATATGCATATAGAAACTACTTCCACTAGGATCTTCATGCATATAACAATGACCATTCCATCCTATAACATGTGTTCATTCCCTAATAGTGGGATCTAATAGGAGGAGGGGATTGATTAACTATTCATGAAAGAGGTTAAAACATAAAGGTTTCTAGGGAAAAGCCTTAGCTTGATTATAAAACATCCACATGTGCTCACTACATCCATATTCACCTACCTTTACACACGAACATCTACATGGGGAATATATGGACACTTCATTAAAGATTCATTGTTATATATGTATCCCCAAGGGTTATCTCAATCAGTTGAACTGTCTTCTTAAGGCATGTTACTGACAAGGAAGCCATAGGTCACTAGTTCAAATTTGGTTGAGCCCCTTGTAGTGATTGGTGTTGACTAAATTGTCATTGATGCCAACAGTTGTGTCTTGGTGCCCCTTGAGGAGACCCTAAGGGTTAAGCAGTTCTCAATGTCAAAGGAGACCTTTTGACCTTGTCCAAGCCCAAGTTTGAAGCCCTTGGAGCCCTTGGGACAATGGAAAAATCCCTGTCCACCCTTTGGTGTGTTTAGGTACCCTATAAAGTGTCCTTGGTGGGTTGAAGAAGTTGTAGAACTTCAAATATGCCAAATGACCCATTTTGTGGTCATTTGTGTTTTAATGAGATCATGATACCCTAGGAGAAGTCCTTGAACCCACACACTTTGATGGTCATGATGATGGAGTCCTTGGTACAATGATGTACTCTTGATGGCTAAACATATAACCCTAAACTTATGACAAGAGGTAAGGCCATTAACAAAATAAATAAAATATTAAACTTAATAAATGACTTACCTTTGGAACCTTGCTACAACACTAGAACCCTTGTTAAGGTCGGCCTCATTAAGTGATTGAGTTTTAAAACAATTTTAAAATTAATAAAAAATTTATGTTTGACCTCCCTTTGAAAGTCGGCCCTAATTCCACTCTCTTAATGTCAAGATGGTGTATTAATACACAAAAAGCTTATCATAGCTTCATCATCAACAAAGGAAATAATTCGTAGTGTGACTAAGGCTGCCTACACCCGGTTCTTCCATAGAGATATTATTTTGGGGTTAAAACAACACAAACAGTTTGAATTTGTATGCTTGAACAGTTTGAGTTTTTGGGTGCTTGAACAGTCCGATTTTTTGGATGCTTGACAGTGATTTGGTTGATGGCAGCAGCAAAGGTTGAGTTTAACCATTCTACACAGCCTGAGTTTGACTACTCCTCACTCCATGGTTGATTGAGACATACAGTCCCAAGATTGATAAGGTTAAAGTGTTCCACAATATATTGGTTTTGAGGTCATCTACAGTATATACACAGTCCCTAAGTTGACAAAGGTTGAGGTCTTCCTCAACACATACACAATTCGAGGTTGGTCTTGTTTGGGGTCTTCCACAACAGACATACACAACCCAAGTGTGGAGTTTAAATATTTTGACATGCATTGCTTGTATAAGGTATGATCATTGTATACTCTATGATGATGATGCACACATACTCTATGATGATGATGCATACACGATGTACACTATGATAATGATGATGCATACTTGATGATACATACCCTATGATGATGATTCATACTTATACACTATGACTATGATGATGCATACTTGATTATTAGTGAAAGCATATCATAACTACTTGATTAGTGACTATGTATGATGAGGTGTACAATGATGTACATGAACAGTGTGTGGTAGTGAAATGACTTATCAATATTTTGATTATATAATGATGATTTGGAAGTGATAAGGTATTGAGGTGAGAGCAAAGGTTATCAACAACAAGTTCAGTGATTGGTTTTGACGGGTCCATAGGTTCAATCCTCTTCTTCTTCAGAGCGGTAGGGTGGTGCTAGGGCTTACAATCTTGTGAGTTAAGCTGTTGTAGCCTCTTCCAGTTGTAGCTAGAAAAGTTGTATTAAATTTGTTACCCTAGTTGTTGTTGGGTCAAATTTATTGTTTAAAGATGCTTCCATGGTTTTACCCCCACGACCTGGGTTTCCACGTCAAAATATTGTGTACTGGGCATTTTGTTAATTTCATGTACATTGATGATATGCTATGATTGATGATTAGCAATTTGCTCTTGATTAAATTTTTTATCATTATGCAAATACTGATTCACCCCCCTCTCAGTATTTCAACAATTGGCCATTATTGTGGTTGGCGGCTGAGCCTTTCACGGAAGGGTGAATCCCACATGGTATTCGTTGGGAAAAATTATAGGAGTTAAACAGTTTATTAGCATAAGAGTCATATGGGTTATAAATCTATAGAGTGGGGTTGTAGGGTTATTAGCATGAGAAACATAATGATTATAACTTTCTATGTCTAATTGGGGTTAAAGATATTATTAAAATGAGAACCAAAACGGTTATTATCACTAGAATTTGGGGGATTATGCACTTGACTCTAATTGCATTAAGTAGCCCATGTATATGGTGCGTCGGTACATGGTAGCATTTATTGACCAACAATGGAGGTGATTAACCATAATTTAGAAGATCAAAAGTATATCTTTATTTTAACTAGCTTAAAGAAGAAAATCAACACTACTAAAATAAGAACAAACTCTCATGAGCTCAATAGTGAAACAATGCATAGTTTCTTAAGAGTTGTGGGCCAAAAGAATTTGTCATCTTTGTGACTCTGAGAGAGTTGAAGATGAAAATCACTTTATCTTATAATGTTTTGCATACACCCACATTAGATCGCAATTTCAAAACATTGCTACAATATTGGTCTTCTTAACCTTTTTAACTCATCATAGCTATTATGATCTCGAAATGGTTCTTGTAAACTGTTTCGAGCACATAAATAAAATCTAAAGAAAACCAAGTGTTTCCTTACCTTTTTTAAGGTCCGATAAACCAACTTTGATCTCAGTATATATTAATAACCACCACCAACCACTGTCATAATAAAAATAAAAAATAAAAAATCACTAAAACATATACAAAATTCAATTTAAGGTTTATAAGTTATTAATGTACCCACAACATTAAAATTAATAATAATTCTATACATATTTAAATAATAATGAAAGATAATAATCCTTATTATTTAATTAATCAAACATTATCTCGATATCCAAACCAATAAAATTAACAATGATTATTTGAATATTTAAATTATTTGAAAGAGTCTTTGTTATTTGTTTAATGTGATATTATTACTATATTAAAAAAAATACTAACATTAAAACTCCTCATATAAGTTATGCAAGTCTGAAAAGTTCAAGCATCAATTTGATGGAAAGAAAAAAGTAGAGATGAAATTAGTGATACTTACAAACATCAATTTGATGGAAAGGAAACGAGATTTTATTATTCCACTGCTCTTGGGAAAAAATAAGTAAGTGGACACAGCAATCACTTTGAATAGGTTAGTTCCGTACCGTTAAGTTAGTGTGTCTAATGTTCCTACCTATATAATAAATTAAAAGTAAGTGGACACAGCAATCACTTTGAATAGGTTAATTCCGTACCGTTAAGTTAGTGTGTCTAATGTTCCTACCTATATATATTATAGAGAGAAAATAAGTTACATTTTATACCACTCGTTTTAACTCAATTGTCATCGCTTCAATTTGGTTTTTTTTTGTTCTTATAGGAATGAACTTTTTTTCCAGAAAAAAATATCAGTTCTTTGTTATTCAATAGAATTAAAGGTAACTTTTTTACATTATCTAGCATAGCTTTCACAAAGCTAGTCTTCAGCAACATATATATCAGCCATAAGTCTCAAAAAACAACAATCAAAATGTCACCGCCAAATAATGGCAAGCCATGATCAAAGTAATCACCAACTATTCCAATAGAGCCTCAAATTGACTGAGAATCCTAGTCATGGCCTGAATGCTAATTCAAAGAAGCACCTCTGGGTGTCAAACAAAACAGAGGGAAGTGTCCACCTCTAACATCCAAAGGATGTAATATATGAAACCATACACACAGTCATCAAAGATGTGAAAAATCATAGGTGTGTAATACAAGCTAAAATAGCTGTAATGTACCATTTACCAAACATACACGCTCAGAAAATTCTGAATAATGAAGAAGGCCAGAGGCCAAAGATAGTGCTTCTTTGGATAAGCCATCCACTATGACGTTGTGTTCTTTGTAAACATGGCAAGCATCAAGTTGGAGAAAAGATGATTCCAGCGCTTTGATATATATAGACACCATCCATCAATATTGAGAGCAGAGAGGTCAACTCTCCTATTGAACCAGTTAATAATGGCAGAAGAGTCTCCATGAATATGAAGATTTGGCAGACCAATCAATTTAGCTGAGAACATAAGTGTCCAAAGAGCGAGAAGTTTTGATCTCATGTTGGTGCTCAATCCAACACCCAATTTCAAGGAGTAGAAGTGGTCATGACTGATAAGGAGATGTATACCAATACCCCCCTTCGAATTGGCTGATGCACCATAAAAGAACCCTGTTGAAAAATCAAAGACATAAGCAAAACCAATAATTCTCCTTTTAATTTTTACCTGTGCATCTACAGGATGTTGCTGAAGTTGCTCCATAATGCAATATCCTGTGTGCTTGGAGTCTGGCTTGGAGTCATAAAAAATACACCTGTCCCAAGTTAACCACAATTGCCAACACATCAAAAGTGGCAAGTAGGTCAGCAATTTTTCATTTATGAACCAATGCTCCATATTCTGCGAGTATGTAGCCTCCTTCCAGATAGAGGGATGGTGTAGGGCAGTACTGAGGGTCTGGATAACCTCAAGAGTGAAGCTACAGTCAATAAAAATGTGGCTAACAGTCTCGGAAGAGCATTTACATAAGCAACACCAGTTAGGACTGATCCACCCCTTTTTGTTAAGGTTATCCCAAGTATTTATCCGATTGGTTAGACATAACCAATTAAAGCAATTAATCTTCAATGGGATATTGCAATTCCAGGTCTGTATCTGTGTTATATCCAAGCGATTAGGTGTAGAGCAGGCAGAGATGAGATCGTAGGCCAACTTTGCACTTACGATTCCGTTTATGTTATTGTACATCCAGACCAGTGAGTCCAGACCCTCACCCAATCTGATGCAACCATGAGATAGTCCATTGATATATTTGGTCCAGGTATCCCTCCAATGTCCATCTAATTCCAAGTCTTCCGCAGTGAGACAATAAGACTGAGAGGCTGATCCAATACTCCAGTTGCGTGCATCAGAGAGGTGAGTGATACCATAGTCCTCTAAGTATGCCCTAAGCTCTTCAGGAAAGATGTAATCAATGTTGTGACCAACAATATGATCAATGCCAATTTTAATCTTGTGTCCATTCCCAACCTTCCAACCCATGCATCTGGTAATCCACATGATAGCTCTAATGAAACTATTCCAAAAGAAAGAAGTACCCTGTATCGAAAAATACTTGAAGTCGAAGCCATTCATCATATTCATATATTACTCAAGCATTCACAACTTTTAACATGAATATAATATTATTTAATATTCTATTGTGGACGATTGTATTTTTCATTTTTCAAGGGACAAGTGAGTCCCCTGTTCGTTAGAATTGTCATTAAGTTATGCTTCATAAAGAGGTTCAAATTTGTGAAGAAATATAACATCATAGTAGATAGGTAGGTTTTTATTAGTCCTCGTCAAGGACTTTTGAAATAGTTTTGAGTTAATATATTAGTTTTGACATTATATCTAAAGCAAAGGTTGGTTGTTGTTTTTTTCTTTGTTTGAAGGCTTTATTTGGTTTTATATCGAGGCAGTTTGGGTTGGGATAATAGTATATGTTTTTAGGTTAAAGTACAAGCATATGTAATTATAATTCTTATATCGAATCGTGCATGCTATTGATTATTGAAAACAACTTTTATGTCTTCCAACTGTTGATGTTGCAGCCGATCATTTTTTCAGTCGAAAAAAGGAGTTCTTTGGTATTCTATTGAATCAAAAGAACCTTGTACATCTTCAGTCAACAATACAAACCCCAGTGGGTCAAGCAGTTCTGTGATAATTACAATACATAGTAGTTCCAACAATAAATAAACAATACACAAGCTGTGTATACTAGAGATACACAAAGCACCTGGGTATCAATACATGATAACCCTCTCATAAGTGAGCAGTAAATAATGTCAGTCAAATATGTCCATAAAGAATATAACAAGAGCCCGGATATCTTATCCAAGCGAGAGAGTGACTCTCGTATATCCTGTAATAGCTGCTCAACAAAACCTGATATAGCTCAAAGAATCCATGAGATAAATGACTGAAATAGAATGAGCATATTCTAAAATAGCTGAAATGAGTCTTCCCCAATAATCTCATCATCATATGATTCAGTAAGTAAGAGATGGTCAGGAGCCAAATACAACCCCTCCTTGGATAAGATGTTTGCCCTCTTGTTATGTTCCCTATAGACATGACTGAAATCCACCCAGGTGAAAGAGGACATGAGAAGTCTGGTGTTGTAGCACCAAGCCTCAAGGTTCACCATGTCCAAGGTGGATTCTTTTTTTGCCCAATTTATAATCATAGAGGAGTCGCCAAAGATATGTAGGTAAGGCAACCCAATATCCTTGGTGACCCGTAATGATGCCCAGAGTGCTAAGAGTTATGCTCTAGTATTCGTGCTGCTCCCACATCCAAGTTTAAAGGCAAACTTATGATGATCATTCAACCAAATACATATACCTGCTCCACCAATGCTATTTGCCGCAGCTCCATCGAAAAAGATCATAGGAAATTTTGGAACAGGAGGCTTCCCTATGATCCGGATTTTATTCCTATGCTTCAGAAGTGGTTTATAAGCATTAACCTCATCATGAATAATATGTAAAAGGCCATCCATAATATGATTTCGATCTTCAAATAACTTGCAATTCCTAGCCCTCCAAATATTCCAAATAAGAAAAAGGGGCAAATATTGTAAGGACCCTTCCTTAGATACCCAGTTGGAGAGATTTTCCATAAAGGTAGGAGCAGTCCATAGTATGTTCACATCAAACAAACAGTTGAGCCCCAAAATCATCTTCTTCATAAATAGACAGCCAACAAAAAGATGATCTACAGATTCAACTTCCCCATTGCATAGACAACACCAATTAGGACCGTGCCAACCTTTCTTACATAGAATATCCCAAGTATTGATTTTCTTATTACAAGTGAACCAGATAAAACACTTAAGCTTGTGGGGAATATTAAAATACCAAATCTTCAGAATGATATCATTATCCATGATAGTCCTATGATTGGAGACGATAAGATCAAAAGCTTTTTTCGCTGTCACCATACCTAACTAATCATCATACATCGAAAGAAGTTTATCCTCAGTAGTCCCAATCCTTATACCCCCATGAGTTAGGCCCTTTACATAAGAACACCATTGTGCAGCCCAATCTCCACCCAAAAACAGATCTGAAGCAGAGTACCAATTGGGACCGGCAGAACCACTCACATCCAAATTTTGTGCTTGAGCAAGATATGATATCCCCATATCAGTGAGATAATCTCTGAGCTCCTCTGATAGTAGGTGCTGCGAGTTGAGCCCAACAATAGGGTCAACCCCCACCTTAATCTTTAATCCATTTCCCACCCTCCATCCCAGCTGACAGGTAATCCACTCAAATATCCTTATAAACCCATTCCAAAAGTAAGAAGTACCAGTAACATTGAATTTCCAAGCTCGTATCCAGTCTTCTAAGGGTCTTTTCTTTAAGTATTTATGGGCAATTAATCTGCTCCAAATACCAGTTCCAGTAAGTAACTGCCACATACTTTTCAATCTCAATGATATACCAAACCATTCAAGGTTCTTAATATCCCAACCACCGTATTCAATAGGTAAGGAAAGAATTTCCCAGTTAACCAAATGAGGCTTCTGATAGCCAACAGAGGACCCCCAAAGAAACGAGAAAATAGTTTTGTGCAGTACACTCATAATAGATTTAGGACATCTAGCCAAAGTGAACCAGTAGACAGCTAACCCTGTAAGCACATCTTTTATAAGAACCACCCTGCCACCAAGAGAGAGGAACTTGTAGGTCCAGTTTTGGATTTTCTTTTCAAATAATTCAATCATCCATCGCCAATCCGAGGTGTGATACCCCAATGGTTTCAGACGATAGCCCAAATACTTAAAGCCCATAGTAAGAGGGTCCATCCTGAAAGGGAGCATCTCAGCAATCTTATTCTTGATATCATCATCCACATTCTGATAGAGAAAGGATGATTTATACATGCTAATAGTCATCCCCGAAGCCGAGCAAAATAAGTCCAGTGCATCTTTATAAGCACTCCATTCATCAACAGTACCAACACCAATTAAAATAACATCATCAACAAATAACAAGTGTGTTATTGACAGATCAGGAGAGTACTGAAATCCCTTAATAAGACCTTTGAGCTGTGCATCCATAATAATACGGCCAAGACTCTCAATAATCAAGATGAATAATAGGGGAGACAAAGGACAACCTTGAGGTAAACCCCTGGATGCAGGAAAAAAATCCGAGGGAGAGCCATTAACTAAAACAACAAAACAGGAGCTAGAAACACAACCCATAATCCAATTGACACCCATTAGGGGAATGCCAATCTGAATTAGCAAAATTCTAATGAAGGTCCAATTGACTCTATCAAATGATTTAACCAGGTCCAATTTTAAGACCAAGACATTGGAATTCTTAGTCTTTATGGAGTGTAATAATTCCTGGGTAATACCCACAGGTTCGGTAATCTGTCTATCCTTGAGAAAGCCAAATTGTTGGATGCAATGTGAAATCATGAATGACAACATGTTTGTTTATTACATTATGTGTTTACTCCCGAGTTGACTTTGCTTCTGGAGTTGGCAAGCTGTGTTAAAATTCTTGGTCAAAATTGCTATGCCATGGATTTGGTTAATAAGTTTGTGTGCCGAGTTTAGTTGATTTATGTTCCCTGGTTTTTTTTGGGTGTATGCTCCCTGATTTTTCAATATGCCTAGTTATTGACAAGTTTTGCTCCTTCTCTCCCGCACACACAAGGACACCCACGAGAGTTTGATTCTGGGATGTTTACATGGGGCAACTTGTCCTAATCACTAAGCTAAAGTCTTGCATTACTAACTAAGCTAATATATCCATTAACAAGTGAGAAATGGAGCTTACTAGTATGAAGTTCATGGATGTATGATGATTTTTCAAATATGACGTGGCTTGTTTTCCTTGGGCTAATTTTATATTAATTGTCTATGTATTAACTATTTGGCATTGTGCTTATCCATATGCACTTATCGAGTGATTCAACATTTAGTTCAATACTGATTATGAAGAAAAAGGGAAAATATTTGGACTAATGACCAGGCCATACATAGATTTTAACATATATATACAAACACAATGCCAATTGACATAATTGGTGCAATTCCCATACGCTTGGTGAATTCCAATATGCAACATATGAATCTATTGTATGGGTATCATGCATAAAAATGTAATTTTTGTATAAATATGGAATTAGAATCCCCATTCTCATTCCATAAACAATTCAATGATTTTTGTTTCCATTTGCTTAATTTTTTTTTCTAGTATATAGTTTCCCTATTTTTTCTTAATTTGTAGGATGATGCATGCAAAATTGTCTTAGGAGATTTTCCAAATGGCCCACCCAAGACTATCTTAAGAAATTAGATTAGGGAGCTCTAAAAGCCACACAAGAGAGGATGTTGGTTATAGTGAATAACCCAAACCCACTTTAAGAGTGAACACTTTACCCTCTTCTTGTAGTGACTTAGTTTTTCATACTTAAAGTATCCATCGATTCCACATAGAAGATCACGTGCACCTATGACCTCTAAACGCTGCCCAAAACCAAGCTCATCAAATCAACAACACCCACAAAGGTTAAATGTTAGAGCTTAACTATTCTTCTACTCTAAATCAGTGCCAAGCTCAAGCATATTGTTTGAGTATTGAATCTTCGGTAGATATTCATTGTGCACCTTGGCTCAAACATATGTGAATGGTAAGCTGCCCACAGGCTAGGGGCATCCTCCATTTGTCCAAAACAGAGCATAAAATTCCTCTAACAAATGCAAATGAAGCATGCAAAACCAAGTCAAGAGTTGAAGTATGAGTGGTTATCAATCTCTATTGTTAGATGTGAACTAAGGGCTACAATTTCTTCCAACAAAATCTACGCAAGACAACTGTGAGGGCAAGCAATACTATGGTTTAACATGGATAAACTTGACACTTAAGCGTCGCCCATATGTTATTCACAAATCTTAAATCCTTTATATTTAACTTAATATTACATCCTTATTTGTATATTCAACATGCAAAACTAAAGTGTGTACATTATGCCTTATTTTGTTGCACGAATCTCCCTAACTTGCGAGAATGGCTCGTGGTCTAAAAAACTGCAACCCAGGGGCATCTAAGTTGTCAACATCACTCGAGGATCACACCTAGCCTGGGCCACACCAATCATTAGCATGGCTGAATTTTTTTGGTACGTCCTGTCACAGCCACAGCCACAGCCGCGACACCTTTTTCTAGGGTCCGTTGTGGTGTGCGGCACCGCCTGGAAGCATCTCAAGGGCGTGTCCAGCCTGAGCGCACTCCAGTGGACTACGCCTAACCCCAAACCTGCATAAATAATTATGCTAACATTCATCTCCATACTTAGTTATTTTTACAACAATGCACTTCCTATAGTACAAGTAAGCCAAATACAACAAAGAGATACATGTATGTGGGTGGCCCACCCTGAACCTTACAGAGCCTAATACCCATGTATAATATGACAATACTTGTTACAATGATGGAGGATGCCACAAACTGGCAACTCATCCAATAGATTTGTCAAAACCAGCTACGCTCACATGGTACAGCCAAATCCAACCATCAAGCTGTTACTGTTGCATCCGCATGTCCGCCTCCTCGCCGAGACCATGCCAAGTCTCATCCACAAGCTACATCCAATCCAACACAACTTGTTGTACATCACTTTGTCGCTCTGTCGATGCATCCCAACCAACGCTGCTGCCGAACTCCTCCGTTGAGCCACCTTGCCAAGCTACCACTTAACCTATCGAAGTCAACCTCCTTATTGCACTACGACTTAACCAAGTTGGCTAACTGCTTATATGTGGAACACACCTGTCATGAGTGCCTCTGCTGCCGTCGCTACTCCCTGAACGATCCTCTGCCAAGGGCTGCCACCACCTGTGGATCCTTCCTGACTCTTCATGATGGGAGCATTCTCAAGAATGCCCAATGTTGCTGCACCACTCTGACTTAGGCATTTTTCCAAACACCCCAAAGACTCTGCCATGAGATTCTGTTCCATCTGTTCGAAACGTCCATCATCGTCTCATCTGGAAATGCACCGCAGATTGCCTCCTTGTGGACACACTTCTGAACGCACTATTGAACACCCCTCTGCGGACACTCAACTAGAACGTGCCTTCTTGGGAACACTGGTTTGGAGAGCCTCCACCGAACGCACCCCTCGATGCATGTCTGAACGCCCGTCAAAACTTGTCGAAACACACCTTGCTGAGCGCTTCGTCAACACTTTCCAAAATGCACCTCTCCATGGGTGCACCGTCAACACTTGCCGAAATGCACCTCTTTCTGGGCACTCCGTCAGCACTTGCCGAAATGCACCTCTTTCTGGGCGCTTCGCCAACACTTGCTGAAAACACACTTCATGTGCAACTGAGCGCTGCTTTCCAAATGCTCTATGGAAACGAAAATGATCCCTGGAACGTGCCTCCACCAAAGACACCTTCCTGCGGAACACTCATCTGAGCGCACCTTAGCACTTCTGTCGACACCTTGTCAACCATAAAAAATGCACGTGAGCGTGCACCTTTGCCAAAACTGTCATTCTTGCCGAATACGCCTCTGCGGAGCGCTAACCACCTTAACGCTCCCGAACGCCCTTGTTGACGCCCTATGAAGACACTTCAGAAAATGTGCCTTTAGAAACCTTGTCGAGCGCTCTTGTTGAGCGTTAAACCTTGCCGAGCGCTCTTGCGGACGCTCCCAGTGAGCCCTCTTATGGGTGCTCCTGTTGAGCGCTCTTGCGGACGCTCCTGGTGAGCGCTCCTGCGGATGCTCACGGTGAGCACTCCTGCAGACGCTCCTGTGGATGTGCCTCTCTTAAGCGCAGAGCACCTCCCCAAATGGAGCGCAACTCCAAAGTGACCCCTTCTTGCCACCTTCCACTTGATGACTTTTGGCTAGCTTCCGTTATCCTTTTATACACTTAGGCACCTTCTTATGTGGATTTCCGCACGCCTTAGCCGACACCTTGGCCCACTTAGCACCTTTAGCACACTTAGCTCTTTTGGCCTACTTAGCGCACTTAACGCACTTAGCCAACGTGGGCGTCGTTTGACCGACGCCCCCACCCAACAACCCCTCAAGCTGTCAAATGGTGCCCCTGACCTCCGCAAAGCCCAACACTTAGTCATTTTCTTGACCAAGTGCCCACCTCTGTTTGGTCCAACGGGCATTTCACCCAAGTGGCAAGGAACCCCACCTTCGCTGCTGACATGGCCGTGACACCTCCTCCCACTAATGTCAAGTTTTGAACCTTGAGCTGCCTAACAAACAAAATCCCTAGAATACCAACCACTTTAGTGAGACTTGACAACGTTTACATTATAACTTAATGTTACATCCTTGTTTGTTTGGATATTCAACATGCAAAACTAATTTTTTATAAAGCGTTTTAATACATCATTATTACATATATTTTATCCTTGCTATGTCCATATATTATTCACAAACCTTAAAGCATTTACATCAAAACTTAATCTTACAACTTTATTTATTTAAATATGAAACAAATTTGATCAGGTTGAACAAAAAAAAATGTTATATAAACATAATATAGGCTGATCATGATCAGGTTGATAGTTTTTTAACTCATATTTTTAAGTGAAAAATGCAAATCAAATTGACATAAATAACTTTGATTGGATTATTATCTTGATAAACAAACTAAATATTTTATTTCTGAAATTATGAACTAGTACTCAATTTAATTAACAATCATTATATATTGTATTGTAGTATTGTGTTATGGTGGTCTTCCTCTATTAGGTAGAAAAAAAATGATATAAACTTGCTTTTTAAAATATGTAATACAAAGTAATGATATTTAAATTCATTAAATATAAAATAATAAAAATAATCTTGTTTAAATATAAATATATATATATAATTTTAATTGGGATTTTTTTAGATATTTATTTTTGGCATTTAATGTTTAATTAAGATGAAAAATATAATAATAAATATGAAATGTTGGATATTGAAACGCTTATAAAATTGTTACTAGATGTATTATTTTTCTCTAAGTTTTTTTTTTTGAATATTAAGAGGGTACTTTTTGGCTTAGGTTTGTAGGTGGATTGACAAATCCACCCTTCCTTAGCTCTCTAGGGCTTCAAGAGGTCTTAAGTTGAAGTGTATGTGCTAGTAGATGATCTCCTCACACTAGTTAGGTTTGTCTTTTATTTTTATTTTTATCAGTAAGGTTACCGAATCCCATTGCAACAAGAGGACCTTGGATTCACTAAAGGATACAACACCCCAAGTGGGAACAAGGAGGTCATTGATGACTACCTAAAATACTTAGACTAAAGTAATTATTGAGATCAAACCTTCGAAATGATACAAAAAAATGGTACTTTTTCTCCATTTTTCTTTCTCACATCATGCCATTTTACTTGCCATGTGATCGATGGCATCAATGACACCGATTAGTGAATTTCATTCAAATTTGACATGGGCTCGAGCCCCTTTTCGGATTAGAGTTGTTTGAGTCATGTGGCCACTTTAACTTGCTTAAAGAGTTGCCTATTTAACTCACACACGAAGCATTTTTTAGTTTATGCCATTAAACCTTAATGAGCATCAATTCCAAAAATGTGTAGCATTGCGATCAATATTGATGCACTAAGCTTAACACACATAATGCTAATTTGGGAAGAGCTCCATGTATCACATTCTAGTGTTGGGTTTGGAAACCCCTCTTTTCCTCATAAAAACATGGGTTATGCATCTTTCAAATCATTAATATTTTGATCGCTATCTATGAAAAATATAAGATATTGCAAGTTGAAAGGGAATTCCAAAACTTAAATTCAAAATTTATGTGTTTAATCTATTTGTAATTTTTACAATCAACCATTAAAATCTCAATAAATCATATAGTGTTTAATCAGAGCTTCTAAAATAACTTTACAAATATACCCCAAGTGTATTCATAATCATAATATATATATTTCTAAAATTTACCACGTAAAATTCTACCCTATAAAATTCATAACCGTAGATATAGTTCTTTGCTTGCCGGATTAGTGAATCGTGGATTGAAAACTTGTATCTCTGGCATACGAAGGTAAAACACTTAAACTTACTTCCCTTTTTTATGCTTTGGGAATGTTGGAAGGCTCACAATAAAGAACTTTTTGAAGGAATAACAGGTGATCACTTGTTGGTTGTCTCCAAAATTTTGGGAGCCTATTTGAAGTGGCATATACTGAAGCATGTTAAGAACCCACGAGTCTTTCGGTTCCCCATGCTTGTATATCCAATGGGATATTTTGATGGTGCGACCCATTGGCGTCTGCAGGGCTAGTTTTGTTTTAAAATTGAGTTCACTGATTTCTATCAAAGGATGGATGAAAGCGGGGAGAGGTACAAATTCTAGAGCCGAGCTTCTGTCTCTTTGGGGAATTCTTTTTCTGTCAAGGGTCTGAGAGATAGAAAAAGTGATGATACTAGGGGACTCACAGATATCGTTGGATGGGAAATGGAGATTCAAATTTTCTCTCCCTCATATTGGAACATTGGAAGTTAAAAGTTTCCAAGCTGATTTCATCCTTTAAAAGCATATATTTTTAACACATGTCGTGAATTCAATGAGGTTGCTAATAGATTGTCGAAGGTGAGGATTGGTGACATGAATGGTATCATCCATTTTGAGAAATAACGTTACTCAAAACTCAAAACTTTGTTCGACGAGTAGCTTGGATTTTTACTAAAGATTGTTAATGTCTAGCTACTTTAATTTTTTTCCCTTCTAGTTAATAGATACTAATTTACGGATTAATGTCTAGCTACTTTAATTTTTTTCTCTTCTAGTTAATAGATACTAATTTATAAATGACTATATATGTTTTCTTTAAAGTTGTATTTAGATAAAATTTACTTTTTACTCTTTCACAAATGTTACAAGAATGAATGGCATTTTATATCATAGATAATGTTTATCTTGATTTCAACTTTTTAATATAAAGATAATTTTTTTGCTTGAACCAAAAAATAGTCAAATTCAAGGGTTAGAGTAGACCACCCTTAACCTTAATAAAAGGGCATTCAATTAATTCATAAAGTTGTCTCGTTGAAAAAAAATTCAAAAAAATAAACGAACGTGGGAGAGAGTTGAGAAAATATCTCTTTTAAGCCAAAAATAAAACCACGTGCCACCGACCCCTTCTCATGATTAGTTTCCCCACATATCTCATGATTACACTTGCCCCCACATAAGGGGGAAACTTCTTTGAATTCTTATAAAAAATAAACCAACTATGTCATTCTTACGTTCCCCTTCTCTCACAAGCACGTCCATCGTCTAACGTAGAGAAGACAATATTGAGACCCCTCCCTAATTGGCCTATATAGTGTAGGGCTTTGAAACATCGAATATGGATTCACAAAGTGCATGTAGATGTGGTGGGTGCTTCAGCTACAAGGCTATGCGACCCAAATACAATATTAAGCAAAATTAAATTAAAATTATAAGATATAAAGACAAGCAAGCACAGATATTTCGATATCGTTGATCATCTCATCTCAGTCGTATACTCCTACTTATAAATCCACAAGTAGGCCACCGTTTATATTTTTCTTTTACATTCTCTCTCTCTCCGGTGATCTGTGCGCTGTGCGCGAGCTGATTCATTCAAACCCTCCCTGAATGAGACGACGAATGCCGTAGAAGGAATAAAAGCATACTTACTCCGAGGGTTTCGAACGCGCGATCTCCTATATCAAACTGTTATGAATAATTCCAGGACGTATTCAAACGCAGGCAGGCAGGCAAGCAAGCAGTCCCCTAAATAACCAGGTACGTTGCCACCCCGCCCACGTCATCTCCAGTGTGCATGGAAATGTAGCTTTTAATCCAATATTTAAATTCGATTTTTCAAGTAACTTCCAGATCTCGGGATCGATTCCCGTAGAGGCTGGGTCACAAAATATATAGTTTGGTTGAGTATTTCTGGCCTGCGCTTCTGTTATTGGATTCTGAGGCGTGTATCAATGTAATGATGCCTTTGTAGCCGAGATGCAAAGATTTAAGTATTGTATGAATATAATAACAATGAGTGAGGCCGATGATCGGTTGATTTCCTTTCGGTTTTCATTTAGGTGCGTTACGAATATAACTGAACATCAAACTGGAGCTACAGGTCCGTGAGATTCGGTGAATCTTGGCGGCGACGGGGCTCAAAACCTCGTGAGAATTCTCATGACGTTAATTTACTGCGGGCAGAATTCTATAGCAGAATTCTATAAAATAGCCGGGAAATCAAGCGAGGTTGTGCTGTTCGGTGTCGAGCGTTGCTAGTCTCCGCAAACTTTCAACCTTCGACGTCTACGATACCGAAGATTTTCGGTCTTCGACGTTATTTTTCATGATTCGCAACATACGTGCATTGTTCGGGAGCGAGTATTAGGAGAGTTTATTTAGTTCGATCCAGTGCTGAGGATGCCTCTATTTGTCTGAAATTAAAATATTTGATTTTCTCTGTGCGTAGTATAGTGTTTGTCCTCATAATGTACGCATTTTGCGGATGCTTTATTGGGAATATTATTTGAACTGCGAATTGTTGATGGAGTGAAATAATTTATGTTATGGTCAATCCTATGCTTATCTTCGTTAGCGTAATTGGTTTTCCCTTCCTGTTAGACCCAATTCCCAGTGCCCACTCGCTATATCTAGATAAATATGCATAGAATTACCAACGGACACGGTATTAAGATAATACCAGGTGCTAGAAGTGGTTCTTGAGTTTTCCCCATGACATTGTTACGTTAGTAATCCTACTTATGACTACTAGCTTGTAATTGGGTTTGATGATTTTCTCTAGGTCGTGGCTACAAGTCCCATTTCCTTCATAGGATTGGGAGGCCAAACGAATACGCATATGCTCAGAATCATGAAAAAGGGGGTTTTGGGGGTTGTTGGAAGGGAATGGATGTGGAGGTTCAGTTGCTTGAACCAGAAATTTCCTCTCCTTAGAGCCAACAAATTGGGTTTATCCTCGGAGATTTTGAAGCAATAGTAGCCTGATTGTGTGCTTCTTATGTAGGAGTTCAAGCTCAGTCTGTTTTTTTTGCTGTCATTCTAAATATCTTTGCTTTGCCTAATGGATCCGTCAAGGTCAGATGCTGTGTTCACATGTGTACAGTAGCCATGTCAACCCTGCTGTTTTTGGCAGTCTCACGGCTTTAAAAGAATAAATCAAGGACCTAGATAGATGCCTTTGCACTTTAGAAAATCTCATCTGACAACCTAGGAATGAGGAACTTGAAGCAACGGGACAAAGGAACAGGCTTATTTAGTCTCAGAACCTTGTTATTGGACACTGATTAGATTCTTAGAACTTTAACAATAAGCAGTAGCATTTTCTCATAAAATCAGAATCTGCTGAAGCATAATCTTCCTTGCAAAATGACAGCAAAAAATTCAGTCTGAGCTCGAATTTCTAGGTAAGAAGCACACAATGAGTCTGCTAGATTATTGTTGAGCTAGTGTCACTGCTTCTAACAGAGAAACTATGCAATTTTTAACGGTATTATGGTTTTTTAATCATGACTAGAGGCCATTGGTAGCATGCTTTTGAGTCCCATACAGTTTTTTTTCGAGAAGTTTTAAACCAACAATCTTCCTTTTAAGAGATTTAAACCCACTATTTGACTTGCCTATTTCAATTGCAGTGGTGGAGTTTCAAGATTTACAGATGGCTTCTAAAAAGTATTCTTTAAGGTATAGAAAATATTGGTAGATATTAAAATTGGTGTCATCCTTAAACTAAGATCCAAAACTTGGTGTAAATGTATCTGTAGGTGATTGTGACATGTACTCATCTGGTCTGTGAAGATCTTTTGTAATGCATTATGCATTCAACCATAGAGTACAATCCTTTTATTATCATTTTGTCATAAAGGTTTATGCACGGGGAACAGGCACTGTGCCAGGGTAAGCTGAAATACTGTGCTGCTTAAGTAGTCTAATGTGATGTGGGTGTCTTTCTTTAGTCAGTACTGAAGATCTCATTTATGATCATCTGTTAACTTGGTTGAATAGATGCGTGCACCTTTTAAACTCATTAAAAATGTTAACAAGGTTATCAGTATTAGCTGGTACAAGTGCAACAGCCTTTCTAGGGGTGGGTTTGGGGTATCAAAATTTAAGTCCACAAAGTTAGAAATCGCAGTAACGATCCATTATGGCCATATAAATTACATGTTTAAACTAGTTTGGTTCATTGTTTAACTTGTGACGACTTCATAGACCCCTCTCCTTAAAGTTCTTAATCTCAGGTTTTTAATTTTAAGGAAGCAGAGTATTAATGTGGAGCCTGAGAAATTCAGAACAAGAAGACAAATTATATAATTCTGCACAAATATACTAAAAGTGGAAATGGTAATTACTGTACTTATAATATGTATCATAGACTTCCGAATTGGTTTTAGGTACGTTTGTACATATATATTGACACACAACTGCCAGAAGTGTACATTTATGATTTATCCAAGCTAGTTGTATGCCATTTTGAAATATCCTAAGAGCTGAACTTAGTCTCTGCAAACTTGGGATACAATCAAGCCAGGCCATGCAAGCCATTTTGAAATTAATATGAACAAGCAGGGCCATTCTTTCCCATCTCAGATTGCTAGATGACCAATGGGCAGGTAAATCTCTTGAAGGAACCAGGATATTCAAAGTATTCACTGTTCAAAGCTTGAGATGCCGTTGATATGTCTCTTGTTGATTTGAAGGCCACTGGAATTTCTCATTTGCTTTTCTTGTGTAGTTTTTAATATTTTATAATCTAATTTTAAGGTCACGGCCTAGCCACACACTAAATTGATGTATGAGACCCCTTGTTTGTGGGACAAGGGATCCTCTCTCCATATACATATTTTTAACCTTTTATCATACAACCATATTCTATTGAATCCACTCACAAAAATATCAAATAAAATTTCATATATGTTGTAGTAACTCTAGGAAGAAGTTGACAATAAATTATCCCTACTGAACAACTATTTCCTCATTTAGTGTTAAATGATAAATCCATGAATCCTTTTAGTCTGCTGCATCATCCTCTCTAAACAAGAACTTTTAACAAATTTGTTGCTCAAGCTCTGGTAAAAAGCCGCCTTCTCATGCTGCTTAAAGGTAGATTTTTGTGTGAAACTTTCATTATCAGCTAAGGCAGAAGTTCTGACTCTGATCACATGCTCCTCAAGTTATACATGAAATATTAGCTGTATTCATGCATTGGTTGTCATCCCTCTCTGTTACCTGTAAACTGTAAATAGTCTGTTCAAAATGTCCTTGTCTTTGTGTAAAGTCTTCAATGCTTAGGCTGTGGATTTTCCTTAACGATGCCTTTAGTGGATAAGTGCTGGTGGCGTTTGTTTTCATATGTTGAAATCCCTTTCCTATGCGTTAATAACTCACTTTTGTGCTTAACTAAAAATTTGACCTCTAGCTGTTTGCATTACATAGATCCATTTGCTGGCTAAATCCTCGATGACTCAGGTTTGGTGCAAATTTGAGTGGAGTGATTGTTAGCGAAGGTATTTGCTACATTGTTTGTGTTATATTTCTTTGGGGTGACTAATTTCTAGACTGCTGGGTTTGCTGGGAAATGAGGTATGCAACTGGGAATGAATTGATTGGTGTTCACATCTTTCATTTAGTTGGATAACTCTCAAATTTTAACTGTTTATATTTAGCTCAAAATTGAGTCTTCTGATAAATAATAAAGCTTCACAACCATATCTTTGTTGAGCCAGACAAAACCATATTTTCAATTCAGAATGTAGTCATATACTAAACCTTGAAGATATTCTTCTAAATATGTCAGGATTGAGATTTACAACTATAAATGACCTTAAATGGAGACACACAAATAGGTGACCGTGAGAGTTTAGCTTGTGAGACTTGAGTGACACTATTATTTTTCCCTCTTAATCTAAATTTGTGCACAATTTTTTTCTCATTGGGAGCCAATTGCATTTTCTAATTTTTGCCTGTTTAGATTTTTGGCATCATCACAGGGATATTGAAGGAATTTTTTGTGAAGCATTCTAGGACAATGCTTTATCAACTGAACTCACAACTCGTGTAAATGTATTATCTATCGGTACTCCTAAGCAGAACAGATGCCTGTTTCTTAGACCTTTGTTTGAAACATGATAACCCACATATAGCTTATTTCCCACCTTTAAGGTTGAATCCTGAAATACAGTTTATTGGGTCTGTTCTGGATATCCAGGTTTCCAACAAACCTTTCTTTGGAACTTTTCTTTCTCTCATTTTTATATTGTATACTCTTTGTGCCATCGTTATAGTAGTAGTAGAACGACCAATTTCGGTCATTTTGCTGGCCGGAAAGGCAACGGAGTTATTATGTGATCTCCCACTACTACTTGCATCCCACTGGAGTGTCATCCAGAATAGATCCCTGTGGCACCAGGTGACCTAGTTGTCTCATGAGTCTGACTTAGTAAAAATAGATAGGGATTCTTCTCGAAGTTCCTTCATTCCAAGAGAGTACCAATTTAACAGCAGGTCACTATTAGTAAATGTTTGATTGGTGAAATGATTGTTTCCACAGAATATAAGTCAAATTCTGTTCGGTAGCTAGCATATTTTGGAATGCCTTTACAGAGATGTTCCTTGGTTCAAAACATGATAACAACATGCAACTCATCTATTTGAGTTAGAAGCAACTTGTAAAGCAGAAATAAAGTTTCTTGGGGGTATAGTGGATGGTCAACAAACCTTCGAGGTTTTGGAACCTCCCTTTTGTCATGTTTTTAACTTTTTAAAATTGTGGTATTATGTTGTATGATCTTTGTTCTTAGTTACCGGATCCACATATGGAGGATGCAGGATCTGTGTTTCCGTGGATCTGTATCCGGATCCGTTGGATATGTTTCTGGTTGGAAGCGTTTAAGGATCCTTACAAGATCTGTTTCTTGCTTGTCAGAAACATCAAGTTGAGAGATACTGTCAATACAACCATTAAAATAATACATTAAAAACATAAAAAGAAGCAACCTGTGGGGCCTTGAAAGTCTATATTTTTACTATAAAATAGTCTCTATTCCCATCCTAAAACACGCACGTCTGTGAGAGTGTTTTGTAGCTTAATATATTCAAAGATCTCAATTTTCTTTGTTTCTGGCTTGTTTTTTTAGATAAAAAATTTTCTTTATTTTTCGAAGAGAAACGTTGTGGAGAAAACTCCTAGCACTTCCCCTCACATTTTATGGATGGTACCTAGTGGAAACCCGTTCGTGCTGATTACAGCACCTGGCCCAGTAGGGAGTTCAAGTGAGGCATGTAACAGAGGCAACCAGCTGGGCATTTGGTTAGTTTTGTGCTAGTGGGTGCCCTGTTCAAATCTCCCTGTGTGAGGTACACTAGTCTACGTTTACGAGTTTACTTGGGATGCCATTTATGAATGTGGGAAGCATCCCTAGAGAATGATCTCTTGTTTCTCCTTATCTGGAACCTAATTTTTCAAGAAATCTGATTCCATGTATTTTTTTTTCCATCAAATTTATAAGCATAACACTGGGCAATTTCTAAAACTTGCTAGAGCTAGAGTTTGATCATCAATATGGATTCAGAATCATTGAAATTATCTTCTATCATTCATATTGTATCTTTCTCATATATCGCTTGTCCTCTGTGAGCTTCCTCAATTCTATTGTCACGTTTTCTTATCCTTTGTCCTTGGGTCTTCTCTTGTAGTGCCCGTTGACTCCTTTCGATCCTTAATTCTTTTCCATGCATGTCCTCCCCTTCTACTTATTGCTCAGATTGCTTCCTGAAAGATCTATTTCTGAGCTTTCCACATTGTTGTCACTTTGTGGCTCCTCAGAATTTGATTCTCTTGCTCCATATCTTATGAGGTGAGCTCTCACAGCTATGAGGGCTTCTTTTTGCTTCAATCCCATGTTTACTTTGATCATTATGTAGTCTTTCATGAATATTTCCTTCAATTTTGGGCATTCATTTCTTTCATGGTCTGTTGGCCCACATGAAACAAACATTGGTACCTAAGACTATATTGTATATGCAATTCTGTTTTGTATGTCCCTACATTCTACATAGGAAGCATTTGCAAGCTTGCGTCCCTTCTGGCAACGTCTCATTAGTGCCAATATTTTACTCTAGCACTTGATAGACATTTTGATTGTCTACTGCTCACTGTCCTCGCTGAGCTTGGACATTCAAGACATTTAATTCACTCGTCCTTGCTGGTTCATCTGTCTTGCCCAACATGTTCATATTTCTTGGATTACCAAAGGAATACATCTATCCATGGACTGTAGTGTCTTGATTCTTGCAATAATTATACTTATTCAACTTCCCAATGGAAAAATCTCTACATCTATCCATGGTCTGTAGTGTCTTGATTCTTGCAATAATTATACTTATTCAACTTCTCAAGGAAAAATTCTCATCCTTTTTTCTTGGCACATCTTCACTCTTCTTTGGCCTCTACTTGTCTTTGGGTAGTTCTCCATGTCTGTTTGCTTCTGCAAATTTCTTCAACTTGTTTTCCATTTTTTGAATTTTTATTTCTATTCATTATTCTTATTCTCTTCGTCCATCACAAAGATTTCTATTTCTTATTCCATTTTTATTGCTATATTGACTACTTTATATTTCCTTGGTCTTGTTGTTTGAACATTTGCTCGAACATGAATTCATTCCTGATATGATCTAGTTAATTTTTTCTTCTTCGGGACCTTGGTAGCTGATCAACAATTCCTTTATCCTTCCATCATATTTTATGATTGTCGCACCAATTTTCTACTTTCTAAGTCTCTTTGAATCTGTAGACGACTTCCTCCTATTGGCTGAATGAGTTTTATCCATCTGCCTTGGCTCCTTTATCCGTCCATCATATTTTATGATTGTCGCACCAATTTTCTACTTTCTAAGTCTCTTTGAATCTGTAGACGACTTCCTCCTAGTGGCTGAATGAGTTTTATCCATCTACCTTTCTATGCCAGGTTAGAGTGGTTCCCTCCCCATTAGGAACCTTCAAACTGTTCATGTTTATTTTCCCTATCATTTTCTTGTTTTTTTAACATGTAACGAAGCATCTAAGTCTCTTTGAATCTGTAGACGACTTCCTCCCAGTGGCTGAATGAGTTTTATCCATCTACCTTTCTATGCCAGGTTAGAGTGGTTCCCCATTAGGAACCTTCAAACTGTTCATGTTTATTTTCCCTATCATTTCCCTATCATTTTCTTGTTTTTTTTAACATGTAACGAAGCATCCCACCCTCCAGCCTATAAACTGTTCATGTTTATTTTCCCTATCATTTTCTTGTTTTTTTTTAACATGTAACGAAGCATCCCACCCTCCAGCCTATACGTAAGGGTAAGATATTCCTCATGGCTCAAAGCTCGATCAACAGTTAACTTATAAGGAGTGAAACATGTCATATGCAGATTTGAACCCGGGTGGGGAGTATAACGTTTCTCCTCCCTAACCACCTGTGCTAGTCCTGATTGACTATCCTTTTCTTCATATGCTTGTCATATGCCCATTTCTCTGTTTCTCCAAGTTAATGGTTGTCCCGTTTGTGCTTCCATCATAAGTCCGGGTTTAGGATGGATCCATTCTTTGAGGTGTTGTTTGTTGATGACGGAAATCTCTATCCTTGTCGGAACTATTTGGGTCATACTTGTTTTTATACTCGTTTGAGTTGTCACTATAATTGCTAAAAGTATTCCTTGTGGGACTTCTTGGACTTATCTGCAGATTCCTTCTTTTGTAACACTCACTCTTATGTTCTCTGTGCTACTCTCTATCCCACTCTGACATTCTTTGCTCCCAGCTTTTTCATTCTGAGGGTTTCCTTGCTCGTTGCTGATAAGGTTTGATGTCTCACCTTCCTTTCCGTTGCCTTTGCCTACTATGTTTCCTTCTGCTTTCTGTGGGGACGCCATGGGCATTCATCCATTTTTCAAGGTTTGTGAGTGTGCTTGTTCTTCATTGTCCTATTCTTCTCAGGTTAGTGCTCTTCCTCCTTTTGATTCCCTGTGTTCTGCAATGTGATCATTCTCTATTCATTTTTCTAGTTGTTGTCCAATCCACTATTAGTCAGATGTCTTGTCTTCTAATCAATCGGGCATCGAGACTAGTATTCTATCCTCTACGATTCGTGATGTCCACCAACCACGCAATGGACCTCGTTTATCCCCTTTGTTACGAACTACAAATGTCTTGCCTCAACCTTTGTCCACTCTTTAGTGGAGAAATTATCCTTTGTAATACCCAATGTTTTGGATCTCAGCTCGGCTAATCTTCTGTTGTCCTAGAGGCCAGATCCAAACCTATTATATGGCTTGATATTTTGTTTTTACCCGAATTTCTTGCTCGCCGTCTTTCGTCTATTTCGTGTTTGTTTGTCCTTCTTGTATGCCGGTGTTCTTATCCCTCTTGTATGTAGGCATCCTACCCCAAGGCAATGCCCTTAGTGCTCAAACTCTTGCCACTTAGTTGATAGGCAATGCCACCTAAAATGTTGTGCACTTAGCGGCGAACATATTGGACATATTTGTCATTACTATAAGCAAATATTAACTCTCAAAACAACAAATGTACTTTAATTAAGTACATCTTAACTCATTATTACTGCCCATTCTTAAGCATTTCTCTGGTTCATGTCCATTAAAGAAATATAAACACAACAGAATCCATAATAGGAAAAACATTTCAGCAACATATAACTCACAGATTTATATTTGGAACCCTGAACATTGAGTTGAAAGCCCGCTTTGAAACAAGGTCTCTATTACAAACTGTGCATTACAAGGTTAGGCCATCTGCCTGAAGTACTCAGACAGATCTCGTCCTCAACCGGTAGTCCACTGTCCACCTTAAGGTTACTCAACTCAAGTGCATAACAAAGACCAACGCTTTAGGCAGGGCGCAACCTCTACAAAATCCCTAGGACTACCAAGGCACTGGACACCAATGTGGAGTACGGAGAGAGTCTCTAAAATGAGGAAACGGATTTGGGGGAGCTTTGGAGTTTCCTGCGATCGAAACAAACTTACAACCAAGAGATTGTTGCATTTTAAACACTGAGAGCAATGTGGGTTTGGGGAAATTCTGTTTGGTCAAGCTTCGGAGGGTTCAGGGACCTTCTGAACTCAGATAGTCACTTTTAAGGAAACCTGGGAGGTTTTAAATCTTTATCTTTCAAGTGCCTTCACTGTGGCAATGTATTATAAGTGGATGTTTCTCCAGGGATTATTATTAGCTGATGGTTAAAGCGGGCCAATGTTGTTCCAAGTTCCTCTTGGCATTCTGAATCCTGATAGAGAATAACATTGAGAGAAGAGTCTAGGCTACGGTTGTCTAGAAATGTGCTAGATGTTAAACACTGTTTGAGCTAGATCTCTTTCATACTGGGAGAATTATGGTCTATTAGAAGCAATTACTTTCACCTTTCACCGGTGAAAGTGATTGTATCCTTCATATGAGAGCTAGTACTATTTGATGTCATCATAGAAGCTTCGAATAAATTTATCACCATACTAGGATTGAGTTGGGTATGCATCAGAAAGGGATGAATAGCAGTTGGGTAAGTGTGTGTCTGGTTTAATTTTCCATAGAATTCCTCATCACTCTTATAGGCCACCTTATGCCACATTGGGTGTCCTGGGGGAAGGACAGTACCTTGAGAATTGGTTGGGATGATTGCAAATTCGCGGCTCTTTTTAATTCCTGCAAGAATGTCTCGAAGCAGATCAGTTAAGCATCAACATCTGTAACCCTCCGATTTCCTGTGAACTCATTCTTTGATTATAAGCTATAGCTGTTATAGACATTATGTGCATGATGTGGAATTGTGATTAAAATGAAAATTGAATTTGGAAGTAATGCTCACGCTAGTTGGCAGGAAAGGTTTCATAAGACCCACTTGGTGTTGTAAATGCATGGTAGTTCATGTTCCCATAAAAGCTATGATTTAAAGAATGCACAACCCTATTATGGCTATCCGGGTTATGGATGTTAAATTGAATTTGGTGACGATTCCTGGATTGATTTGTTGAAATGCATGGACGTATGCTCAGTTTATCAAAAAGAGCTCCTAAAGAAAAAATGTTATATTCTGTTATTGGTATTAGTAAATACTATAAATACTTGTTTGGTCTTTCGCAACAGGCTCTATCGAAAATCGACAGGATGTCAACAATGTGGACTGTTTGTCTTTTTGATTTTGGCATAGATAAATTGTTTTCAAACCATGGCCTTGGGAACCTTATACTATATAGCCCCTGACGGAAAAGGGTAACTAAACTCGGCAAAGTACTCTTAGAAATACGAGGTTGTAAGCAGTGAGCGCCCTTGTTTGTTTGCTTCTTAATCAAACCAATCACCTGATGAAATTTCTTTGAATATGCATACCTTACTATCTAATTTTGAGTATTGTAGTGAGCGACATGAAAATCGATGTGCTTCGGCTAAACCAAAGTCGATTTATGGAAGAACTGACTTAGAGATGTGAACGCTTTCATAGAGGTTTTATAGAATATCGGGAGTCGGGAGTTTGGAATTCGTTGATTGAGGTCCCATGGATTTTAAGTGAACATTTAAATTAGCAATTTAGCTGTAGTTCATAGAGAGTAATTGATAGTAATTCAATGAGATAGTTAAACCAGCATAGATCTATTTTATATTTGGAATTATACATGGAATTATCAAATATCCATATGAATCCAATTTCTTTAAATATAAGATGGATTTATGTTAGTTTTATTTTTTAATCTTTATTGTAAAATTTAAAATTGAGCTAACATATGTTACCATGCCAATTGTTATCTATTTAATAATATCTACCCATTTTAAGTTATAAAACACCTTGCTACTTAATGCAATTACATAAGATGGACTTGAGCAATTGGGCATAGTCCATAGGGGAATTGACCAGCAATCCATTGACATTCCAAATACGGTCACTATATATAACTAAGGAGTAATTTAATGAGGTAGTTAAATAACCTAAGATGGCCTAACTTATGCCGACCGATTTATTTAGGAATTGACCCAGTATGAAAACCGATTATGAACATAGTGTGAAAACCGATGATGAACATAGACGATATCGAAATCAGCAAGATTATTCTTGTTCAAAATTGCTAGATTATAAAAAACAATAGTTTGGGTAAAACTAACGAACTTTGGAAAAATAATGGTTGTGGTAAAATAGATGGGCATTGAAAGATTGATGGTTTGGGTACCCTACTAACAGGTAATGAAAATCGACAGTTTGGGTAAAATTTGTGGGCATTGGAAGTTGACAATTTGGGTAAAATTTGACGGGCATTGAAAATCAACGATTTGGCTAAAATTGAAAATTGATGGTGAGAAAATTGATTTATAGAAATTGGAGTAAAGTTGATTATGTAGTAAATGAACTTTTTTTTAGTCACAAATTTGATAAGAATTCAACACAAATGTCAAGTATAAGTAGAGTTTTATCATGATCTAAGATTTGTGCATGGTGGAACTATGTAATTAGGGGGTTTGCCTCATTCTGAAGTGATCTAGTGTAAACAAATCAATTAGAGTTTTGGATTGGTGGAAACCAACGTTTTGCATTGTTGGATTTTGGTGGTGGGAGGGAAGTTAGTGGGTGGGAAGTTTGATACAAGATTAGATAACTCCGTAGAAATCACTGTCATAAAATTGAAGAAGTCTAAAAAAGAGAAGCCTATTGTAAAGCCTTAGCTTTGAGAGGCTTTGAGCACCTTCACTGCATGATTACCTTGGTGGTCACCGATTGACATGGATAGATGTGGCATGAGTTTGATGGCTAGATGAGTCGATTGTGGAGTCCCTTGGCCCATTGACAAGGCACACCATGCACAAGCCAGTGCCCTTGCACGAAGGTTGGGTGCATCGCAGACATTGGTATCTTACATTAGTTGGAAAGAGCAAGAGAAGCTTGGAGGGAATTTGGTGAGGTAAAGAAGGCTGTTGTGGAAAATCTCGTCTATAGGCATGTGCTATGCATGATAGACGAAGTGGCAAGAATAATTGATTGGCTTATATATGATTTGGCCATACTTGGTTGGGAACGCATTGGTTGGGAAGACTAAGTGGGTGCTCTTGGTTAGATGCATGTCAACTAGGATCACTTGGATGCATGTCACATCGACACATGTTGGCTTTGTGCACTTGTTGGGTACATCTTTTGAGCATATTAGGACACAAGATAACGAGCCACACTTGGAGGAATCAAAGCACTTCCTAGGCACAACATGTCGATCGCACTTCAGGTTTTACCTAATTCTGAATTGACCCAAAGCATAAAAAATTCAGTCAAAGTTTTGGATCAATGGAAACTAATTTTTTTGTGTTGTTGGTATTCAATAGTGGGAGGGAAGTTTGATACAAGATTAGATGACTCCATAGAAATCATTGTGATAAAACTAAAGTAGTCTAAAAAAATGAGAAACTTATTGTAAGGCCCTAGCCTTCAGAGGATTTCATAACCTTTGTTGTATGATCACCTTGGTGGTTGTTAATTGACATAGATAGACATGACATAAGTTTGATGCTAAATGAGTCAGTTTTGAAGTGCCTTGGCCTATTGGCAAGGTACATAATGGACATGTTTGGTGCCCTTACAGGAAAGTTGGTTGCACCGTAGACATTGACAACTTGCATTAGTTGGACATATTGAGAGAAGCTTGGAGAGATCTTGGCAAGGCAAATAAGGTTGCTCACTCTTGTTTGCAGGCATGTGCTATGCATGGTGGACAAAGTCATGGCAACATTAATTCTTTGGCTTATATATAACTTGGGTGGATTTGGTTGGGTGGACTAAGTGGGCGCACTTTGTTAGATACATGTCATCTATGAGCATTGGGATGCACGTCACATTGATGAATGTTGGTTGCATTTGGACACAAGACAATAAGGTGCACTTGGAGGCACCTTGTCGAAAGCACTTCTTGGGCATAGGTTGTTGGATGCACTTCGAGCACACTTTTGATGGACATCTTTGGGCACACTTGCGACAGGTGCATTTGTGCACACTTGTTAACCACACTTGCAATGGGTGCACCTACCAGGCACATTTGAGATACACACATATGCGATGGGTGTACTTGTGGGCACTCATGCCTTGAATGTACTTGCGATTGCATGGCATAGTGGGCATGATAACATTGGAGATAGACGTCAATGGACAAAGTCATGAGGGCATGGTTAAGTTAGTGATGTGGGAACTTGGGTCCACAGACTTGGAGAGGCTTGCAAGAGTTTGGCAAGACTCATATATATAGTGGACACTTCAAAGTGGCTAAGGCAACATCATCTTTGGCCAGTGATTCATCCACACAAGTTCAAAGTGAGCTCTACAATTGTGTTGAGTTATGGGTTTGGCACAATAAGTGCATTTACATTGGTTGATTAAAAAACAAAAAGGTTAACAAAACTTGTAGAAGGCAGACTTGCGATAGCTTCAGGGGTTGGTTTGTATAGTATTGTTGGGCATTGGTAGAATGCTATTTTGTCTTGGATTCTTTTACTTCTGTAAAAGAGTTGTAGGTAGGTGGTTGCCTTCCTTGGATGTATACTGTACATGTGTATTTGTATTGTGGCTTGTTTATTGGGATGAATGTTGCTCTATTATCTGCAATGCTTTATGTTGGCTAACTATTAACATTAGCTAAGTGTTGAATATTGTTAAGCATAAGTATTGTTGGGATGTTTTAAAGGCCATGGTTGGATGTATGCTAGAATATTGATTGAAATTAGTTGAGTAGGACTTAGTTGCATTTGATGGTTTGTAGTCTAATGCAAAGTTATAGGCATATCTTAGGTGAGAGGCATAGTTTGGTTGTAGTAAGCAAATGTTGACTGAGCCCAATGTTGACTGAGGGGGCCTTCTTTGCCCTCCCCTTAACTCTGAAATTGCGGCTTGGAATATGAAGAAAAGTTGGAAAACCCCTAAGTTCGAAGAAAAAAATTTGGACAGATTGTAGATATGTGACACATACTATTTTCTATAAAAGTAATGAGGTCCAAGTGTTTGTAGCTAATATGCTTAACGACCTTATTACTATAGAAGCTTTGACTCAAAGATTGTATTAATCAAGATGACTACTTGACAATGTATATCAATAACTCTATTAGAATTAATGAAATAACAAGGAACTGATATTTTCCCCTGGAAAAAACTCTATTAGGATCAAAGATTGTATTAATCAAAATGACTACTTGACAATGTATATCAATAACTCTATTAAATTAGGAAATTGTCTAAACATTATATAATTTATACTAAGTCAAAACTTAATAAACAAAAAATTATAATTAAAAATAAATTATTATTTTTAGTTTTTTTTCTTAAAGTAAAGAGACTAAATGGAAACTAAGTAGAGGGAACCTTAACAAAATTTTACAATTAAAGAATAAATTTTATTTTTTTAGTTTTTTTTGCAAATAAAGTAGGCTGTTCCTGGATGTAGATGCTACTATGGATTAATGCAAAATTGTTCTGTTTAATTCAAACTATTATGGTTATTGCACATAGATTCAACTTGGCTTGATTATGGATTGCAATTACTATCATGGTTTATTGCACATAGAGATTTAACTTGGCTTGATTATGGATTGCATTTACTGTATATACTGCTCCTCAAAAATGCCTTTGTAAATACTCCCAAAACATATGGTATCAATGGGGGTTAGCACTTAGACCATTCATATTTACTTCTTCAGCCTAGCGTTATATAGTTGGTGTGATGCTACCAACCAACAGTTCTGTGTAGTGGGATCGTTGGAGGAACTGCCTTACGAAATACTCTGTGAAAATCAGTAGAAGCAAGGCAAGGGGTAGGTACTTCAACAAACTATTGTACCTTTAGATCCCTAAACAATTTATTTCTGTGGGATGGACAGCCGTTGGATCCTCGGGAACTGCCGGATTTAATTTAGGAACTACTCCCAGAAGATCCCCGATCTTTGATGGATGGAAAGAAAGGAAGAATACGGTGAGGCAAAGGAGAATTATAAGGGTTGAACGGTAAAGTAGTTGAGTTGCATGTGATGATGTTTATTTTTTTTATTTAATTTTTTTTAAATACAAGTTAATGACTTATAAATACAAGTTAAGTATATTTTATTATTATTTAAAAGTCTTATAAAAATACAAGTTAATTACTCATCTAGTTAAGTATTTTATTTATTTATTTTTTTTAAATACAAGTTAATGACTTATAAATACAAGTTAAGTATATTTTATTATTATTTAAAAATCTTATAAAAATACAAGTTAATTTCTCATCTAGATGCTTAGATGGAACAAAGGTTTTTCATATAATATGATGATTATATTTATTTTACAAAAATCATATGTTTACATCTAACTCATTAAATGTGCACTTGTATTATCTATAAAAGCTTGTCACAACTTGAATTTTCACCTCAATTTAATGTAATAAATAATACCAAATAATAATATATTCGACCTTTTATCTGGAACCTGAATTATCATATGTTAATTGTTTAAACTTTATACACAACTTGAATTTTCAGCTCAATTTTATAAATACACCGCCCCAATTCTACCTATATACACATGTGAACGTAAACATATTGTGATGTTTAATATGTATATACCTGGGAATGTAAACAAATATTCTTTAGTGTGATGTGTCGTGTGTATATATGAAAATCTCAACGTAAGCTTCTTTCCTGGTTGGTGTTGTCTTCGATTATGTTTTCATTAAGGGCTCTCTCACAAAGTATAAAATCATTTAAGAAGGATGACATTATTTATAAAAAGTAAATAACAGAAAATTTAGTGTGAAATTTTAAGAATGCTTTTTCATATGCGAATATCATTTTTTTTATAAATGTGTGGATACAGATTAATGCATTTAATTTAGGAGGAATTAAATCAGAAGAAATGATTAAATATTCAATATAATAGAATAGCATTTTTATAAATGTGTAGTTATATAGCATTTTCATAAATATCTAGATATGCCTATTTTTATAAATGTATAGGTATTGATTAATACGTTATGATTTAAGTTAGAAAAAAAAACTAAATATTCAATAATAAAAAATAACACCTTCCGCAAATTTGTAAAAATTTTATATATATTAGTTCTTTAAAAATTTATATATTATAATTTTTTTTAAATTAAAAAATTTAAATATTTAATAATATTAAAATTAAAAAAATAACCATATATAATACTGTTTTAACATTGTATGGCTTTGCAAACAACCACCTGCTTTACGGAACGAATGCTTTGTGGGTACCGCACTTCAGAACAACCTAGACTATTTACTTTTATTGTTACTAACAACCTCCGTTATTTACTAGGCTGTATATAATGGCAAAGAATATTTTATATGTAGTAGAGTAATAAATGCCGCCGTTGTAGCACTGTGGGTCGTTGAGATTCAACAGCCCACAGTGCTACAACTGCGGCATTTATTACTCTACTGCATAATGAATATTGATTGCCACATAAAATTTGAGTGAATGAGCATACTGAGAATAGCGCCAACTCCTACTTTTGATCTATTGCTGCCCTTCTTCCCCTATGGGGATGGACGAGTGAGTACTAATTCTTTATGCTAAAAAAAATAAATAACAACATATGAGCATAGAATATATATATATATTTACATAATTTTTTTAAATTAAAAAATAATAATATATTATAAAAATATAATAATTATATATATGGATAATTTTAAAATTATATACTATTAAAATGTATATATATTGGTTTTGGTATAAGATTTAATATTAATGTTAATTGGTTTAGAGTTTGTAGTAAATATAAAGAAAGAATTAACTTATATAATATTATTGAATATTTAGTTTTTTTTTAACTTAAATCATAATATATTGATCAATACCTACACATTTATAAAAATGGGTGTATCTATATATTTATAATTATTAAAAAAAGCATAAAAAACATAAAAAATGATAAAATAAAAAAATGGGTGTATCTATATATTTATAATTATTAAAAAAAGCATAAAAAACATAAAAAAAACGATAAAATAAAATAAAAGTGATTGGAAAAGTGTATCAAGAAGATGTTAACTAGCATAGTTATAAGTAAAGTGATCGGTGTGCATAACCAACAAAACAAATAGTATTTAATAAACAAAAAAACAAAAACTTATATGAAAATACAAAAACAAATTGTTACTTGTTTCTTTAATCACCATTTAAATAAAGCTTATATAAATCTTAATCAAGATGCTTTTAAGCATAACAAGATATACCGACCATGAAATGAATCCCTGCTTTACACTTGGGTTAATTTGTTGATTCCCTCAAGCAAATCCAAAATCTCAAATAATATCTAAATGCCTATCCACATAATAAATTATTATTATTATTTTAATATAGGTTAGGTTTTAAACAAATATTAAAACTTATTATTATTATTATATTAATATAGGTTAGGTTTAGAGTAAATAGTGTCTAATGAAGACACTTATCATGTAAAGTTTATTTTTTTTATAATCAATATTATTATTTTTAATTTAATGAAATTAAAGCTTAAATATTGATTATTGATTATTTATGATTATTTGTTATTATTAATACCTTTAAATTAAAATTGATATGTTAATTTTATTCTTTAATGTATTTTTTATAGGTTAATTTAATTCTTTAATGTATTTTTTATATGTTAATTTTATTCTTTAATGTATCTTTCATATGTTAATTAAGATTAATTTTGCTTTATAGTATTTTTAAGAAAAAAATAATAAGGAATTAATTGATATGCTTGAATATTTTTCTTTTATGATTGAAGAAATTGGACAAAAAGGCTACTTGAATCTCGATAGTTTTGGTGAGTTAATGTTATAAAAATCTTAGGGGGAGTCATTCTAGACTTTAGAGGAAATCAAGAAATAACCTATGCATTGGAATAGAGATTGCTTTGAATAACAAAATAGAATCCCTAACCTTCTTAAAAGGCATCCTATTTCTTTAAGCTCAAGAGACAAGGAAAGCTATGGTAGTGTGAGACTCTGCGATAGTTTTTAGGCAGTGTGTAATTTAAATCCTTCCCTTGCTAACCTTTCCTAGCTCGTTAAGTGAATAGGATTTTACAGAAAGTACAAATATTTGCTCAAATGGATTTCTTCCATGCCCTCCAATTCCAAAATTATGTGACAGATCAACAAGCAAATTTGGGAGTTGTGTTTAGCCTTGGAAACATAATTTTAAATGTGGGGCCTTTTTTACTCCTATACTGGTCGAAATCATAGATTTGGAGAGTAATAGTAAAGTGCCTTGTGAACTTTCAAGCATAAATAATATATATTTAAGTTTCATTGTCATTTAGTTATCACACCTTCCTTCTCTTCGATGGAGAGGTTTAAGAATCATATGAGGGTATATATGGGCATTCATTGTGGGTTTAAGGATGCAACAAGTGTTTGCTTTGGCCTGTTCTTGGCATTGGGCCTCTTTTGGTTTTTGGAATGTTTTCTTCTTTGTTTGTAGCTACCTAGAGCTCTTGAGGGAGCCTCACTTTCTTAGCGCTGAATCAATGTATCAATTTTTTTGTGTGTTCTTTTGTGTGCTTTGAGCACTTTGGTTTTCAATGTGCTTAGGTTTGCCATTGGTGCATAGGTGTTCTCTATGCTTGGGTTCGGGGCTTTGGCACTCTAGTGCTTTCTTGATAAGAGGAAGAGGGATGGTGCATTATCATTGCATTAAGGTGTTGAGTTATCTGTAAACTACGTGAATTGAAGAAATGTCTCAATTGATACTTGAAGTATATTAGAGATGCACAGTGTGGAAGTGTGGAATTGTTAAAGCCATGATTATATGAGAGCTATGGCATGCAAAATTTGAGGAAAATTCCCAACAAAATACTATATAGCTAGAGATCATTGTGCTATTACACAACTAAGCATGTTAGATCTGTGGAATTGACAAAAAGAAGTGGATGCTTTCATGGATACACAACACAATTGAGAGTTAAATAGTTTTGTTCAATTAAATAAGGTAACGTTGGTGGTGGATTGCGAAAAATTTGGAATTGGAACAAGGTAGTGTATTGTAAGCTATTAATAGTGAAAAGAATAATAATAAAAAAAAATTTAAATTAATAATACCATAAATATAAAATTAATTAATTTTTATAAATATCATAAATATAAAAAATAAATTAAATTTATAAACCAAAATAATTTAAATAAAAATAATCATCACTAATATAATTTGTTATTATTCTAATATATAAAATAAAAAAACATATAAATAATTTTATAAAAAATTATAAATATCATTTGGCCTACACTATCATGTTGTAAAAATCATATCTGTAAAATGAAAAATCACCGAAAGAAAAAACCACGTCCCATTCCCCTTTTGTTATTTAATGAATTTGATTTTCATATTTTTAAACACAAATAAATTGGATTTAAATATCGATATATGTTTTAAATGATCCCATGGTTTTAAAATATAAATAATTCTGTTAAATCCAATAAACCACGTGTTATAATCCCTTTTACGATTACTTGCTCCACATATGGGAAACTTCTATGACATCTTTATTCCAAATAAACCAATGATGCTATTTTTACGTTCCCCTTCCTCACGCCCACGACGACCATATTCTAACGTAAAGAATCCAATATAAGGAACCCTCCATCGTTAGCTAGATAGCTAGGTCAGGCCTTTGAAACTTGACGTCTTACATATGATATTATGAATATGGATGGTTAACCAAGAGGCTAAATCGGAATCTTTGACAAAGTGCATATGCATGTGGTGCTTTGGGGTGGGTGCTTGGGCTACAAGATTAATCATCCAAAGCACAAGCAATAACGGGTAAGGTGGAGGCTTGGCGATCTTGATATCTTTGCTTTCTTCATCTCACCTCAATCCTATAATAATTTCTTATCTCTTTTATAAATGTACAAGAAAGGGAAGGCAGCCGTTTTTGTTTCTTAACATCGTCCATAGGACCTCCGTATCACCGTGCGCCGGTGATCTGAATGCCAGCTGATTCATTCAAACCCTTCTTTGAGACAGCGAATGCTGGAGAAGGAATAAATGGATACGGACTCCGAGGGCTTCGATCTCGCAACCTGTGAATTTAAACTGTGTGTATGATCCTACGATTATTCAATCAGACAGGCAACCAGGCAGTCCCCAAATGGCCAGGTATGTTGTCACCCCGTCCACGTCGCCTCCAATGTGCATGGAAATGTAGCGTTTAATCCATGCTTTACATACTTAAATTCACTTGCTCGCAGATCTCGGGATCTATTAGCGTAGAGGCCGAAGGCACAGAGTCATTTAGTTTAGTTGAATCTTCCTGGTATGCGCTTCTGTTGTTGGTTTCAGAGGTTTGTATATCGATAATGTCTGCTGTGTACTACCGATAACTTTCTAAAAAATTCAAGTATTGTGTGATTATAATAATAGGGGTAAGAAGCCGAGAATATGTTGATTTCCTTTTGGTTTTCATTTAGGTGCATTACACATGTTTGCCGAATATCGAACTGGAGCTTCAGGTCCGTGAGATTGGGTTTATCTCGCCCGCGTTGGGACTCAAATCCTTGTGCATGAGAAATATCATAAAATTAATTTGCTGTCGGTTTGGCATCGTTTCTCTGGAATTTGAGCATGACGATGCCGAAATTTACTAATAAATATCGGTCTTTGCGGTTCGGTGTTGAGCGTTGCTAGTCTTGGCGGACCTTTAAGCCACAGGCTTCGACGTCCATGATACCGAAGACTCTTGCTCTTCGACGTTATTTTGAATAGTTCGCAACATACGTACTGCGGAGCGGGTATTAGGAGAATTTTTTTAGTTCGATTCAGTGATGAGGATGCCTCTATTTACTTGAAATAAAATTATTTTATTTTCGCTGTGCATAGTATAGTATTTGTGTACATAATGTACGCATATCGCCGATCTTTTGGACTCTTAATTCGAATCATACGTATCTGGAATATTATTCGAACTTCTCTCAAGGTGAATTGTTGTAGTGAAATGATTCATATTTCGGACGATCGTATGCTTATCGTTTTCACCGTAACTGGTTTGACCTTCCGTTAGGGCCACTTTCTCAGCGCCCACACGCTCTATCTAGGTAACCTTGCATAGGATTCCCTACCTGTCAAGACTGTGTAAGAACTGGTGCTTGACTTTTTCCCCATGACAATATTACGTTAGTAATCCTGCTAAGGACCGCAGCCTTGTAATTGAGTTTGGTGGTTTTCTCTATCTCGTTGCTACAAGCCCCAACAACTTGATAGGATTGGTAGGACAATCTAATGTTCATATGCTGGGTATCATAAAAGGGGGGTTTTGGGGAGTGTTGGAAGGGAAGGGATGTGAGTTTCGGTTTCTTTATCCTGAAATCTCCTCTGCTGAGAACGAATGTACAAATTGATTTTATCCCCCAAGATATGGGAACGGTAGCAGCCTCACTGTGTGCTTTTTATGTAGTATCGAACTCAGTCTGGATTTTTTGCTGAAATTTTATTTCCTTTGTCTAATGGGTCCATCAAGGTCAGATGTGATACCGTTCACCAATGTACATTAGCCATATCAACCCCGCTGTTGTTGGCAGAGTCTCAGCCAAGTTGACGACTTTAAAAGAATAAATCAAGGGCCTAAAATCTAGATAGACGTCTCTTCACTTTGGAAACTCTCATCTTACAACCCATGGATCAAAGAGGAATGATGAACATGAAGCAACCTGACCATGGAACAGGCTTCATTATTCTCTGCACCTTGTTATTGGTAACTGTTTAGAGCTTTAATAATAAGTAGGAGAACTGTCTCATAAAATTCAGAACCTGCTGAAGCACAACCTGCCTTGCGAATTGACAGCAAAAACTCCAGATTGAGCTTGAACCACTACTTAAGAAGCACGCAACAGGGATTTTCAGAGTTTTCAAAACTTGAGCTGCGACTTTGAGAGTTTTCAAACACTGAGATGACTTTGATAGGTCTCTAGTGCATCTAAAGGCCACTGAAATTTCATTTTCTTTACTTGTGTAGTTAATATTATACAATCATATTATTTAGAAGCTAGGTTGCACGTGACGTGTACTAGTCTCGAAAATAAGAATGCATGGAGACATCATCCCTGCCCAAACGGGTACTTCGGGGAAACGTCGTGTATGTGTTTATATATTCTTTTTTAAAATAACACATTATTTTGTAATAAAATGAGAATGATATGTTAATTTGTAGGTAGGTTTAGAAGTGAGTCAGTGGTTAATCTGTCTTCATTTACCATAGATTAGAGTTTTCTAGACTTCCTATGGGTCATATATATATATATATATATCCTTAAATAACACATTATTTTGCATGAAAATGAGAATGTTATGTTAATTTGTTGGTAGATTTAGAAATGAATTAGGGGTTAATCTGTCTTCATTTACCATAGATTAGGGTTTTTTAGACTTATTTGGGTCCCATGTCCTAGGCACTTGGGGTTTCTGATAAGTTCCAAGGCGTTTCTGAGTTTCCACAAGTTTCCAGTACTGGTGCGTGGGCATTTTAGGAGTCTCATGCAACATAGTTTAGAAGCCATTGACAAAAATATCAAATAAATTTTCATATATGTTTTAGTAAAATTAGGAATAGGTTGGCAATTAAACTTCCCTACTGAACAACTTTGTTGTCATTTAATGTTTAACCTTTAATCTATGAATGATTCTAGTCTGTTGCATCATTCTCTCTAAACAAGAAGATTTTACACATTTATTGCTCAAGTTCTTGTCATAGACATAAGGCCTTCTCATGGTGATTTAGGGTAGCTGTTTGTGTGAGACTTTCATTATCATTTAAGGCAGTCATTCTGCCTGTGGAATCATATGCTCCCCTATTCATACATGAAATATTAGATGTATTTACATATTGGTGTCAATCCTTATCTGGCACCTGTAAGTAATCTGTTCAAAGTTTTCAATTCTTATATCTTAGGTTGTAGGTTTTTCTTAATGACACCTTTAGTGGAAAACTGCTGCTGGTGTTTATCATCTGTTTATCAACATTAAGTCTACATTTCCTAGAATATATGATATTGTGAGTATTTAATCTTGAATCTTCTCATATCCTGTCCCATGCATTTTATAACTCACTTTTGTTCTTAACCCAATCGAGCATGATCTGTTGTGATTGCATAGATCACTTGGTTAATTCGTGGACGACTTACATTTGTTGCAAAATTGAGTGGACTGTGGAGTAACTTTGAGCCGATTGGTCTGTTGCACTGTTTGTTGTGTATTCGTATTTCCTCAGGTTGACAAATTTCTAGATTGCTGGGCTTGTGGAAAAATGAATCATGCAACTGGGATTGAATTGATTCGTGTGCACATTTTTCATGTAGTTAGATCTCTTTTTCTGTTTATATCTATCTCAAATTTGAGTCAGCTGATATGGAATATGGCTTCACAAACATACCGTTCTTGAATCAGGCAAAGCCATGTTTGTCAATTTCGAACATAGTCATATAACAAATTTTGGATATATTTTTCTAATTATGTGTCATGGTTGAGGTTTATAACCATAAATGAATTTAAATTGGGACACACAAATAGCCATAGGTGGGAGTTTAGCTTGTGAGACTGGAGCATGGCTTAAACGTTTGTCTGAATTTCAGTGATTGTAGAATGAAAAGCATTGGAGTTATTCTGCCAAGTCTGTGTTCACCATTATTTTGCCTTCTTAATCTGAATTTGATGCATAAAACTTAGGTGGTTGGGAGCCAATTACATTTTTGAACTCTTGCCTATTTAGATTTCTTGCATCATCACATTGATTTTGAATAAATTTAAAGTAGATGTACACCAGTTAGTTTTAACTCCTATAAATATATTATCTATTGCTACTTCTAAGCAGAACGGGTGTGTGTTTCTGAGAGTTCTATATTTTGAAGTATGATAACTCATACAACTTGTCTCCTTCATGTTTAAGTAACTTGGAAGATTAGCCTGAAATAAAATTGATTGGGTCTATAGCATATACTGTTTTCAGAACTTCTCTTTCTCTCATCTACACTTTTATATTGTATAGTCTTTGTGCCATCATTGAAATTCCTTGTGGTCATCATGATTAGGTTCCTGTGGTAGCAAATAATCTAGTTGTCTCGTGAGTGACAGTAATTAGACAAGCTCTTTTGAAAGCTCCTTCATTCCGTGGGAGGACCAATCTAACTGCAGATAGCTAATATTAAATGTTTGATTGGTGAAATGATTTTTTCCACATAATATAGGTCAGATTGTGTTTGGTAGGCTCCAATGTTGGCATTGATGATACTATTTGATCTGAAGTACTTGAACGAAATAGTAAGTAACTTCTTTTGGCATGCCATTACAGACATTTGTGTTTTTTGGCCTTAAAGGATGTCACAAGTTGATCATCATGGGATGCATGTATTCTCTTTATATCACTATGTCTGTTATCCTAAGCTAATTAAATAATAAATACCCTCAGTAGTACCTTGCTTTGTTTATTGAATCTGTTTTTAATGTCAGTAGTACCTTGCTTTGTTTATTGAATCTTATCTTATCTTATCTAATACATTGGAAGACCCAGGAAACTGTGCTCCATTTTTTAGGCCTCATAAATGTCCAGCAGGCTTTGGCAGTTGTTTTCGCTTCATAGCCATGGACTTCTCACAGGAAGGTAATAACATATGTTGGATAGGTCTAATGATTTTACTGTCAAAAAATAAGGTTAAATTCCTTTCCAGTGGCTGTCAGTTTGGCATTTACAAAACCACTAGTTCTGGAGTCTGGAGTACTTAGCGAAATGCTATACTGAATGCCATTGTTTTGCATACCTTTCAAAATGAATAGTTCCAGCCATTGAAAGGATATCATATGGAAAAATTCACCGACTCTGGAGTCACCTTGGTTTATGTGTTGCATATTAGTTCTATCATGCATTGTCCAGATCCAGGGAGTTGCTCTGCAATTTTTAGAGCTTATAAATTCCCATTAGATTTTAGCACTCCTAGTGATTCCTCATTCCCATAGAGTTCTTTCTTTACGATTTTCAGCCTAATAGGTGTACACTTTATACAAAGGAAGACTCGATTGCCATAGAGATGTTGGTTTATGTTGAGGAAACTGAACCTTCTTTAGATTAGTTGTAAATGTGCACCAGAGGGATTGGTAATTCCCAGAGGTAGCTTGATCTGTTTTTGATAGAACTTAACGTACCCTCAAAGATGCCTAGCTTGCTGAATCTGGTTATTATTTATGATTTTTTTCACTAGATGCAGCAGGAATTAGGTTTTATATTTGTTTTTAGATGCATTAATGCTTTTGTAAGGATGTTTAGGCTCAGACCTTTTGTGGATATTTGGACATTATTTTAGCATGGATTTATATGTTATACTGTGAGTAAACCATGATTTGTTGAAGAGATTGTTGTCTTGTCCTTACAGTTGTTATTACGTATTGATCCAATTGAAATCTGGTATTGGTTATGGTATCTCATGACCTTCTATGATTGTAGGTATATTATAATGACCATGATATATTCATTGTTATATGCTACATTGGTTATTCACCTTTTGTGTAACCCAGAGAATTAAGTCCTGAAATCCATTTTTGTCCACTGTGGCAGTCAGCTAGTTGTATAGTGGAGAGATGGTGGTACCTCAAAAGTAAATTAAGGTGCAGTTTTATAGATTTTTTGCATCCATGGGTGTTGGCTTTTCTTCTTCACGAATGTTTGTGGGTTGAATTCATTTTGAATAAGCACTGAATTTGGTACAAAAGGGAATGTCGTAGCTATGGGGTTTGTGCAACAAAAATGTGCTCTAGTCTGTAGGAGATCTCCAAGGCCTAACAATGGAGGAAGCTGTATATTCCTCATCATGAGCTATTTTGTAAGTGCTCATGCCTTTGGGATGGAAACATGGTGAGAACAGGTCTGAACAGAAACCCACATTTAATAAACGTTTGCATGATTGAAATGGACTTGACATTTTTTGGAAAACACATGATTGAATTTCTGTACTGGGAAAGTACTCTTTGAAACCGGCAGACCGATTCTCATCTTTGCTCTCTAGGTTCTTCATTTGGCAGCAATGATGCTGTGGTGACAGGAGCATAGCAATTATCTATTCCTCACCATATTACCTGCAGGCTGCTACAGGAGGCTGGAGCTACTGGAGCTACATGCAACTACATTTAAATGAAATTAAATAGTAAACTGGTAGTACTGCAGTACTATGATTGATGGTCTGTTACACAAAACAAGTCATGCCTCATAATAGATTGTCAATTTTTTATTTTAATATGAAGATTGTTTTCTATGGTATCTACCATTCCTCATGGCCAGGGTGGAAGAAGAGTGTAGTTTTGAATTGGGCTCTATTATTTCTTGCCACAACTTTATGGCATAGAATATTATGTGTGGCCTGGCATATGTCTGTTTTGACTTTGTCATTGTCATTTATCATTTTAGATTATAAGTTTTGTGTGTTAGGGATTGCTGTATACTAGAGAGTTGAGTTCTACATCGACGGATTACTGGGTTTATGATTTATTAATAATTAGCATAAATAAATTTGAACCTTGGATCTATTAAGCACCAAGAGGGATAAGAAGAAAGTAGTTGCAGACCTCTGGCTGCTTAAAAAATCCAGGGTTAAAAATGGATCTATGTTAGTTCAATGGAAGCTTTGGCTAATTATATGATATATCCTACGAAGCCACATTTCAGACACCCTTGGTTCTCAAAGGAAAATAATCATTTTTTGTGATTCAGCTCTTTTATTTCTTGCTATTTGGTAAGCAGCGTGAGAAATTCATTTAGCAAATCTTATTACAATTTACACATGGTGTCATTTTTATTATTATTATTTCTGTTCAGTTATTTTTAGAAACTTCAACATTTGATCGATACACCATGTTAAAACTTGTAACTTGATTAAAGAAAGCTTCTCTAAAATCAACTTCAAATTGCAGTGTAGTGTAGATATATCATATTAATTTAGCAGTTAATCTTGTCCTGGTATAGAGAGATTAGAGAATTAGAATTTTTTTTGAGAAGTACATCTTAGATACTCTTTGCCTAAGCTGCTGTGCTATGAGGGACATATCTATGCCTTCAAAGTCACCCAGGACTTGCACCTGGTCTTGTCCGGGCCAACTTGGGGGGTGTTGAACCTGGGTCTCTGCCTCAATACATGCCTGATCACCTCACTGCTTGCCGCTAGAACACACTCCCGTGGGCAGATAACTACAACCTTAACATGTGCATGTTGTACTTGTGTAGAATTTTAGTTGTTTGTAATTTTTGAGAGGTGCTTCTAGGATCTGATCAGTGATTCAGTACTAGCGGTAGTTTCTCTAAGTTCTCAAGATAGCCTCTAGAGGTATTGTCTGTGCTAAAAAAACTACTTAACTATACTTAACTCTAAGTTCTCAAGATAGCCTCTAGAGGTATTGTCTGTGCTAAAAAGCTACTTAACTATACTGAATTCTGAGCATGTTGAAACTTTCTCTTGGGAATTTGATACTAGGGATATTAATGTGTCTGATTATGTAAAAATCATATCAAAAGACAATATTTACTGGGTATTTCCCTGATACTTTTTAATCTATTTGTCCATTTCTCTTTTCCTTTATAGCACATTGTTACCTTACATTTTCATAACGTATTTTTTTATTTTCTATTTCTATCCTGACAGATGTAAAATTGGGTACTCCCTGATACTTATTAATATATTTTGAGGATCAATTTCTCTTTTCTTTTTGAGCACATGGTTACCATTTCAAGTCTTCCATATTTTCATAATGTATTTATTAATTTCCAGTTTAATGCTGATAGTAGTAAATTTGCTGCAGATAATCCAATCTAGTCAATGAGAGTAGAGTATACAAGCCAGAAGGCTGGAATTCATAGGCTTCAAAAGGTGAAGGTTTTGCCTTACTGGGGCATGTGGTAGATCGTGAGTAGTTCTGGTGGAGATCCAAGACATTGGAATGACAATGTCTAGTCATTATGTGAACATCAAAAAGCGTCAGCTGAAAGAGCGGTTATCTTGCCCTCTCTGCTGCAAGCTCTTGAGAGAAGCTACTACAATATGCGAGTGTCTTCATACATGTAAGGTTCTTTCTTTTTGTCACTTGAATTGCTATTCCATATCTGCTTTCATTCAGGGTTGCTTCTTCTTGTTGTTATAACTTGAATTTAATTATTTTGTTAAAAAGCACCTATCTGAGAGGAACATGATCCTATCTTTCGAAGTCCAGCTAACTAAGTTTTCTTGTTCTGTCTAAGTGGAATTTTGATATAAACTTGATATTTTGGACTATAGAATACTTGGGTATTGTTTTCAAGAATAAACTTTTTCATTATTGTTTCAATCACAATCTTCAGACTGTAAAATTGAATCAATTAGTCAGAAAAAAATTGTTTTAATATAGGTAGGTATTCTTTGTTCAATCCTTTCATTAGATTGGAGCAAAAATAATTGCCGAGGAAGTGTGAACTGTCCAACTTGCTTGAAAGGGAACTAGAGGGAATGTGAGAGGTGGAAATAGTCTTAGTGAACACAAAAAGATAAAAATTATCCTGATATAATGCAGGCTTTATTTGTGCGTTAACTATGGACTGCACTGGATAAATGCAACATCAGAAAATCTCTTGTGGCATCTAGTGAGGTGTTTATGGAGATAAGAAGGGATGATTGACAGAACTTTGTGAGAGGAAGATGGTGCTCCTGGTCATCAGCCTTTACTTTGCTAATTAGATTTTAGTAAACTGCATTCACCAAAAGGATCATTGGTTTCTGGCACATCCTGACTGGACAGGGCATTTTGCAGAGATTGCTACTCTGTGAGCAAAGATGGGATGAGTCCCGAGTCTAGAGAATATTAATTTGAGACTTACGGAAGAAATAGGCAGAAACGTATGCGATATTCAATAACGTGGGCTGGTTCATAAGTTAAATAATCATACTTGCTTCATCATTAAGTCTGGTATGGAGGGTGAATGATATTGACTTTGGTGGGTGCGAGTAGTCCTTAAATTGTAATGCTAATTATTTCTAATTGATTTTGAAAGCTTATTGATAAAGAAAATGTGTAGGGGGGGTGTCAATGGGGGCTTGATTAGATGGTAAAGCGGGGATTTTATATCCTCCCACGAAGGTTCAAACCCCCCTCCATGAGACATGTTTTGACCTTCAGGAGCCATATTTCTAGAGTGTTGTAAGCCATCTAAATTGCATTGTAATATTACCATATTGGGAAGGGCATTACTTCAAAAGTGGCAATAAATGATGCAAGTAGTTGCCTCCAAGAGAACACTACAACAATAGAGGCATGATATGGGTGAGCGCTCCAATAGATGACCATTATAAATGCATCCAATGATAAATAAAACAACTCCAAAGCTGAGTGCCCCTCCTCAAACCATGGATAAGTGTGTAATAAAGGCTCTCCAAGCCACTCATACCACTACAAAGGCATAGATAAGCATGCTAGTCAACAACCAAGTGGAGCATTCCTTCAAATGAGGCATGGAATGAGTCAAGGTGGACCTCCAAGGTGAACAATCAAAAGATATGCATAAGTAGATGTGCAAGGAAGCTCACACTTCACCACAGAAAAGTCTCCCAACTGCTAGGTGTGTTATGGAGTGGCAACTATGAGTTTAGAACCCAATGTCACCTCGATTCCCAACTCCTCCATCTAGACTCAACTCCCAAAGGTCAAGGGGGGCAGTCCCTATTTACTAAGCTACAAAAGGTTTTAAGGAGTTAAAATTAATTGAGGTTTACCTATGTTTAATGACAGGTAAACCTTGCTTTGAAATTAAACCAAAGTTAATTGCAAAAAAAAAAAAATTACACAAAAATAGTGCCTACTTTATATGGGCTATGGAGTCACACTCTATGAAATTAAACTTGATATCAATTCATATTCCAACAGTAGCCAGTATTCACATTCACGTTGGTGAAATGAACCTTCTGCAAAATAAATAAAAAATGAATAGGAACTTGCTTGCAATATAAACTGACTTGTAAATTTGGAATTTGAAATAAAGTGCTCTAGAAAAATAAAGATCTTGAATTGCAATGCTTTGGAAGTAAAAGTGAGAATGAAACAAGAGACTATAGCGTTTTGCAAGTGGTCTTGTAAATTTTAGTTAATTTAGGTCTCACATTAGCTTAGGGGAATTAATGTGTGAAACAATGAAAGTACAACCTAACTAATGTGTCTACCCCTAAACCTTATCTCTTTCGATTTGAGAGAGATCGTTGGGTGCTCAACAAGAGAACACAAGGTTCCCTTCTAGCCTATGTCACAGGGTTCGCCGAACTTGAACCTCCAGGTTCGGAATTCGGAGAACCTAAAAAAATTTGAAAAATGCGTTTAGGTTCGGTGAACCTGATCGTCGAACCTCATGTCAACCTTGAAGGCTAACCGGTTCGGCCATCAGGTTCGCCGAACCTCTTAAAAAACCCTAACACGAATGGTTCGGGCATAGTTTGGCATGGGTTTAATCGTTTATGGCTAGATTGTTTCACGTCCTTGGCGGATAATGTTGAATGTCTTCCACAAAACGCGCTTTGGTGATAGAGAATACACACTCCGACGCTCGAGCTGCACCCTGCAAGTCGCGATACTGAGCTGCACCCTGCAAGTCGCGATACACACTTCGACACTCGAGCTGCATGCTAGCCACAATCATTTGGTTGACTATTGAGAGATTGAATGGATTTGGAGGCATTCGTGGTGTCCTTTGGAACCTTGACAGTCGGGCCTCATCTAATCATCTCGAGCCGTGAGCAATGAGTCACAGCTGGTGGTCGAGCTGTGAGCAATGAGTCACGGCCCATGGTCTGCCTGTTGTTTCATTGTCGTTTATTTAAAAAAAAAATGTCATAGTTCATTAATTATATATATATTATAATTCGTTGTTGTTTATTATTATATATATATTATAATTAGTTGTTTATTTTTAAATTTTACTATTATTAAAATTCATTGTTGTTTATTTTTAATTTTGTTATGTTATAATTCTTAATATATAATATATATGTTTATTTTTAATTTTTTTAATGTTATAATTCATAATATATAATATATATTACTATATTATGAATTATAACTTTTTTTTTATGAATTATAATATAATTTTTTTAAAAATAAACAACAATGAAGCTTTAAATATTTATGTTATAAATTATAATATATATATATATATTTTAAATGTATATAGAGGAACCTATGTCGAACCCCATCCGAACCTCATCCGAAAATTCGAACCCGAATCCAACCTGAAGGTCGCCGAACCCGAACACGAACCCGAACCTTGTGACATTGCTTCTAGCTCCACAAGTCAATCCCAAAGATTGCCGGGTGCTCAATAGGATGACATTAAGTGCCACGAGGCCTCCCAACAACCTCTACCCCTCTAGCTCCAAGGGTCAACCTTTCTTTTTTCAGTTCTTTCAAGATAGATGTTGAGTGACTATTATTCTAGCCAACACAAATCTTTCCCCTTTTTTATCACCCAAGATCAGACTAATCGGCAAGGGAAGTGAATATGGGGCAGAGATGGGACAAAGTTTATTAACTTGAATTGAAAAAAATAACTGAACTTTTAACAGAAACTAGCCAACACAATATTGCAAGGATGACAAAGCCACTTCACTTGCAAGGTGTGGGCGCAACAAATGTCCAAATGCTTAAAGAGAGTTGAATTAAATCCTATCCCTTCCTCTTTTGCTTACAAGGGTGGGTAAGCCCAGCGTCTTTTCCTAGCAATGAATGGCAACACTTCAAAAAAATGAAGATTTAACCTAGGTACACAACTTTATTCCTAGTGAAGAAATGGGGCAACCAATGAAAGTAAATGAAACACCGAAATACAAATAAGTAACTAAATCTAGCGTCTCGTCACTTGCAATGCAAGGGTGGGCAAGCCCAACTTCCTTTGCATGCAAGGGATAGCTCCAAAATGGAAAGAAACTTCAATACTCTTGAAATAAAAGAAGAATCGAGTTCAATAGACCCTCTTGAACTTGTTAGAAATGATGAAAGTTCAACACTGGAGAATTTAGGGAAATGAGAGAGAGAAGAGATTTGACCCCTTCGAGCTTATGAACTTTGAAGTGGTGGCTTTTAAGAGTCCTTTGCACAATTTTTTGCTCAAATTTTGATACAGTTTCTACTTGTGCTGCTAAAAAACTGCAAAAAACAGCAAGCACAAAAACAATAAAAGATGCCCAAAATCACTTTGGGACACCTTGCATACAAGCATGAAAATTTGTACAAAATTTTACAAAAAATTTACAGAGTGAATAACTTCAAATAACTTGTAAAAAGAAAGGTTTTAACAAGATCTAATGAAGAGATAAAATATAGTGTATAAATTTTTATGAGAAAATGGGTGAGGAAAGAGTGCTCTTTGTTCTTCAACTTGAAGAAGTGGGGCTTCTAACCAAAGAATCCCACTCTCCACTCTAGATAACCTGCGACTTGAAAGATTTTGCTTCACACAAACACGAGATGTGAGTTCCTAACAATGAATTGAAAAATCATACTATTCAACCAAGAAATGCATGAACTTTTCAAATACAAAGAAGAAAAACTCGTAAAATCTATTACAAAAATGCAATAGATCTCACCAAGCAAATCAATTTGCTTCTTGGCCTCCAATGGCATATGATAGCAATGGAAAACAGGAGCACACTATTCACAATGAGTAACACACCCAATCTCCCCCAAAGAATTTTCTTTATTAACCACATTGGATGGAAATTACAAAAATGGTTCTCAAAATGAGAGCAAGAGAGCAAGAATAGCAAGATAGCTTGAGAAAGAAGAGGGATTGTAACCCAAATGAGGAGGGGAAGCCTCCTTAAATAGTAAAAGAGTGAGAGGGGACCCCATGTGCATGCTTTCCACTTGTTAAATGAGAGAGGGGAGGGCCCATGGAGAGGGGGGGACACTTTCTAGAGAAGGCAACTTGAAACTTAAGAAACACTTGCACGGGGGGCCCCTTTTTGCCTCTAATGTCACCTTAGGAACATAATATAACATTTGGAAACTTAATTTCCCCTCCCCAATTGACTTTAGTCACTTCCCAAAATTTTGCCATTCTAATTAATGGCCTATTTTCTGATTTTCTGATTTTCTTGATTGACTTAGTAAAATATGCCCAAAACCTTATCAAACTCAACAGCTTGACTCAAAACTTGGTCCAAGGGTGTAGGGGTCTCATGCTATTGATTTTGAGTACCCATACCCCTATTTATGGGCATTAGGTGCCACTTAACCCTCTTTCCATTACAACACTTTTATGTCGAGGGACAATTTTTAATCACCAAAAATTAAAATTCCTTGGCAAAACTTAATGAAATTCCGCAAGACTTTGGATAATGTCTAGCATGGTAACATACAACATTCCAAGACTTTAATCACCCCATGGACTCCATAATTATAATGCCTTTCACCATTTTGGAGGATTTTTTCAGTGAAAAACTCGGATAATTAAAATCACAAAAAATGAATTTTAATTATCCAAGGGAAAAAAACACTCGATGAAAGGACTTCCCTAACGATAAAGTCTTGGACAATTATGTTTTAAAAAATTTGACCCTCATGCTGACATATCATTACAAAATTCCCCCTTGCAAGGGTGCAAAAATTTCATGGAGAAAAGATAAGAGGAGAAAGAGAAAAAACTGCCTCGCTTGAATTTTTTTTGTCAAGTGTATCTTTCTTGTCTTCAAGGTACATGGCACATAGTTTTCCACCTAGTTTGTTAGGTGGTTAACATAGCCCTATCTCCCTTTTGACCTCATCAATAGTCAAAACCTAAAACATGTCCACTTATCAACCAACTCCTAACCTCCATGCAACTCATCAATGTGGAACATAGACCCATGAACCGAGGAAACCACTAATCCATGAAGCATCAATACAATAGATAACCACCTCCAAGAAGGGGTTGGACCCATCTACTAGCCAAGATCATTTCTCCACATGTGCCAAATATAGAGAAACAAGGAGAGCGTTCAACCACAAATGATACCAAATGGAACCATGTTGCCACCCAAGTGATGAAAGATCGGCGCTCAAGGAAAATAAGTGCTTAAGCCATCATCAAATGTTAGGAAGGTGAATGCTCTATGAAGGAACCAACCACCAAGCATCTCCATGAGTGAGGTACATCAAATGAGCTTGAGCACTCTATGGAAAATCCACCATATATCATCCATACGTATGAAAAGCATTTAAAAAGCTAGAGCGCTCTTATAGAAGAGCCTCCATAGACCATCTAACCAAAAAAACCAACCAAGAGCTCCATAGAATAACCGTTAACGTAATCATATTATGCCAAATCAGCAAGAGAAATCCCCCAATAATAATAGTATATGCCATCAAGAGCGTTCCATCCATAAGTGATGCTCAAGTGGTCAAGATGCCAAATAAGATCTGAAACACTAAAGCGCTCTACAAGAGGAGGAACCTTATCTCATAAATAAGTGCAACATCATCATCCCATATTATTAGTATCATGGAAACATGAATCAAAACTCTAGCACTAGAAATCCCTAGGAATAAATTAGCTCCATCAACCTGTAATCCCCACTGAATATGTGGCAATAAATCACATGTGGACATCCATGACAAAATGGGGGTTAACACCTTGGAACCCATGAAATAGGGTCTCGACTTGAAAATCAAATATCTCTCGCTGTCAAATAAAAACATAAAAAACCTGCGATCACAAACATAGATAGATATCTTACCATGAACCTTGTGATCCCAATGCTATGAAATCCATGTCTGAATTGCTCGAGGACTAGGCCAAAGGCCAATGAACTTTCCTGTTAAGGCTTGTTCACGCAAAATAAGGGGTTTTCTCTTTGGCTCTGAAGATGAAATGCCTAATTTGGGGATGGCTTTTGCCCTCTTAATGAACCGATTTTGTGCTAGGCACTTTGCATTGGTAGACTTCAAGGTTTTGAGCAAAGCAAATAATGCCTATATTTTGTAAGGTCATTGAGCTTGAAAGAATTTCTCTAGAACATCATTCTCATTACTTGAAATGTTAACTCGACATTGAACCCTGATCAACATATTACAAAGGCATGCAAGAGAGCTGTCACCTTCAAAGAACCAAGACTAAAAACCTTAGGAGCACAAATATTTCAATGACAATCCCATTGTCCTTCCCAATATGTTTGGTGTCACTAGGTTTATGGCCTTAGGATCCTGCTTGTTTAGTTGTTGGTTTGCTCTTATCCCATTGTCCTTAGGATCCCGAGGTTTGAGTGTATTTGCTAGCTATGTCATATACTGGAGATATAGTCTATGGAACACTTTATCTTTAAGTATCCTAGATAATATGAGATACATGTGTTAGTTTTTGTACCTAGGAATTTGTTCCCTAAGTGACTTTTTGCCTAAGTCACTTAGAAAAGGGAAAAAGGTGACCCTCACATTAAAAGCTACTTAATGAGACTTTATAAAGTTAAAGTCATTTTTTTGATAAATTTAAGTGGGTGAGTAAATTTATTTAAGTGATTTAAATAAATGTGACTTTTACTCTCATTGAATCTTAGCCATTGGATTGGATCTTTCTCCACCGTTGGATTAGATTCCCACTTAGGGTTTAGACAAAAAGGGTTGAGGGAGGCAAAACACTTTCACTTTTCATTTTCAGGAGAAGGAAGAAGAGAGAGTTGAAGGAGCTGAGAAGAGGCACGAATTTCTAGGAGCTGAGTTTTTCCAGACTGCACGATTTTCGAGGAGAGGCACAGATTTGGAACGCATCCCAAGGCATCCGTACAGTACGGTTTGGAAGGCACAGAAATCGAGGAAAGTTCTGGGCACATTTACTGAGAAGGTGGACTGCATTTAATATAGTCCGTACCCTGCACAGATTTCGAGGCCGTACAACACAGAAATCGAGGTCCGTACAGTCTGTACGGACAGTAGCTTTTCTGCACAGTTTTCGAGGTAAATCTTCAGCACAGAAATCGAGGAAAGGTACAGCACGTTTCCCGAGGCAGCATCATTAAATTTCTGGCACGAATTTCAAGGTCGTACGGCTGCATTTAATGCAGGCCGTACAGTACGGTCTTTGACTGATTTTTGGGTCAGTTTGGCACAAAAATCGAGAACAGCAGTTTGCTGTTCATGCACAGAAATCGAGGCAGCTAGCTGGTCAATTTTTCTGGGTTGAGATAAGTTGCATTTTTGACTATATTTCTGTTTTGATATTTTGCTGAAGAAAATAAAATCTCTCTCTCTCTAACTGGTTTTCCCCGTGGGGGTTTTTCCAGGGCTTGATTTTGGCCAAAAATCTCTGAGTCTATCATTTTATGGTGTGATTGTTAAATGTGTTTTTCAGCCTGTTAGTGTTTTTACTGTGTGTTTAATTGTTCAGTAAAAATTTCATAAGTAACTTACAGCCAATGCAAAACCGGCTGTAAGTGAAAATCACGAAATGTGACATAAACCAGCAAACAGTAAAACTCAAAAAATTTCTACATGGTATCAGAGCTTGGGGGCAGAAAACAGTGATAGTTTGCAGACACACATAAATTTTCAGATCTTAGAAATTTTTTTAGTATTTTACCTTCTGTCAGTGAGCAACACTTTGTTGGGTTGGTGTAGAGATGGCTACAAGTCTTAGATTGGAGGATAGGCTGGATGGGACAGGAAATTTTGTGCCGTGGAAGGCCAGAATTTTACTGATACTGGAGGAGAATGAGTTATGGCCGGATGTAGTTAGGAACACTACAGCTGACCCGATTGTCATTCCCGCATCAACAGATGCAGCAGCTCTATCAGCTTTCAACAAGCAGGACTGTAAAGCTAGGAGGATCATTCTAGATGCAGTTAAAGACCACATAATCCCTCACATTTCTGGCAAGACCAGGGCACACTTGATGTGGTCAGCCTTGCTCAGTTTGTATGAGAGTTCCAATGAGAACAGAAAGATGGTTCTCAAAGAGAAACTCAAAAGTATAAAGATGAATGGGGGTGAGGGAGTCACAGCATATCTTACCAGGATTTCTGCAGTTCGGGATGAACTTGCAGCGGTTGGGGAGGTGGTAGAACCTACAGAGCTAGTACGCACAGCAGTGAATGGGGCTTCAAAGCCCTGGGGTGCATTTGTGCAAGCCATAGTGGGCAGAGAGAACCTACCTATCTGGGAGAGACTTTGGGATGACTTTGTGCAGGAGGAGACTAGGAGAGGTCTTATACAGGGCAGTACATCTCACAGTGGGGTTGATGACGAGAATGTGGCTTTGGCAGCTAAGGGCAAGAAGAAGAAGGGTCCCAAGAAGGGTGGGGCCAAGCAGCAGCAGCAGAGTGGGCAGAAGAAAGACTTGAGTAAAATCAAGTGTTATGCATGTTAGGCATTTGGGCACTATGCTTCACAGTGTCCAAGCAAGAAGAAGAAGAAGGAACAGGGACAGCAGACTGCAGCCTCAACAGAGGTTGATGAGTTTGGTGATGCATTTCAGAGGGAGTTTTCCCTGTATGCTGGACAGATGGAGAGAGAGAGAGTCTCTTTAGCCACCGGCATAGACATGGATATAGATATTGAGCATTCATTGTTGGCAGGTCATCAGGGGAGTCCATCCACCTCTACTACTTGGTATATTGACAGTGGAGCCTCGAGCCACATGACTGGAGCTCGAGAGATGTTCTCAGAGCTATTTGAGACAGGTAGAGATGTGGAGGTTGTCCTTGGAGACAACACCGTTGTTAGAGCTGTTGGTCGGGGGACCATTACATTTCAGAGGGAGTCAATGAGTCTCATGACTCTGAGGGATGTGTTGTATGTCCCTGGGCTGAAGAAGAACCTTGTGTCAGTTTCCACCATTGAGGACAGGGGTCTTGGGGTGTGCTTTTCAGATGGGAGAGTGCAGGTGTATCCCAGGGCTACAGGTATGTCTAGTGCCATGGACATTGGAGTGAGATGTGGAAAGCTGTACAAGCTCTTGTTTCAGCCACAGTGTGCTCTAGCACACAGCAGCAGCAATGAGCTATGTGTTGGGGTGTGCTTTTCAGATGGGAGAGTGCAGGTGTATCCCAGGGCTACAGGTATGTCTAGTGCCATGGACATTGGAGTGAGATGTGGAAAGCTGTACAAGCTCTTGTTTCAGCCACAGTGTGCTCTAGCACACAGCAACATCAATGAGCTATGTGTTGGGGTGTGCTTTTCAGATGGGAGAGTGCAGATGTATCCCAGGGCTACAGGTATGTCTAGTGCCATGGACATTGGAGTGAGATGTGGAAAGCTGTACAAGCTCTTGTTTCAGCCACAGTGTGCTCTAGCAC